>CM030360.1:236710577-237114359 GCA_017893485.1 Hemerocallis citrina | reverse complement strand
TACTTTATTTCTACCAACACCTCTCAACCACCCACAACTCATAGCAATTTTCATTGTATTTGGTGAACAACTTTTCATATTTCTTATGACAAATCCTCCAACTTTTTTTTTTAATATTTCAAACCCCTCACCTTGACATGCCACATCTCTTTTACAATTTTTTCTCTATTAACTCAATAGATATAGGTAGGTAACCTATTTATCTAGGCATGGTTAAGGATGATGTGTCTTACAAAAAGAAAGCTTTTATAGGCTTCAAAGGGGCAACTAGTGAATAATTGATGTTGGGTAGGCTATTTGTCTTTGGTGATAGATTCTTAGGTGCCTTAATCACTTCCAAGTTTTCATGCAAAATTCAAAATATGTTTCGAAAAGTAACAAAAACAAGCTCTAGTTCATCTCAAGAATGTAGATTCATGTAGTCAACTGAGATCTTCAAGTGTACGACTCTCTTAAAAATATATGTTAGGCTTAAAACTCACAATTTGTGTATTTAAGTTTACACATAGTTGAACTTGCTATTCTCTTTCAAAATTCGTCGAATTGACATGGTCAAATGAATAAAAGTTTCAAGCATGATCCATATGATAAGTTATTAACATTTTTAAAGATAAAGACCACAATTAATACTTGTTCTCCACTCTCTTCCTATAGTAACTGAGCTCATGTTCTCATCATTGTTGTTAGAAAGTTTTTTTTTTTTTTTCCGGAGTAAATAAATACCCCAAAACTTAGATGGAACATTGTCCTCAATGTTTGAAACAAAAACTTAAAATAGGCATGTGTTACCATCCAGTTTGAAGGAAAGAAAATGACTAAAGAGATGCATAAAGAAGTGAATAAAGAGAAATGAATAAAGAGAAAAGTGTAAGAACTTCCCTGACAATTGGGTTGCCTCCCAATAAGCGCTGCATTTCTTGTCTTCAGCTAGACTTGACGAGTTTATGCAATGTATTGAGCTGTTCTTGTCCTCTAGGGTTTGGTATAGTTTGTGATGGGAGTTCTCCTGCCTTCCTTTCACTTAACTCCTTAGCAATTTGACCAATTTGGGTCTCCAATTTTTGAATGGACTGCCCATGTTGGTTGCTTGTTTGATGTTGCTGTTGAAGCAATTGAAGAACGGTGGATTCGAAATCCAACTTCTTCTGTTCTTGAACTGGACGATCCAACCCATTCCCGATCTGGAAGTGCCGCGCAGGCCCTTGTGCAATTTGAGTGCCTTGATTGTTTTGATTATTGTTCCATGAGAAATTTGGATGGTTTCTCCAACCTGGGTTGTACGTGTTCGGGAAGGGGTTGTTCTTGGGTGGATACACTCCCTGTCCTACGTAGTTTGCGTGCTCCTGATCTGTGAAAGAAGACATTGGACATGCATCAGTTGTATAGTCAGAATGAGAACAAATTGCACAAATTTCTTTTGCTTGGTTTTTTACGCCACCTAATGTCGAAATTGCATTAACAAGCATATCAATTTTTTTGTTTATGGTTACCATTTCTAATTGCACGTTACTACTAGTAGAAATTTTGTAAACTCCCTGTTTTTTCGAAAAACCCCTTCCCCTTGTTGAGAATTTTTGTGAGTTCTCGCTGAGTTCTTCAAATAGCTCGATGGCCTCCTCACCACTCTTCCTCATCAAGATTTCATTGCAAGCTGAATCTACAATTGCTTTGTTAGTTTCATTTAAACCCTCATAGAATGCTTGTACCTGATCATTCTTAGGCATGTTGTGCGTAGGACACTTGAGAAGTTTGTTCTTAAAGTCCTTCCATGCCTCGAAGAATAAATTGTCATCTTTTTGTTGGAAGAGTTGAATTTCCCTTTTTAGTTGATTGGTTTTCTGAGCTGGAAAGAATTCCTTCAAGAACTTTGTTGCCAATTGCTCCCATGATTGAATTGATCCTGGTTCCAAAGAATTATACCACAATTTAGCATTAAGTTTTAATGAAAATGGAAACAAAATTAACCTGATTTGTTCAGGAGTAAGCCCTTGGACGCTTTGCGTTCTGCAAAGATCAAAGAAATCTTGCAAGTGGAGATGAGGATCCTCGTCTAGTTTGCCACTAAAGTGGGGGACCATGCTGAGTAATTGAGGTGATAAGTGCATATTCCCTGTGACATTAGGTTGATAAGCTATGCAAGAAGGTTGCTCAATATTCTTCGGAGTGAATTTGTCCTGCATTGGTACTCGATTTGGTACTTCCTCACCCATTGTTGCTTTTGGAATGTTTTGCGGTACAGTCGACTTACACCTTAAAGAAAGTCGACTGGACTGGCTTAGTTTGTGCAGAGTGTGCTCTATCTCTTGGTCAATAGATAGTAGCTTAGGATGAAGTGATCGTCTCCCGTGCATACACCAAATTCATGTAACCTCAAATTGGATTGTACCTAAAAAAAGAGAATATTCATAGTTTTCAGTAAATAAAAAAAAATTATTAATTTGCAAGTTAAAGTACTAAACAGTCCCCGGCAACGGCGCCAAAAACTTCTTGATAATTCAGTTATCTAAATGAATAGACAATCTAAGCACAAATTAAAAATCTCGCAAGTGTACGAATTGTTTACAGAAGCGTAGTGAAAAGCAAGGGTCGATCCCACAGAGATTGTAGTAAATAACTTACTAATCAATAAAACAGAAATGCTTGTTATAAAGTTTTGTCTGAATGGAAGAGAAAGATTAACATCTAGATCAAGTAGTTCTCAATTTGGTTAATTTGAACCACAAAAATATCTATTGAATTAGTTGGGCTTGATTTCCACCTATAGCCAAGAATGCTAGATCAACTTCTACACTACTCTGATCACTCATGTTTGTTCATTTAAGAGCATGGTATCTACTTCTTAAATTAAAGATTTCCCTGGGCTAAGAAATTAGGCATGGTATCTACTCTAACTCCTTTCTCTCCTTAAGTTTTTTAGCATGATATCTACTAAGTTGCACTTGAAGAAAGCATAGAAACTGTGGAAATTAACAAACACTCAAAGCTCTAGAAGTTGGTATCAAATCTAGATCCTCCAAGTTAATTAAACCAAAGAACCTAATAGATTCTTGTGTTACTAATTACGAGCATAAAACTTGATTATTTCAATTACTCATATAACAGATTCACTTCTATAATAGTGCTTATTATAAATTTGATCAAGAACAACCAGGTTTAATCAATAAGTGATCGGAGTAATGCAAAAGAAGATTTATTACATGGCTAAGGTTTCAATCTGCCCAAAATGAATTTAGTTGCACATAATCCAACTTTTATTTACTAAAAGTTTTGAATACATGACTCTAATGAATTAACAAAGAACAAAAATTAAAGAGTGAAGAAGAAACACTGATTCGTATGATGATCAGCTTAAAACCAATCAGCCTGAAGTCGACTTAATCTCCTCTGAAGTCGACTTGTTCTCCTCCCCCTCAATGCCGAGTTTTAGTACTTGATCTCCTCTCTTCGCCCTTAAGTTCTCTCGATCTCCTCTCTTATTCGATCCCCCTCTTCTCTCTGGTTAGATCCCTTTTTACAGCTTCTTTTGCCCTAATCTGCAGATCTCCAGCCCAGATTTTCATCTCCTCAAACACCGGATATGGATTGAGTCAAATCTTCTTCATTAACTACCGGACCAGACCAGATCTCTAGCTTGATTTTTGGGAGGTTGTTATTTGCAACTATACAATATTTGTTTCCTGGATTTTAACAGCTCAATCTGATTTGTTTTGCGGATTTGGATGAGGATGTTTCTCAACTGTGCTTATCTCTAATTCCCGTTGAATGCCAGTTCAGTCGACTATTGGCTAAGAATCAGTCGACTGTTCCGCGAACTTTGGAAACTCAAACCAGTCAGAGAAGTCGACTGTTGACTAAGACTCAGTCGACTGTTCTACGAAGCTTTGGAAACTCAACTCACTCTGTTCAGTCGACTGTCGTTAAGGAATCAGTTGACTGTATTCCGCAGCTTCTAACAAATGTTTTGATGCAAAATTAGGATTCTTCATTCCAGTGAATCATCCTCACAGTGATGGACTAGTCTTGAGTAAATCATTGAATCCGCTTTATTTAGTTGCTTTTAGGCTGTTTCCTATGGAAAAGAGAAAAGAAGAATAAATTACCAAAGATAGAGAGTTTAATTATCTAATTCCATTCAGGTTATTGATCCAAAATGTGGACATTAATGGATTTATCAATGAGGCCAAAATAGAAAAATATGAAATCTCATGAAAGTGATCGAAAACAGTGTACTATAGACCACAAAATGAGGGAAATAAAAATTCTCACAAAAGTGCCCGAAAACAGTGGACTATAGCCCACAGATGAGGCTAAAACTGTTAAATACAAAATTTCACGAAACCGACTAGAAACTGTCACTCCCCACGTCCCAAAATGAATACAAAATACGAATATGTAACAAAAGCCCAGCGAATGATATTCATCATCCATAAGCTGTTCAAGAAATCTTTACAACATGCACAAGAAATACTCAGAGTCGGAAGCGAATTAATCAACCATATGCATATAACGATTCAAATACCATCAAGAATACTTGAAACCAAATACATAAATCTTAAATAGTCATGATCTGAATAAAACACAAGTCTTGGGTCACATCACCCAAATACAAGAACAATTTCAAGTCTCAAGACTACAATTATTGTTCAAGCACGATACATGAAATAATAATAAATGCAGCACTAATACTTCAAGTCTCTGATACCATCTGGAACCTGTTCTCCAAAATCTGCAATTCATCAAATGCAGGAAAAAGGAAAAGAGAAAACACAAGTACCCGTTAATTGCAAGTCACGGTCACTTATAATGTAGGATACAAGCACATAGGAAAACTAACTAGCACATGGTATAAGTGTGATGTCAACGTAAACAACTAGTATGGTAAAAGTGATCAAGTGTACATGGCAAGAATCAAGTGTCAAGAAATCAAGTATCATGTGAACATGCATCAAGTGTCAAGTATCATATATTCATGTATCAAGTATCAGGTTTCATGTCTCATGTATCATGTAGTCAAGTATCAAGCAAGCATGTATCATGTTCAGGTAGCATGTTCAAGTAGCATGTTCAAGTCTTGAGGTGATTACTATCTAGGTAGCACTTCATGCAGCCCACCTTACATGATTGCTACAACAAAATAGTTTCACTTTAGATTTCACAGTGGACCATAGAGGGCAGTATACTCGGGGAGAAGCAAGTAATTGAGCTCCAAGCTCCAAGTATCCTGTATCATGTAATCACGTGTCAAGTAGTGCAATTGGCAAGTATCGTGTTTTGCGTGCAAGTATCAAGTATCATGTCAAGTAATCACGTAGAATCAGTGGATCCCCTTCCGAGTACACATTTCTGAATTATCCACAATTAGATCTGTCCCTTAAACCCCAGCTTGGTTATTTTATTATTAATGTCAAACAAGCATATATATGTGCAAAATATATCAAAAATAGCATGGCATGATCATGTGACAAGTTCAAGTTGCAAACTAAACATGTACAAGTGCAAGATATTTCATAAAGGAATAAAATAAACACATCTCAAGTTCAGGACAGCAAGACCATGCTGTAGTAAAACAGTGATTCCAAGAGTTACAAACAAGCAAATCTGGATCCGTCAAAGGATCTGGAAAATAGACATCCACACGAATCCAGCGAGTATAATTAATTCATATACTAGTTCACAACAACACAGCTCAAAACTGTTTTGCATACAGAATTTCGGTTCAGCCAGAAATCAAGAAAACAAATTCAAGAGCATAAAAACAGCATGAAAACACATTAAATAAATCCACGAAAAATCTGGGGTATTCCCCTATATGTCTAGAATCAAAATATAAAGTTTCAGAATTTTCCAGTAAGAATAGATTAGTCATCAAAAATACAAAAGCATCAAGAAAACATAGTTTAGCGAATCTGGAAATCCCATCACTGCTGTACGAAAAATAAGATATCTCACAACCAGTGAAACGAAATCCAATTCCGCCAAAAGGATATGAAAATAGATAGACACCTCTGTACTAAAACAGTCATAACTCAGTCATACGAAATCCAAATCAAGCAAGGTCAGAGGGGTTTGAAAGTAGACAAAATTATCTAAAACTCATATTTTCTACCGAAATCAAGATACTGACTGTAGCACAGTCAAAAACAGCAAACAAAACAGAACATCCAGAAAATACAGATTTCACCCTCATGAACAAAAACAACATAGATTCAAGAATATTGATCCAAACTCATCCAAACTTGAAATAAAGCCTACCAAGTGTTTAAACATCATGAATTACGGTTATTAACATGTCCACACCTATTATTTCACATGGGTATCAACCAAAACACAAATTTGTACACAAGTCTCACATACACGATCCAAATTCAAGAACGGGCGATTCCTATGTTATTTCATGTCAAGATTGGTGTCGTGGGTCTTCTATGGCCAAATATCACAATAGAGACAAAACTCATCAAGGAAAACATAATCAAAGGTTGTCTCTAGACCCAACTACACTATAGGTGAACTTTGGTACTTGTATCAAACAAATGAATTGGAGTACAAGTTACTTGCCTTAATTTAGGGATGAAGAATGATGCAATCACGCCTAGAAGCAAAACCCACGAACGAAATCTGCTACAAGCAACGAATCCAAGCAATCACGAACAAAACTCCACACGAACGAACCTCCTTGAAGCGACGATGATCAAAGTGGCAAGCAACCACTTTGAGAACACCATGAAGAGAAGTAGGGGATGATGGTGCAAGAGTTGATGTTGTTGATGGTAGTGATCGGCAAGGCAAGGGATGGAGGGAAGGGGTGACCGGGTGTGGGTGTACGCCGGAGTTGGTGATGGCCGGCAAGGTGGGAGGTCGGCCTAGTGGAGGCTCGGCCTGGAGAGGATGAGGCCGGGCTGGGGTTTGGTCGGGTTGGGGATGGTAGGCCGGGAGCAAAAATCAAGAGAGGGAGAGAGAGATAGGGCCGGTTGAGAGGAGAGGGATTATTAGGGTTAGGGTTAGGGTTTAGAATTAGGAGGGTTTATATATAGGATTTAGATGTGGGCTAATGGGTAATGGGTATTAGTAGCTAGCAATAGGTATACAATTGGGTTTTGGATTTTGGGTCAAATAAGAATAGAAATGCAATTAGGATTGGGAGTTTATTTGGCTATGAAAACTTATTAGGGATCAAATTAATAGGAGTGGGAAAAAGACCATCAAAACACCACCACAACACCACGAAGAAAAATAAAATAAAGGAAACGAGACCAAAAATGAGGGAAAGCTCAAAATAATGATAAATGAACAAAAAAGACAATCAATCAAACACAAAGAGCTCAAAATGAAATAAAACGAATATATATTGAAAACAAATCCAATATACGGTTCAGAAAAATACAAGAGAGAAAAGCAATACACCAAAAGAAAAATACAGTCAAAAATACACTAAAAATTAAAAAAAAACAGGGGTTACAATCCTACCCACCTAACAAGAAGAATTTCGTCCTCGAAATTCAAAAAGAAGATACATAGGGTAACCCCAAAACAACCAACAGAACAAAACAAAACTACCCAAACAAATGAGGAAACTTCTGCTGAATCTCCTCCTCCAACTCCCAAGTCGACTCGCCAGGCAAGTGAGGATTCCAAGCAACACGAACCAACTTGATGACCTTGTTCTTAAGCACTTTCTCCCGCCGATCCACAATAGCAACGGGCGGAATCTCACAAGTCAAATCCGGCCGAATGGTCAACTCAGAATAGTCGATCACGTGGCTCTCATCTCGGACATACCTTCTGAGTTGTAAGACATGGAAAACATCGTGCACTCCTAATAAAGCTGGCGGCAATGTAAGACGATAGGCCACCTTGCCTACTCGCTTTAAAATCTCAAACGGTCTAATAAACCTCGGGCTAAGCTTTCCCCCGCCACCGAACCGAATGACACCACGCCATGGCGATACCTTAAGGAAAACATGGTCACCAACAACAAACTCCAAAGCTCTCCGATGGACATCGGCCCATCGCTTCTGCCTGTCCTGAGCTGCCTGCAAGTGCTTCCTGACCTGGACCACTGCATCCACTGTCTTGGTGATCAACTCCAGACCCAACAACTTCCTTTTACCAATGTCATCCCAGCACACTGGTGATCTACACTTTTGCCCATAAAGTGCCTCGAACGGATCAGCTTTAATACTGGCTTGAAAGCTATTATTGTATGAGAACTCTATGAGATGCAAATGATCCTCCCAAGACCCACCAAATTGAAGCATACAGGACCTCAACATGTCCTCAAGAATCTGAATAGTCCGCTCTGACTGTCCATCGGTCTGGGGATGAAAAGTTGTACTGTACTTTAATTTACTCCCCAAACTATTCTGAAGACTCTCCCAAAACTAAGATCTGAATCTCGTATCCCTGTCGGATACAATACTGAGTGGAAACCCATGAAGTCTAATAATCTCTTGCATATACCTCTCAGCTAGGCTCTCAATAGACTGACCGACACGGAAAGGAATGAAGTGAGCACTCTTCGTCAAACGGTCGACAATCACCCAAATAGCATTGTGACCCTTAGGACTCCTCGGCAAAGCAGTCACAAAATCCATAGTGATATGTTCCCAGTTCCACTCTGGAATAGAAAGCAGTTAAAGAAGTCCAGCGGTTCTCTGATGCTCTGCCTTAACCTGCAGGCAAATCAAACACTGTGCATCAAACTGAGCCACAGCCCTTTTCATACCCTGCCATCAGAAATGAAGCTTCAAATCTCGATACATCTTAGTACCGCCAGGATGGATAGAATACGAAGACTGATGGGCTTCCTCAAGCAACCTCTGACGAACATCACCTTCTGGGACACATAATCTGGACCTAAAACGAAGCGATCCATCCGAATGAATAACCATGTCCGTCCTAGACCCAGACTCAACCTTAGCTCGAAATCTCTGCAGCTGTGCATCACTAGCCTGTGCCTCTTTAATCTGATCAACAAGAGACGACTGCAGCTGAAGCACAAAACAACTCCAATCAGAACTCGGTAACAAAACTTCCAACTCCAACCTCCTCATCTGCTCAATCAGATCCCTCTACAGAGTCAAGAACATAACTGCCTGTCTCCTGCTCAAAGCATCTGGCACCAAGTTTACCTTACCAGGATAGTATTGCAAATTGATGTCATAATCGCCCATAAGCTCCAACCAATGCCTTTGCCTCATGTTTAAATCCTTCTGGGTGAAGACGTACTTGAGACTTTTGTGGTCTGTAAAGATCTCCACTCGGTCCCCAAGTAAATAATGCCTCCACATCTTCAAAGCAAAAATCACTGCCGCTAACTCCAAGTCATGAGTAGGATAGTTCTCCTCATGCGGCCTCAACTGCCTCGATGCATACGCAATGACTCAGCCCTTCTGCATCAAAACTGCTCCAAGACCCTTACCAGAAGCATCACAGTGAATTACAAATCTGCCTGAACCATCAGAAATAGTCAACACTGGCGCTGACGTCAATCTGTTCTTCAACTCAACAAAAGCTCCATCACATTCATCAGACCAACAGAACTTCTGATCCTTCCCAGTCAATTTAGTCAACGGTCTCGCTATCTTCGAAAAATCTTGGGTGAACTTTCGATAATAGCCAACCAAACCGAGAAAACTCCTGACTTCTGAAACTGACTTGGGAATAGGCCAATCCTTCACAGCCTCAACCTTGGCAGGATCCACAGAAATACCATTGCCAGAAACAATATGCCCCAAGAAAGAAATCCTGTCGAGCCAAAACTCGCACTTGCTAAGTTTCCCATAGAGCTGATTCTCTCTCAAAGTTTGCAGAACCACTCTAAGATGCTCAGCATGATCTTCCCGATTTCGAGAATACACCAAAATATCATAAATGAAGACCACCACAAATCTGTCCAAGAACTGAGAGAAAACCTGGTTCATAAGACTCATGAATACAGCCGGCGCGTTCGTGACTCCGAACAGCATCACAAGATACTCATAGTGCCCATATCTAGTCCTGAAAGCAGTCTTCTGTATATCTATGGCCTTCACCTTGACTTGGTGATACCTAGAACGAAGATCCAGCTTCGAGAAAACAGCAGCCCCACTCAGCTGATCAAACAAATCATCAATCCTGGGCAACGAATACCGATTCTTCACAGTAACTCTGTTCAGTTCTCGATAATACATGCACAGTTGACGACTACCATCCTTCTTATCAACAAAAAGTACCGGAGCACCCTAAGGTGAAACACTAGGTTTGATGAAACCCAAATCAAGCAACTGCTAAATCTGCACCTTAAGCTCTGCTAGCTCAACCGGTGCCATCCTGTAGGGACTCTTCGATATCAGCTCTGTTCCAGGCTGAACATCAATACCGAATTCCACTTCTCTATTCGGGGGTAAGCCAGGAAACTCATCTGGAAAAACATCCAAGAAATCCCGAACTACTAGAGGCACGGCCTCACAGCCTGAATGCAACTCCATCGCATAAACCTCCTGATCAACTGCAGTGCGACCAAGAGAAGACTCCCCGGCATGGAACTCAAACTCTGTGCGATCTGGAATCCGGAACACAACCTTCTTGGCACGACAATCAGTAATGGCATGGGTTTCACCCAACCAATCCATACCCACAATAACGTCGAACCCCAAATTCCCAATTACAATTAGATTGGCTTTGAACTCCGCGCTACCAATAATTATGGGACATTGCCTGCACTCATGGGAACAAATGACAACTCCACCACCTATCACAATGTTCCAAGCCTCTGACATGTTGCTGCACTCCAACTGATGGCGAGCGACAAATCGAGAGGAGACCAAAGAATGGGTTGCCCCAGAATTAAACTGAACATGAACAGGGAAAGAGCACACAAGCACAACACCTAAGACAGAAAGCAAAAGAGACGAAGAAGAGAAGGGTCGAACAGGGGTGAGGAAAAACAAAAAGCAGAAGGCAACAGAAAGAAATAAAGCAAGGGGAAAAAAAAAGAAAAACAAATAGAAGCAACCAACAATAAAATAATAAAACAAAAGATACCTGCAACCACACCCTCAGCTGACTCAGCATCAGCAGCAGTCAGGTTGAAAGCCTAACCTCTCCTCGGAATAGCGGTACTCTAACTGACAATCTGACGCTGCGGGGGAAGTGGTGGTCTAGCTGGACCACGAGCTGCGGCAACTGGCTGGACAGGACCCCTAGCTGGATGAGCCAATCGCGAGCAATCCCGCACCGAATGATCAGCAGCACCACATCCAAAATAGCGACAATTGGCACGTCGGTAATCCTTGCGCTAATGCCCTGGAATACGGCAAAAGTCACAGTAACCAACTCTCGGAGGACCCGCAGAAGAGTAAGGAGCTGCCCTGACTGGAAGGGCTGGAATAGGTCTCCGAATAGGTCCACCAGAAGACCTAGCAACTGAGTGCGGAACAGTCCGCTGAGAAGGAGTCGAACCACCACGAGCCTGCTCTTAGGCCCTAGCTGCCTCAAGAGCCTCAGCATAGGTACGCAAGCACAGAGAGACAAGCTGCACCTTGATGTCTCGCTCAAGCCCCAAAATGAACCTACAAGCCCTATCCTCTTCGTTTGCCACAAGAATGGCTGCGAAGCGGCTAAGTCTCGTAAATTCGGCCGCGTACTCGTCCACATACCTGGAGCCCTATTTCAGAAAGTCTTATGTTACAACATTGCATGAACAATATGTAACAAGATTCCATTACTAGAAATATCGACCAACTTGTTTCAGGGCTAAGAACTGCTGCTCCATCTCAACTCTGGTGCTGCTAGGAAAGAACTTCTCCAAGAAGCTCCAAGTGAAAGTGGCCCAAGTGATCGGTCTTTCGAGCCTTTTGGACTCGAACCTCCACCAGATATGAGCCAAGTCCACCAATTGGATGGTAACCACATCCACACGATCTGCATCTGCAACTTTAGCTACCAAAAGCAGGTTCTCTGTCCGAGTCAACCACTGTTCAGCCTCTAAAGGCGTCTCAGTGCCTGAAAACCTATCGGGATGCAGCCTCACAAAGTCTGTGACCGTTCCCGGACGAGGTGGAAGAACATCTTGCCTAAGCGCAACAGGCGGAGTAGCTCTAACGGCTTCCAAAGTAGCCATCACCAAGTCACTATGGTTCTGCTGCTGATTAATCAAGCGCTCAAGCACTGCAGTGACCGCCTCAATCGGGTCACCCTGCGACTGAGAAGTAGAACCTCTACGAGCCATAGTCTGCACAAAACCAAAAACAGTTAGCATTCAGATCAATGTTGATAATATTTGATTCATTTAATGCATGCATGGTTGGTGAGATGTTTCGCAGATTTCCAGTTCGAGCCAAGCTTGCCTAATATATTAGTTGCCCAATATATTAGCCAAACCTTGTGCTCTGATACCACTAAGAACCCTGTCACACCCCACTTTCCAAAAAGAATACGGAATACGGATACGTAACAAAATTCCAGCGAATGATTTTCATCATCCATAAGCTGTTCAAGAAATCTTTACAACATGCACAAGAAATACTCAGAGTCGAAGCAAATTAATCAACCATATGCACATAACGAGTCAAATACCATCAAGAATTCTTGAAACGAAATACATAAATCTCAAATAGTCATGATCTGAATAAAACACAAGTCTTGGGTCACATTGCCCAAATACAAGAATAATTCCAAGTCTCAAAACTACAATTATTGTTCAAGCACGATACAAGAAATAATAATAAATGCAGCACTAATACTTCAAGTCTCTGATACCATCTGGAACCTGTTCTCCAAAATCTGTAATTCATCGAATGCAGGAAAGAGGAAAAGAGAAAACACAAGTACTCATCAATTGCAAGTTACGGTCACTTATAATGTAGGATACAAGCACATGGGGAAACTAACTAGCACATGGTATAAGTGTGATGTCAACGTAAACAACTAGCATGGTAAACGTGATCAAGTGTACATGGCAAGAATCAAGTGTCAAGAAATCAAGTATCATGTAAACATGCATCAAGTGTCAAGTGTCATATATTCATGTATCAAGTATCAGGTTTCATGTCTCATGTATCATGTAGTCAAGTATCAAGCAAGCATGTATCATGTTCATGTATCATGTTCAGGTAGCATGTTCAAGTAGCATGTTCAAGTCTTGAGGTGAATTACTATCTATGTAGCACTTCATGCAGCCCACCTTACATGGTTGCTACAACAAAATAGTTTCGCTTTAGATTTCATAGTGGACCATAGAGAGCAGTACACTCGGGGACAAGCAAGTAATTGACCTCCAAGCCCCAAGTATCATGTATCATGTAATCACGTTTCAAGTAGTGCAAGTGGCAAGTATCGTGTCTTGCGTGCAAGTATCAAGTATCATGTCAAGTAATCACGTAGGATCAGTGGATCTCCTTCCGAGTACATATTTCTGAATTATCCACTATTAGATCTGTCCCTTAAACCCCAGCTTTGTTATTTTATTATTAATGTCAAACAATCATGTATATGTGTAAAATATATCAAGAATAGCATGGCATGATCATGTGACAAGTGCAAGTTGCAAACTAAACATGTACAAGTGCAAGATATTTCATAAAGGAATAAAATAAACACATCTCAAGTTCAGGACAGCAAGACCATGCTGTAGTAAAATAGTGATTCCAAGAGTTACAATCAAGCAAATCCGGATCCGTCAAAGGATCTGGAAAATAGACATCCACACGAATCCAATGATTATAATTAAGTCATATAATAGTTCACAACAACACAGCTCAAAACTGATTTGCATACAGAATTTAGGTTCAGCCAGAAATCAAGAAAACGAATTCAAGAGCATGAAAACAGCATGAAAACACATTAAATAAATCCACAAAAAATCTGGGGTATTTCCCTATATGTATAGAATCAAAATATAAAGTTTTAGAATTTTCCAGTAAGAATAGATTAGTCATAAAAAATACAAAAGCATCAAGAAAACATAGTTTAGCGAATCTGGAAATCCCAACACTGCTGTACGAAAACTAAGATATTTTGCAACCAGTGAAACGAAATCCAATTCCACCAAAGGGATATGAAAATAGATAGAATTTTCTAACTTTCACTTTTCACAAACAATTTTCATACAGTAAAAGGAATCATAGTGAAAATAAGGTTCTTTACTGAACAACGAGCAAAATATAGCATGTATAGATTTTAGAAACGAGTATGAAACACCATATAAAACTTATCAATAAAATTTATCAAAACTCTGGGTAATCCCTAACTTAATAAAGAAACACTGACCAAAGTTTCAAATCTAAAGAATATGTATAACATGGTTCTTGAAAATAGTTTGTTATCAAAATTACCCAAAAACAGAATCTGAAAAAATATCGACACCTCTGTACTAAAACAGTCATAACTCAGTCATACGAAATCCAAATCAAGCAAAGTCAGAGAGGTTTGAAAGTAGACGAAATTATCTAAAACTCATATTTTATACTGAAATCAAGATACTGACTGTAGCACAGTCGAAAACAGCAAACAAAACAGAACATCCAGAAAATACAGATTTCACCCTCAAGAACAA
Source organism: Hemerocallis citrina (assembly GCA_017893485.1). Classification (NCBI taxonomy): domain Eukaryota; kingdom Viridiplantae; phylum Streptophyta; class Magnoliopsida; order Asparagales; family Asphodelaceae; genus Hemerocallis; species Hemerocallis citrina. The sequence continues at coordinate 237,099,826 of CM030360.1, read as the reverse complement.
AAACAACATAAATTCAAGAATATTGATCCATACTCTTCCAAACTTGAAATAAAGCCTACCAAGTGTTTAAACATCATGAATTAGGGTTATTAACATGTCCACGCCTATTATTTCACTTGGGTATCAACCCAAACACAAATTTGCACACAAGTCTCACATACACGATCCAAATTCAAGAACGGGCGATTCCTAGGTTATTTCATGTCAAGATTGGTGTCGAGAGTCTTCTATGGCCAAATATAACAATAGAGACAAAACCCACCAAGGAAAACACAATCAAAGGTTGTCTCTAGATCCAACTACACTATAAGTGAACTTTGGTACTTGTATCAAACAAATAAATTGCAGTACAAGTTACTTGCCTTAATTTGGGGATGAAGAACGATGCAATCACGCCTAGATGCAAAACCCACGAACAAAATCCGCTACAAGCAATGAATCCAAGCAATCACGAACAAAACTCCACACGAACTAACCTCCTTGAAGCGATGATGATCAACGTGGCAAGCGAACACTTTGAGAACACCACGAAGAGAAGTAGGGGTTGATGGTGCAAGAGTTGATGTTGTTGATGGTGGTGATCGGCAAGGCAAGGGATGGAGGGAAGGGGTGATCGGGTGTGGGTGTATGCTGGAGTTGGTGATGGTCGGCAAGGTGGGAGGTCGGCCTAGGGGAGGCTCGGCCTGGAGAGGATAAGGCCGGGCTGGGGTTTGGTCGGGTTGGGGATGGTAGGCCGGGAGCAAAAATCAAGAGAGGAAGAGAGAGATAGGGCCGGTTGAGAGGAGAGGGATTATTAGGGTTAGGGTTAGGGTTTAGAATTAGGAGGGTTTATATATAGGATTTAGATGTGGGCTAATGGGTAATGGGTATTAGTAGCTAGCAATAGGTATACAATTGGGTTTTGGATTTTGGGTCAAATAAGAATAGAAATGCAATTAGGATTGGGAGTTTATTTGGCTATGAAAACTTATTAGGGATCAAATTAATAGGAGTGGGAAAAAGACCATCAAAACACCACCACACGAAGAAAAATAAAATAAAGGATAACGAGACCAATAATGAGGGAAAGCGCAAAATAATGATAAACGAACAAAAAAAGACAATCAATCAAACACAAGGAGATCAAAAAAAGACAATCAATCAAACACAACGAATATATATTGAAAACAAATCCAATATACGGTTCAGAAAAATACAAGAGAGAAAAGAAATACACCAAAAGAAAAATACAGTCAAAAATACACAAAAAATGAAAAACAGGGGTTACAGAAACTGTGGACAATAACCCACGAAATGAGGCCAAAAATGTAAAATACGAAATCTCAAGAAAGTGATCGAAAACAGTGTACTATGCACACAAATTGATGGAAATACAAAAATCTCAGGAAAGTGGCTGAAAACTGTGGACTATAGCCCACCAATGAGGCTAATACATTCAAATACAAAATTTCACGAAAGCGGCCAGAAACTGTGGACTATAACTAACAAAATGAGGCCAAAACAGTAAAATACGAAATCTCATGAAAGTTATCGAAAATAATGTACAATGGCCACAAAATGAGGGAAAAAAATCTCACGAAAGTGGCCGAAAACAGTGGACGATAGCCCACAAATAAGGCTAAAAAATCAAACACAAAATTTCACGAAAACTGCCGGAAACTGTGGACTACCCACAAAATGAGGCCATAACAGTAAAATACGAAATCTCATGAAAGTGATCGAAAACAGTGTACTATAGACCACAAAATGAGGGAAATAAAAATTCTCACTAAAGTGGCCGAAAACTGTGGACTATAGCACACAAATGAGGCTAAAACAGTCAAATACACAATTTTGCAAAAACTGCCAGAAACAGTGTACTATAACCCACAAAATGAGGCCAAAACAGTAAAATATAAAATGTCATAAAAGTGATCGAAAACAGTGTATTATTGACCACAAAAAGAGGAAAATAAAAATTCTCACGAATGTGCTCGAAAACTATGGGCTATAAGCCCACAGATGAGGCTAAATCTGTCAAATACAAAATTTCACGAAAAGTCCTAGAAACTGTGGACTATCACCCTCAAAATGAGGCCAAAACAGTAAAATACGAATTCTCGTGAAAGTAATCGAAAACAGTGTACTATGCCCACAAAATGATCGAAATACAAAAACCTCACGAAAGTGGCCGAAAACTATGGACTATAGCCCACTAATGAGGCTAAAAGAGTCAAATACAAATTTTCGCGAAAACGATCGGAAACTGTGGACTATAACCCACCGAATGAGGCCAAAACAGTAAAATACGAAATCTCATGGAAGTGATCGAAAATTGTGTACTATAGATCACAAAATGAGGGAAACAAAAATTCTCTCGAAAGTACCCGAAAACTGAGGACTATAGCCCACAGATGAGGCTAAAACTGTCAAATACAAAATTTCACGTAACCAACTGGAAACTGTGGACAATAACCCACGAAATGAGGCCAAAACAGTAAAACACGAAATCTCATGAAGGTAATCGAAAACAGTGTACTATGCCCACAAATTGATGGAAAAAGGAAATACTAAAATCTCACGAAAGTGGCTGACAACTGTGAACTATAGCCCACAATTGAGGCTGAAAAGTCAAACACAAAATTTCTCGAAAACTGCCGGAAACTGTGGACTATAACGAACAAAATGAGGCAAAAACAGTAAAATACGAATTCTCATGAAAGTGATCGAAAGCAGTGTACTATAGCCCACAAAATGAGAGAAATAAAAATTCTCACTAAAGTGGCTGAAAACTGTGGACTATACCCCACAAATGAGGCTAAAACAGTCAAATACAAAATTTCGCAAAAAATGTCGGAAACAGTGGACTATAACCCACAAAATGAGGCCAAAACAGTATCGTACGAAATGTCATGAAAGTGATCGAAAATTGTGTATTATTGACCACAAAAAGAGGGAAACGAAAAAATCTCACGAAAGTGGCCTAATACTGTGGACTATAGCCCACTAATGAGGCTAAAACAGTCAAATACAAAATTTTACGAAAAGTCCTGGAAACAGTGGACTATAACCTCACTGAATGAGGCCAAAACTGTAAAATACGAAATCTCGTGAAAGTGATCGAAAACAGTGTACTATAGACCACAAAATGATGGAAATAAAAATTCTCACGAAAGTGGCCGAAAACTGTGGACTATAGCCCACAGATGAGGCTAAAACTGTCAAATAAAAATTTCACGAAACCGACTGGAAACTGTGGACAATAACCTACGAAATGGGGCCAAAACAGTAAAATACGAAATCTAAAATGGTCGAAAACAGTGTACTATACCTGCAAATTGATGGAAATACAAAAATCTCACGAAAGTGGCCGAAAACTGTGGACTATAGCCCACCAATGAGGCTAAATAATTCAAATACAAAATTTCATGAACGCGGCCGGAAACTGTGGACTATAACTAAAAAAATGAGGCCAAAACATTAAAATACAAAATCTCATGAAAGTGATCGAAAACAGTGTACAATGGCCACAAAATGAGGGGAAAAAAATCTCACAAAAGTGGCCGGAAACAGTGGACTATAGCCCACAAATGAGGCTAAAAAGTCAAATACAAAATTTTACGAAAACTGCAAGAAACTGTGGACTACAACCCACAAAATGAGGCCAAAACAGTAAAATACGAAATCTCATGAAAGTGATCGAAAACAGTGTACTATAACCCACAAAATGAGGGAAATAAAAATTATCACTAAAGTGGCGAAAACTATGGACTGTAGCCCACAAATGAGGCTAAAACAGTAAAATACACAATTTCGCGAAAACAGCGGGAAACTGTGGACTATAACCCACAAAATGAGGCCAAAACAGTAAAATACGAAAAGTCATGTAGTGATCGGAAGCAGTGTATTATTGACCACAAAAAGTGGGAAATAAAAACTCTCACAAAAGTGCCTAAAAACGGTGGGCTATAATCCCACAAATGAGGCGAAAACTGTCAAATACAAAATCTCACGAAAAGTCCTGGAAACTGGGGACTATAACCCACAAAATGAGGCCAAAACAGTAAAATACGAAATCTCGTAAAAGTGATCGAAAACAGTGTACTATGCCCACAAAATGATGGAAATACACAAATCTAACGAAAGTGGCCGAAAACTGTGGACTATAGCCTACTAATGAGGCTAAAACAGTCAAATACAAAATTTCGTGAAAACGATCGGAAACTGTGGACTATAACCCGACGGAATGAGGCCAAAACAGTAAAATACGAAATCTCATGACAGTGATCGAAAATAGTGTACTATAGACCACAAAATGAGGGTAATAAAAATTCTCACAAAAGTACCCGAAAACTGAGGACTATAGCCCACAGATGAGGCTAAAACTGTCAAATACAAAATTTCACGAAACCAACATGAAACTGTGGACAATAACCCACGAAATGAGGCCAAAACATTAAGATACGAAATCTCCTGAAGGTGTTCGAAAACAGTGTACTATGCCCACAAATTAATGGAAATACAAAAACCTCACAAAAGTGGCCGAAAACTGTGGACTACAGCCCACCAATGAGGCTAAAACATTCAAATACAAAATTTCACGAAAGCGGCCGGAAACTGTGGACTATAACGAACAAAATGAGGCCAAAACAGTAAAATACAAAATCTAAAGAAAGTGATCGAAAACAGTGTACTATGGTCACAAAATGAGGGGGGGAAATCTCATGAAAGTGGCCGAAAACAGTGGACCATAGCCCACAAATGAGGCAAACAAATCAAATACAAAATTTCCCAAAAACTACCGGAAACTGTAGACTATGACCGACGAAATGAGGCCAAAACAGTAAAATACGAAATCTCAAGAAAGTGATCGAAAACAGTGAACTATAGCCCACAAAATGAGGGAAATAAAAATTCTCACTAAAGTGGCCGATAACTGTGGACTATAGCCCACAAATGATGCTAAATCAGTCAAATACACAATTTCGCGAAAACTGCCTGAAACAGTGGACTATAACCTACAAAATGTGGCCAAAACAGTAAAATACGAAATGTCATGAAAATGCTCGAAAATAGTGTATTATTGACCACAAAAAGAGGGAAATAAAAATTCTCACGAAAGGGCCCGAAAACTGTGGGCTATAAGCCGACATATGAGGCAAAACTGCCAAATACAAAATTTCACGAAAAGACCTGGAAACTGTGGACTATCACCAACAAAATGAGGCCAAAACAGTAAAATACGAAATCTCATGAAAGTGATCTAAAACTGTGTACTATAGGCCATAAAATGAGGGAAATTAAAATTCTCAAGAAAGTGTCCAAAAACTGAGGACTATAGCCCACAGATGAGGCTAAAACTGTCAAATACAAAATTTCACGAAACCAATCGGAACCTGAGGACAATAACCCACCAAATGAGGCCAAAACAGTAAAATACGAAATCAAATGAAGGTCATCGAAAATAGTGTACTATGCCCACAAATTGATGGAAATAAAAAAATCTCACCAAAGTGGCCTGAAACTGTGGACTGTAACGAACAAAATGAGGCAAAAACAGTAAAATACGAAATCTCATGAAATTGATCAAAAACAGTGTACTATGGCCACAAAATGAGGAAAAAAACTCACGAAACTGGCCGAAAACAGTGGACTATAGCCCACAAACGAGGCTAAAAAGTTAATTACAAAATTTCACGAAAACTGCCAGAAACTGTGGACTATAACCCACGAAATGAGGCCAAAACAGTAAAATACGAATTCTGAAGAAAGTGATCGAAAATAGTGTACTATGCCCACAAATTGATGGAAATACAAAATTCTCACGAAAGTGACTGAAAACTGTGGACTATAGCCCACCAATGAGGCTAAAACATTCAAATACAAAATTTCACGAAAGCGGCCGGATATTCTGGACTATAACTAACAAAATGAGGCCAAAATAGTAAAATACGAAATCTCATTAAAGTGATCGAAAACAGTGTACAATGGCCAAAATGAGGGGAAAAAATCTCACAAAAGTGGCCGAAAACAGTGGACTATAGCCTACAAATGAGGCTAAAAGTCAAATACAAAATTTCACGAAAACTGCCGGAAACTGTGGACTATAACCCACAAAATGAGGCCATAACAGTAAAATACAAAATCTCGTGAAAGTGATCGAAAACAGTGTACTATAGCCCACAAAATGAGAGAAATAAAAATTCTCACTAAAGTGGCCGAAAACTGTGGACTATAGCCTACAAATGAAGCTAAAACAGTCAAATACACAACTTCGCGAAAATTGCCGGAAACAGTGGACTATAATCCACAAAATGAGGCCAAAACAGTAAAATACGAAATGTCATAAAAGTGATCGAAAACAGTGTATTATTGACCGAAAGAGGGAAATAAAAATTCTCACGAAAGTGCCCGAAAACTGTGGGCTATATGCCCACAGAAGAGGCAAAACTGTCAAATACAAAATTTCACGAAAAGACCTGGCAACTGTGGACTATCACCAACAAAATGAGGCCAAAACAGTAAAATACGAAATCTCGTGAAAGTGATCGAAAACAGTGTACTACGCCCACAAAATGATGGAAATACAAAAACTTCACGAAAGTAGCTGAAAACTGTGGACTGTAGCCCACTAATTAGGCTAAAACAGTCAAATACAAGATTTTGCGAAAACGATCGGAAACTGTGGACAATAACCCACTGAATGAGCCCAAACAGTAAAATACGAAATCTCATGAAAGTGATCGAAAATTGTGTACTATAGACCACAAAAAGAGGAAAATAAAAATTCTCACAAAAGTGCCCGAAAACTGAGGACTATAGCCCACAAATGAGGTTAAAACTGTCAAATACAAAATTTCACGAAACCAACTGGAAACTGTGGACAATATAACCCACGAAATGAGGCCAAAACAATAAAATACAAAATCTCATGAAGGTAATCGAAAACAGCGTACTATGCCCACAAATTGATAGAAATACAAAAATCTTACGAAAGTGGTCGAAAAGTGTGGACTATAGCCCACCAATGAGGCTAAAACATTCAAATACAAAATTTCACGAATGCAGTCGGAAACTGTGGACTATAACGAACAAAATGAGGCCAAAACAGTAAAATACGAAATTTCATGAAAGTGATCGAAAACAGTGTACTATGCCCACAAAATGAGGGGGGAAAATCTAACGAACGACGCCGAAAACAGTGGACTATAGCCCACAAATGTGGCTAAAAAGTCAATTACAAGATTTCACGAAAACTGCCGGAAACTGTGAACTATAATACACAAAATGAGGCCAAAACAGTAAAATAGGAAATGTCATGAAAGTGATCGAAAACAGTGTATTATTGACAACAAAAAGAGGAAAATAAAAATTCTCACGAAAGTGCCAGAAAACTGTGGGCTATAAGCCCACAGATGAGGCTAAAACTGTCAAATACAAAATTTCACGAAAAGTCCTCGAAACTGTGGACTATAACCCACAAAATGAGGCCAAAACAGTGAAAAACGGAATCTCGTGAAAGTGATCGAAAATAGTGTACTATGCCCACAAAATGATGGAAATACAAAAATCTCAAGAAAATGGCCGAAAACTGTGGACTATAGCCTACTGATGAGGCTAAAACAGTCAAATACAAAATTTCGTGAAAACGATGGGAAACTGTGGACTATAACTCTACAGAATGAGGCCAAAATAGTAAAATACGAAATCTCATGAAAGTGATCGAAAACACTGTACTATAGACCACAAAATGAGAGAAATAAAAATTCTCACGAATGTTCCCGAAAACTGTGGACTATAGCCCATAGATGAGGCTAAAACTGTCAAATACAAAATTTCACGAAACCGACTGGAAACTGAGGACAGTAACCCACGAAATGATGCCAAAACAGTAAAATACGAAATCTAAGGAAGTGATCGAAAACAGTGCACTATGCCCACAAATTCATGGAAATACAAAAATCTCACGAAAGTGGCCGAAAACTGTGGACTATAGCCCACCAATGAGGCTAAAACATTCAAATACAAAATTACGCAAAAACTGCCAGAAATAGTGGACTATGACCCACAAAATGAGGCCAAAACTGTAAAGTACGAAATCTCATGAAAGTGATCGAAAATAGTGTATTATTGACCACAAAAGAAGGAAATAAAAAATGTCACGAAAGTGCCCGAAAACTGTGGGATATTAGCCCACATATGAGGATAAAATTGTCAAATACGAAATTTCATGAAAAGTCATGGAAACTGTGGACTATAACCCACAAAATGAGGCCAAAACAGTAAAATACGAAATGTCGTGAAAGTGATCAAAAATAGTGTACTATGCCCACAAAATGTTGGAAATACAAAAATCTCACAAAAGTGCCCGAAAACTGTGGACTATAGCCCACTAATGAGGCTAAAACAGTCAAATACCAAATTTCGCGAAAACGATCGGAAACTGTGGACTATAACCCACTGAATGAGGCCAAAACAGTAAAATACGAAATCTCATGAAAGTGATCGAAAATAGTTTACTATAGACCACAAAATGAGGGAAATAAAAATTCTTACGAAAGTGCCCGAAAATTGTGGACTATAGCCCACAGATGATGCTAAAACTGTCAAATACAAAATTTCACGAAACCGACCGAAAACTCTGGACAATATCCTACGAAATGAGGCCAAAACAGTAAAATATGAAATCTCATGAAAGTGATCGAAAACAGTGTGCTATGCCGACAAATTGATGGAGATACAAAAATCTCACGAAAGTGGCCGAAAACTGTGGACTGTAGCCCATCATTGACGCTAAAACATTCAAATACAAAGTTTCACGAAAGCGGTCAAAAACTGTGGACTATAACTAACAAAATGAGGCCAAAACAATAAAATACGAAATCTCATGAAAGTGATCGAAAACAGTGTACTATGGCCGGAAAATGAGGGGGGAAATCTCACGATAGTGGCCGAAAATAGTGGACTATAGCCCACAATTGAGGCTAAAAAGTCAAATACAAAATTTCATGAAAACTGCCGGAAACTGTGGACTCTAACCCACAAAATGAGGCCAAAATAGTAAAATACGAAATTCCATGAAAGTGATCGAAAACAGTGTACAATAGCCTACAAAATGAGGGAAATAAAAATTCCCACTAAAGTGGCCGAAAACTGTGGACTATAGCCCACAAATGCGGCTAAAACAGTTAAATCCACAATTTCACGAAAACTGCAGGAAACAGTGGACTATAGCCCACAAAATGTGGAAAAAACAGTAAAATACGAAATGTCATGAAAGTAATCAAAAACAGTGTATTATTGACCACAAAAAGAGGGAAATAAAAATTCTCACGAAAGTGCCCGTAAATTGTGGGCTATTAGCCCACAGATGAGGCTAAAACTGTCAAATACAAAATTTCACGAAAAGTACTGGAAACTGTGGACTATAACCCACAAAATGAGTAAAAACAGAAAAATACGAAATGTTATTGAAACTGTGGACTATAACCCACAAAATGAGTCCAAAACATAAAAATACGAAATCTCAGGAAAGTGATCGAAAACAGTGTACTATAGCCCACAAAAATAGGGAAATAAAAATTCACACTAAACTGGCCAAAAATTGTGAACAATACCCCACAAATGAGGCTAAAACAGTCAAATACAAAATTTCGCGAAAGCTGCGGGAAAAAGTGGACTATAACCCACAAAATGAGGCCAAAACAGTAAAGTACGAAATGTCATGAAAGTGATCTAAAACAGTGTATTATTAACCACAAAAAGAGGGAAATAAAAATTCTCACGAAAGTGCCCGAAAACTGTGGGCTATAAGCCCACAGAAGAGGCTAAAACTGTCAAATACAAAATTTCACGAAAAGTCCTGGAAACTCGGACTATAACCCAAAAAATGAGGCCAAAACAGTAAAATACGAAATCTCATGAATGTGATCTAAAACAGTGTACTCTGCCCAAAAAATGATGGAAATACAAAAATCTCAAGAAAGTGGCCGAAAACTGTGGACTATAGCGCACTAATTAGGCAAAAAGAGTCAAATACAAAATTTCGCAAAAACGATCAAAAACTATGGACTATAACCCACTGAATGAGGCCAAAACAGTAAAATACGAAATCTCGTGAAATACTATAGACCGCAAAATGAGGGAAATAAAAATTCTCACGAAAGTGCCCGAAAACTGTGGACTATAGCCCACAGATGTGGCTAAAATTGTCAAATACAAAATTTCACGAAACCGACTGGAAACTGTGAACAGTAACCCACAAAATGAGGCTGAAACAGTAAAATACTAAATCTAAAGGTGTGATCGAAAACAGTGTACTGTACCCACAAATTGATGGAAATACAAAAATCTCACGAAAGTGGCCGAAAACTGTGGACTATAGCCCACCAATCAGGCTAAAACCTTCAAATACAAAATTTCGCAAAAACTGCCGGAAACTGTGGATCATGACCCACAAAATGAGGCCAAAACAGTAAAGTACGAAATGTCATGAAAGTGATCGAAAACGGTGTATTATTCCACAGATGAGGCTAAAACTGTCAAATACAAAATTTCACGAAAAGTCCTGGAAACTGTGTACAACCCACAAAAAGAGGCCAGAACAGTAAAATACGAAATCTTGTGAAAGTGATCGAAAATAGTGTACTATGCCCACAAAATGTTGGAAATACAAAAATCTCACGAAAGTGGCCGAAAACTGTGGACTATAGCCCACTAATGAGGCTAAAACAGTCAAATACAAAATTTCGAGAAAATAATTGGAAAATTGTGACTACAACCCACTGAATGAGGCCAAAACAGTAAAATACGAAATCTCATGAAAGTGATGGAAAACAGTTTACTATAGACCACAAAATTAGGGAAATAAAAATTCTCACGAAAGTGCCCGAAAACTGTGGACTAATAGCTCAAGATGATGCTAAACTGTCAAATACAAAATTTCACGAAACCGACTAGAAACTGTGGACAATAACCCACGAAATGAGGCCAAAACAGTAAAATATGAAATCTCATGAAAGTGATCAAAAACAGTGTACTATGCCCACAAATTGATGGAAATACAAAAATCTCACGAAAGTAGCCGAAAACTGTGGACTATAGCCCATCAATGAGGCTAAAACATTCAAATACAAAATTTCACGAAAGCGATCGAAAACTGTGGACTATAACTAACAAAATGAGGCCAAAACAGTAAACTACGAAATCTCATAAAAGTGATCGAAAACAGTGTACTATGGCCACAAAATGTGTGGGAAAAAATCTCACGATAGTGGTCGAAAACAGTGGACTATAGCCCACAATTGAGGCTAAAAAGTCAAATACAAAATTTCACGAAAACTACCGGAAACTGTGGACTATATAACCCACAAAATAAGGCCAAAACAGTAAAATACGAAATCCCAGAAAGTGATCGAAAACTGTGTACAATAGCCCACAAAATGAGGGAAATAAAAATTCTCACTAAAGCGGCCGAAAACTGTGTACTATAGCCCTGAAATGAGGCTAAAACAGTCAAATCCACAACTTCGCGAAAACTGCCGGGAAAAGTGGACTATAGCCCAGAAAATGAGGCCAAAACAGTAAAATACGAAATGTCATGAAAGTGATCGAAAACAGTGTATTATTGACCACAAAAAGAGGGAAATAAAAATTCTCACGAAAGTGCCCGAAAACTGTGGGCTATAAGCCCACAGAAGAGGCTAAAACTGTCAAATACAAAATTTCACGAAAAGTCCTGGAAACTCGGACTATAACCCACAAAATGAGGCCAAAACAGTAAAATACAAAATCTCGTGAATGTGATCTAAAACTGTGTACTATGCCCACAAAATGATGGAAGTACATAAATCTCACGAAAGTGGCCGAAAACTGTGGACTATAGCCCACCAATGAGGCAAAAACATTCAAATACAAAATTTCACGAAAGCGGTCGAAAACTGTGGACTATAACTAACAAAATGAGACCAAAACAGTAAGATCCGAAATCTCATGAAGGTGATCAAAAACAGTGTACTATGGCCACAAAATGAAGGGAAAAAAATCTCACGGAAGTGGCCGAAAACAGTGGACTATAGCCCACAAATGAGGCTAAAAAGTCAAATACAAAATTTCACGAAAACTACCGGAAACGGTGGACTACAACCCACAAATTAGGCCAAAACAATAAAATACGAAATATCATGAAAGTGATCAAAAACAGTGTACATAGCCCACAAAATGAGGGAAATAAAAATTCACACTAAAGTGGCCAAAAACTGTGAACTATAACCCACAAATGAGGCTAAAACAGTCAAATACAAAATTTCGCGAAAGCTGCATGAAACACTGGCTATAACCCACAAAATGAGACCAAAATAGTAAAGTACGAAATGTCATGAAAGTGATCGAAAACAGTGTATTATTGACCACAAAAAGAGAGAAATAAAAGTTCTCACGAAAGTGCCCGAAAACTGTGGGCTATTATTAGCCCACAGATGAGGCTAAAACTGTCAAATATAAAATTTCACGAAAAGTCCTGGAAACTGTGGACTATAACCCACAAAATAAGGCCAAAACAATAAAATATGAAATCTCGTGAAAGTGATCGAAAATAGTGTACAATGCCCACAAAATGATGGAAATACAAAAATCTCACGAAAGTGGCCGAAAACTATGGACTATAGCCCACTAATTAGGCTAAAACAGTCAAATACAAAATTTCGGAAAAACGATAAAAAACTATGGACTATAACCCACTGAATGAGGCCAAAACAGTAAAACACAAAATCTCGTGAAAGTGATCGAAAACAGTGTACAATAGATCACAAAATGAGGGAAATAAAAATTCTCACAGAAGTGCCCGAAAACTGTGGACAATAGCCCACAGATGAGGCTAAAACTGTCAAATACAAAATTTCACGAAACCAACCAGAAATTGTGGACAATAACCCACGAAATGAGGCCAAAACAGTAAAATACGAAATCTCATGAAGGTGATCGAAAACAGTGTACTATGCCCACAAAATGATGGAAATACAAAAATGTCACGAAAGTGGCCAAAAACTGTGGACTATAGCCCACCAATGAGGCTAAAACATTCAAATACAAAATTTCACCTAAGCGGCCGGAAACTGTGGACTATAACGAACAAAATAAGGCCAAAACAGTAAAATACGAAATCTGATGAAAGTGATCGAAAACAGTGTACTATGGCCACAAAATGAGGGAAACAAATCTCACGAAAGTGGCTGAAAACAGTGGACTATAGCCCACAAATGAGGCTAAAAAGTCAAATACAAAATTTCACTTAAAGTCCTGGAAACTGTGGACTATAACCCACAAAATGAGGCCAAAACAGTACAATACGAAATCTCGTGAAAGTGATCGAAAATAGTGTACTATGCCCACAAAATGATGGAAATACAAAAATCTCACGAAAGTGGTCGAAAACTGTGGACTATAGCCCACAGATGAGGCTAAAACTGTCAAATGCAAAATTTCACGAAACCGACTGGAAACTGTGGACAGTAACCCACGAATTGAGGCCAAAATAGTAAAATATTGTAACACGCCGTACTTAAGCGGGTATATATATATAATATTATATAGAAATATATAATATAATATATATATAATATAAAGAGATGAGATTGTAGGTATTAAATGGTGGTCTATAGATGATCCTATGGGTTATTGATGGATGATGGCCCTAGGAGATTTCCTATGGGGCATAGGAAGAAATAATAAATGAATGAAAGAAGTGCATGCATGTGTGTGTGTGCTGGTTGGTCTTGGTTGACCGGGTTGACCATAGGAATGGAAATCCCATGTCGGTTGTGGATGTGAGTGTGTGTGTGTTTATATAGGATACCACATGAGAAAGGTTCACCTAAGGGTTAACCGACCTTTTGATGGTGCCTGTGGTGGGCGTGGCTAGAGTTTTGTATCCGTTCTTTCGCGTGCGCGCATGTGTAGCCGCGTGCACAGCTGAGCCGGGCTCGGGCCTTTACAAATACGAAATCTAAAAAAGTGATCGAAAACAGTGTACTATGCCGACAAATTGATGGAAATACAAAAAACTCATGAAAGTGGCCGATAACTGTGGACTATAGCCCACCATTGAGGCTAAAACATTCAAATACAAAATTTCATGAAAGCGGCCGGAAACTGTAGACTATAAATAACAAAATGAGGCCAAAACAGTAAAATACGAAATCTCATGAAAGTGATCGAAAACAGTGTACAATGGCCACAAAATGAGGGGGAAAAAATCTCACGAAAGTGGCCGAAAACAGTGGACTATAGCCCACAAATGAATCTAAAAAGTCAAATACAAAATTTCACGAAAACTGCCGGAAACTGTGGACTATAACGCACAAAATGAGGCCAAAACAGTAAAATACTAAATCTCATGAAAGTGATAAAAAACAGTGCACTATAACCCACAAAATGAGGGAAATAAAAATTCTCACTAAAGTGGCCGAAAACTGCCCACAAATGAGGCTAAAACAGTAAAATACACAATTTCGCAAAAACTTCCGGAAACAGTCGACTATAACCCAATAAATTAAGCCAAAACAGTAAAATACGAAAAGTCATGAATGTGATCTAAAACAGTGTATTTATTGACCATAAAAAGAGGGAAATAAAAATTTTCACGAAAGTGCCCGAAAACTGTGGGCCAATAAGCCCACAGATAAGGCTAAAACTGTCAAATATAAAATTTCACGAAAAGTCCTGGAAACTGTGGACTATAACCCACAAAATGAGGCCAAAACTATAAAATACGAAATCTCGTAAAAGTGATCGAAAACAGTGTACTATGCGCACAAAATGATGGAAATACAAAAATATCACGAAAGTGGCAGAAAACTGTGGACTATAGCCCACTAATGAGGCTAAAACAGCCAAATACAAAATTTCGTGAAAACGATCGAAAACTGTGGACTATAACCCCACAAAATGAGGCCAAAACTGTAAAATACGAATTCTCATGAAAGTGATCGAAAATAGTGTACTATAGACCACAAAATGACGGAAATAAAAATTCTCACGAAAGTGCCCGAAAACAGAGGACTATAGCCCACTGATGAGGCTAACACTGTCAAATACAAAATTTCACGAAACCAACTGGAAACTATCGACAATAACCCACGAAATGAGGCCAAAACAGTAAAATACGAAATCTCATGAAGGTGATCAAAAACAGTGTACTATGCCCACAAATTGATGGAAATACAAAAATCTCACGAAAGTTGCCGAAAACTGTGGACTATAGCCCACCAATGAGGCTAAAACATTCAAATGCAAAATTGCACGAAAGTGGCCAGAAACTGTGGACTGTAACTAACAAAATGAGGCTGAAATAGTAAAATACGAAATCTCATGAAAGTGATCGAAAACAGTGTACAATGGCAACAAAATGAGTGGAAAAAAACCTCACAAAAGTGGCCGAAAACAGTGGATATAGCCCACAAATGAGGCTAAAAAGTCAAATACAAAATTTCACCTAAACTGCCGGAAAGGGTGGGGACTATAACCCACAAAATGAGGGCAAAATAGTAAAATACGAAATCTCTTGAAAGTGATCGAAAACAATGTACAATAGCCTACAAAATGAGGGAAATAAAAATTCTCACTAAAGTGGCCGAAAACTGTGGACTATAGCCCACAAATGAGGCTAAAACAGTAAAATACACAATTTAGCGAAAACTGCAGGAAACAGTGGACTATAACCCTCAAATTGATGCCAAAACGGTAAAATAAGAAAAGTCATGAAAGTGATCGAAAATAGTGTATTATTGACCACAAAAAGAGGAAAATAAAAATTCTCACGAAAGTGCCCAAAAATTGTGGGCTATAAGCCCACAAATGAGAATAAAAATGTCAAACACAAAATTTCACAAAAAGTCCTGGAAATTGTGGACTATAACCCACAAAATGTGGCCAAAACAGTAAAATACGAAATCTGGTGAAAGTGTTCGAAAACAGTGTACTATGTCCACAAAATGATGGAAACACAAAAATCTCACGAAAGTGGCTGAAAACTATGGACTATAGCCCACTAATAAGGCTAAAACAGTCAAATACAAAATTTCGCGAAAACGATCGAAAACTGTGGACTATAACCCCACAAAATGAGGCCAAAACAGTAAAATACAAAATCTCATGAAAGGGATCGAAAATAGTGTACTATAGACCACAAAATGAAGGAAATAAAAATTCTCACGGAAGTGCCCAAAAATTGAGGACTATAACCCACAGATGAGGCTAAAACTGGAAAATACAAAACTTTACGAAACCAACTGGAAACTGTGGACAATAACCCATGAAATGAGGCCAAAACAGTCTCATGAAGGTGATCGAAAACAGTGTACTATGCCCACAAATTGATGGAAATACAAAAATCTCACGGAAGTAGCCGAAAATTGTGGACTATAGCCCACCAACGAGGCTACAACATTCCAATACAAAATTTCACGAAAGCGGGCGGAAACTTTGGACAATAACTAACAAAATGGGGCCAAAACAGTAAAATACGAAATCTCATGAAAGTGATCGAAAACAGTGTACAAAGGCCACAAAATGAGGGAAACAAATCTCACGAAAGTGGCCGAAAATAGTGGATATAGCACACAAATGAGGCTAAAAAGTCAAATACAAAATTTCAGGTAAACTGCCAGAAACTGTAGACAATAACCCACAAAATGAGGCCAAAACAGTAAAATACGAAATCTCATGAAAGTGATCGAAAATAGTGTACTATAGCCAACAAAATGAGGGAAATAAAAATTCTCACTAAAGTGGCCGAAAACTGTGCACCATAGCCCACAAATAAGGCTAAATCAATAAAATACACAATTTCGCGAAAACAGCCGAAAACAGTGGACTATAACCCACAAAATGAGGCCAAAACTGTAAAATATGAAAAGTCATGAAAGTGATCGAAAACAGAGTATTATTGACCACAAAAAGAGGGAAATAAAAATTCTCACGAAAGTGCGCGAAAACTGTGGGCTATATGCCCACGGATGAGGCTAATACTGTCAAATAAAAAATTTCACGAAAAGTCCTAGAAACTGTGGACTATAACCCACAAAATGGGGCCAAAACAGTAAAATACGAAATCTGGTAAAAGTGATCGAAAACAGTGTACTATGCCCCCAAAATGATGGAAATACAAAAATTTCACGAAAGTGGCTGAAAATTGTGGACTATAGCCCACTAATGAGGCTAAAACAGTCAAATACAAAATTTCACGAAAACGATAGGAAACTGTGGACTATAACCCCACAAAATGAGACCAAAACAGTAAAATACAAAATCTCATGAAAGTGATCGAAAATAGTGTACTATACCACAAAAATAGGGAAAAAAAAATTCTCACGAAATTGCCGGAAAACTGAGGACTATAGCACACAGATGAGGCTAAAACTGTCAAATACAAAATTTCACGAAACCAACTGGAAACTGTGGACAATAACACACGAAATGAGGCTAAAACAGTAAAATACGAAATCTCATGAAGGTGATCGAAAACAGTGTACTATGCCCACAAATTGATGGAAATACAAAAATCTCACGAAAGTGGCCGAATACTGTGGACTATAGCCCACCAATGAGGCTAAAACATTCAAATGCAAAATTGCACGAAAGCGGCCGGAAACTGTGGACTGTAACTAACAAAATGAGGCTGAAACAGTAAAATACGAAATCTCATGAAAGTGATCGAAAACTGTGAACAATGGCCACAAAATGAGCGGAAAAAAATCTCACGAAAGTGGCCGAAAACTGTGGATATAGCCCACAAATGAGGCTAAAAAGTCAAATACAAAATTTCACGTAAACTACCTGAAACAGTGGACTATAACCCACAAAATGAGGCCAAAACAGTAAAATACGAAATCTCATGAAAGTGATAGAAAACAGTGTACTATAGCCTACAAAATGAGGAAAATAAAAATTCTCACTAAAGTGGCCGAAAAGTGTGGACTATAGCCCACAAATGAGGCTAAAAGAGTAAAATACACAATTTCGCTAAAACTGCCGGAAACAGTGGACTATAACCCACAAAATGAGGCCAAAACAGTAAAATAGGAAAAGTCATGAAAGTGATCGAAAACAGTGTACTATTGACCACAAAAAGAGGGAGATAAAAATTCTCACAAAAGTGCCCGAAAACTGTGGGCTATATAAGCCCACAGATGAGGCTAAAACTGTCAAAAAAGAAAATTTCACGAAAAGTCCTGGAAACTGTGGACTATAACCCACAAAATGAGGCCAATATAGTAAAATACGAAATCACGTGAAAGTGATCGAAAACAGTGTACAATGCCCGCAAAATGATGGAAATACAAAAATATCATGAAAGTAGCCGAAAACTGTGGACTATAGCCCACTAATGAGGCTAAAACAGTCAAATACAAAATTTCGTGAAAACAATCAGAAACTGTGGACTATAACCCCACAAAATGAGGCCAAAACATTAAAATACGAAATCTAATGAAAGTGATCGAAAATACTGTACTATAGACCACAAAATGAGGGAAATAAAAATTCTCACGAAAGTGCCCGTAAACTGAGGACTATAGCCCACAAATGAGGCTAAAACTCTCAAACACAAAATTTCACGAAACCAACTGGAAACTGTGGACAATAACCCACGAAACGAGGCCGAAACAGTAAAATACGAAATCTCATGAAGGTGATCGAAAACAGTGTACTATGCCCACAATTGATGGAAATACAAAAATTTCACAAAAGTGGCCGAAAACTCTGGACTACAGCCCACCAACGAGGCTAAAACATTCAAATACAAAATTTCATGAAAGCGGCTGGAAACTGTGGACAATAACTAACAAATTGAGGCCAAAACAGTAAAATATGAAATCTCATGAAAGTGATCAAAACAGTGTACAATGGCCACAAAATGAGGGGGAAAAAATCTTACGAAAGTGGCGGAAAACAGTGGCTATAGCCCACAAATGAGGCTAAAAAGTCAAATACAAAATTTCACGTAAACTGCCGAAAACTGTGGACTACCCACAAAATGAGGCCAAAACAGTAAAATACGAAATCTCATGAAAGTGATCGAAAACAGTGTACTATAGCCTACAAAATGAGGGAAATAAAAATTCTCACAAAAGTGGCCGAAAACTGTGGACTATATAGCCCACAAATGAGGCTAAAACAGTAATATACACAATTTCGCGAAAACTGCCTGAAACAGTGGACTATAACCCACAAAATGAGGCCAAAACAGTAAAATACGAAAAGTCATGAAAGTGATCGAAAACAGTATACTATTGACCACAAAAAGAGGGAGATAAAAATTCTCACGAAAGTGCCCGAAAACTGTGGGCTATAAGCCCACAGATGAGGCTAAAACTGTCAAATACAAAATTTTACGAAATGTCCTGGAAACTGTGGACTATAACCCACAAAATGAGGCCAAAATAGTAAAATACGAATTCCCGTGAAAGTGATCGAAAACAGTGTACTATGCCCACAAAATGATGGAAATACAAAAATCTCACGCAAGTGGCCGAAAACTGTGGACTATTGCCCAATAATATGGCTAAAACAGTGAAATACAAAATTTTGCGAAAACGACCAGAAACTGTGGACTATAACCCCACGAAATGAGGCCAAAACAGTAAAATACGAAACCTCATGAAAGTGATCGAAAATAGTGTACTGTAGACCACAAAATGAGGGAAATAAAAATTCTTACGAAAGTACCCGAAAACTGAGGACTATAGCCCACATATGAGGCTAAAACTTTCAAATACAAAATTTCGCGAAACCAACTGGAAACTGTAAAAAATAACCCACGAAATGAGGCCAAAACAGTAAAATACGAAATCGCATGAAGGTGGTCGAAAACAGTGTACTATGCTCACAAATTGATGGAAATACAAAAATCTCACGAAAGTGGCCGAAAACTGTGGACTATAGACAACCAATG
Organism: Hemerocallis citrina; assembly: GCA_017893485.1. Lineage (NCBI taxonomy): Eukaryota > Viridiplantae > Streptophyta > Magnoliopsida > Asparagales > Asphodelaceae > Hemerocallis > Hemerocallis citrina. Next base: position 237,079,899 of record CM030360.1, on the reverse strand, counting down.
AGGCTAAAACATTCAAATGCAAAAATTCACGAAAGCGGTCGGAAACTGTGGACTATAACTAACAAAATGAGGCCAAAACAGTAAAATACGAAATCTCATGAAAATGATTAAAAACAGTGTGCAATGGCTACAAAATGAAGGGGAAAAAATCTCACTACAGTGGCCGAAAACAGTGGATATAGCCCACAAATGAGGCTAAAAAGTCAAATACAAAATTTCACGTAAACTGCCGGAAACTGTGGACTATAACCCACAAAATGAGCCCAAAACAGTAAAATACAAATCTCATGAAAGTGATCGAAAACAGTGTACTACAGCCTACAAAATGAGGGAAATAAAAATTCTCACTAAAGTGGCCGAAAACTGTGGACTATAGCCCACAAATGAGACTAAAACAGTAAAATACACAATTTCGTGAAAACTGCCGGAAACAGTGGACTATATACCCACAAAATGAGGCCAAAACAGTAAAATACGAAAAGTCATGAAAGTGATCGAAAACAGTGATCTATTGACCACAAAAAGAGGGAGATAAAAATTCTCATGAAAGTGCCCGAAAACTGTGGGCTATAAGCCCACAGATGAGGCTAAAACTGTCAAAAAATAAAATTTCACGAAAAGTCCTGCAAACTGTGGACTATAACCTACAAAATGAGGCCAAAACAGTATAATACGAAATCTCGTGAAAGTGATCGAAAACAGTGTACTATGCCCACAAAATGATGGAAATACAAAAATCTCACGAAAGTGGCCGAAAACTGTGGACTATAGCCCAATAATGAGGCTAAAACAGTCAAATACAAAGTTTCGCTAAAACGACCGGAAACTGTGGACTATAACCCCACGAAATGAGGCCAAAACAGTAAAATACGGAATCTCATGAAAGTGATCAAAAATAGTGTACTATAGACCACAAAATGAGGGAAATAAAAATTCTCACGAAAGTGCCCGAAAACTGAGGACTATAGCCCACAGATGAGGTTAAAACTTTCAAATACAAAATTTCACGAAACCAACTGGAAACTGTGGACAATAACCCACGAAATGAGGCCAAAATAGTAAAATACGAAATCTCATGAAGGTGATCAAAAACTGTGTGGGCTTCAGTCTATAGTTTTGGGCCACTTTCTTGAAATTTTGTATTTTACTATTTTGGCCTCATTTTGTTAGTTATAATCCACAGTTTTTCACAAATTTCGTGAAAAAACTTATTTCGCTATTTTGGCAATATTTTGTGGCCAATAGTCTACAATTTTCAGACATTTTCATGAAATTTGGCTTTTCACTGTTTTGACTTCATGTTGTGGCCTATTCACAGTTTTCGATCATTTTCGTGAAATTTTCTTTTTCACTTTTGGCCTTATTTTTTGGACAGTTTTGGGCCACTTCTGTGAAATTCTTAGTTCACTGTTTTGGCCACTGTTTTCGGCTACTTTAATGAAATTTTGTACTTCACTATTTTGGCCTCATTTTGCTAGCTAGTCCTCAATTTTGGGCCACTTTATTGAAATTTCGTATTTCACTATTTTGGCCTCATTTTGAGTGCTATAGGCCACAATATTTAGCCAGTTGCATGAAATTTAATTATTTTGACAATATTTTGTGGCATATTACAGTTTTCGGCAACTTTCATGAAATTTCTTTTTACACAATTTTGGCCTTATTTTGTCCACCGGTTTGTCCACTTCCGTGAAATTTGAAACTTCATATAGTCTGTAGGTTTTCAGAGATTTTCTTAAATTTTCGTATTTCAATTTATTGGCCACATTTTTAGGCTATAATCCACAGGTTTTGGCAAATTTCTTGAAATTTCGTATGTTAATGTTTTTTGCCACATTTTGGGGATTCAGTCCACCGTTTTTGGTCATTTTCGTGAAATTTTGTATTTCACCATTTCACCCTCATTTTGTATGTTGTAGCCCACAATTTTTGTTATTTTTTTGAAATATCGTATTTCATTGTTTCAGCCCATTCTGTATGCTATACCAACAGTTTTCGATCATTTTTATTAAATTTCATATTTAATTGTTTTGGCATCATTTTGTGGTCTCCATATAGTTTTCAGGTAGTTTTGTGAAATTTCTTATTTCACAGTTTCAGCCTCATTTTGTGGGCTACAGTGCACAGTTTTGAGCCACTTTCGTGAAAGTTCGAATTTCACTGTTTGTTCACATTTTTATGCTATAGTCCACAATTTTCGGTTATTTTTATGAAATTTCTTATTTCATCATTTTCTGGCCTAAAGTTTACAGTTTTTGGATATTTTCGTAAAATTTTGTTTTTCACTGTTTCGACCTTATTTTGGGGTCTATAGTCCATATTTTTAGGGTCACTTTCGTGAAATTTTGTATTTCACTACTTTAACTTCATTTTGTGGGCTATACAGTCCACGGTTTTAGTTCACTTTCATGAAATTTCATATTTTGACTATTTTGACAATATTTTGTGGCCTATAATCCACAGTTTTCAGATATTTTCTTGAAATTATATTTTTCACTATTTTGACTTTATTTTGTGGTTTATAATGCACTTTTTTAGGCCACTTTCGTGAAATTTTGTATTTTGTTGTGGTGGCCTCATTTTCGTGAAATTTTGTATAGTCCACAGCTCTGGGATACTTCGTGAATTTCATATATTACTATGTTGACCTTATTTTGTGGGTTATAAATTCCACTGATAAATTCCACTTTCGTGAGATACTGTCTTTCACTGTTTGACATCATTTTGTGGCTTATTATTCCATAGTTTTCAGGAAAATTCATGAAATTTCTTATTTTACTGATATGGCAATATTTTGTGGACTTTTAGTCAATAGTGTTTGTCCATTTTCGTGAAATATCGTTTGTCACGGTTTCGACATCATTTAGGGGCATATTGTCCACTGTTTTTGGTCATTTTCGTGAAATTTCAATTTTCACCATTTTAGCATCATATTGTGGCCTATTGCACACAATTTTGGGCCACTTTCGTAAATTTTCAGATTTCACTGTTTGGCCTCATTTTATATGCTATTATCCACAGTTTTTGTCGTTTTAAAGAAATTTCGTATTTTACTATTTAGCCTCATTTTGGGGGCTATTGTCCACAGTTTTCAACCAATTTTCTAAAATTACTTATTATATAGTTTTGGCATCATTTTGTGGCCATTTTCGTGAAATTCTGTAATTCACTATTTTGATATCATTTTGTAAGCCATAATTTACTTATTAGAACACTCTATTGTGCAATTATTTTGTAGTCCACTGTTTTTTGTCACTTTCTTAAAAAATTCGTATTTTATTATTTTAGCCTCTTTTGGATGTATAGTCCACAATTTTGGGCCACTTTGGTGAAATTTCGTATTTCACTATTTGACCTCATTTTGTGTCTGTTAGATATTATTATAGTCCCATATTGGTTGTATAGTTGTTTTGATTTTTGTTCCCTTCTATATATAGGTAGTATTGTACTCGGTTGAACTCAATCCAATATTCAGTATTGTTTTCATCTCTCTGATTTATCTTAACATGGTATCAGAACCAATTATCCAAATTTTTCCTTCTTAAATTTCCTCAAAAAAAATTCTCAAATTCCAATCCTCAAAAAAAAATGAAGAAGAAGAAGAAACCCAATCTCATCCTCGCCGCCCACCTCCGCATCCTCTCCCTGCCATCCTCTGTGAAGAAGAAGAAACCCAATCGAAGAAGAAGGCATCCCCTTCGCCGCCCTCTCATCTCCAGCATCCCCGCACCCATTCGAAGAAGAAACCCAATCTGTGAAGCTTCCACCACTTCTCTCCCTCTCCTCCACCCCGTCCTCGTCAGCCCCTACACACCCGAAACCCAAATCCCCCCACATCCCCCCCCCCCTCTCTCTGAAAACCCTAACTTTTTCCCCTTCTAGTACCCATAACCTGAAACCCTTTTTTTTGTACCCGAACCCAAACCACTACCCCCCCCCCCAACCCGTTGTTTTCCAAAATAAAAAAAAAATCCAAAAAAAATCAAAAGAAAATCAAAAGAAAATCAAAAAATTCAAAAAATTCAAAAATAAAGTTATTATTATTATTATTATATATATACAGGTACTTCTACTTGATGGAATCTCAGTCTCTCCCCCATATTTTTGCCTCCACTGACTTCCCTGATGCAACCGCCTCTCGTTCCTCCTCCAGATTCAAACAGCAGTAGCGCCACTTTTAGTCTGCATTCGGCCTCCTACCTTCTCCTAACATCATTCCCCACCCTGCCCCACCTCTACTTCCGACACCGGTAGCACCGTCCTGCCCCCTACCCCGATCCAGACACCAATAACATATTCCTCCTCATTGTGCTCTTAGTCATAGCAGCAATAGTCTTATTCCTCCTCGCAGTGCTTCCTCCTTTACATCCTCGGTCATGCTCGTCACTTTCAGCCTTGTCGTCTCCTGCTGATTGGGCTATTCTTCAGCAACGCCTCACTCAGCTGGAACTACAGCTCATGGGTCAGTCTATCAATGCTGGCTCCTCTGCTCCTACCTTCTCTGTCACTCCCGGTATGAATTCGTTCTGGATTTTAGATTCTGGTGCATCACATCATCTCACTAGTAATCAGACATTGCTCACCACCTGCACTACACTTCCCTTTCACTCACGATCTCTACACACAGCTGATGGCTCACCACTTCTCGTTACACATTCAGGGGCAATTAGCTCTCCCACTCTCACATTACCATATGTTCTTTATGCTCCTCATTTATCCATAAACCTTATTTCTATTAGTGCATTGTGCGATAGTGGTCTTGTTGTCACTTTTGACTCTTTCGGTTGCTCTATTACTGATTCATGCACCGGTAAGGAGTTTGGGCGTGCTACTCGTCAGGGTCATCTATATCATCTAGATTTTCTTCGTGCACATCACTCTACTTCTAGTTTTGCCGGTATTGTTTCTTCTGATGCTGATCTGTGGCACAGACGATTAGGTCATATTAGTGTGTCTCGTCTCTAGACTTTAGCTCGTAGTGGTGCCTTTGGTTCTCTTACTTTTAAATATTTATCTGATTGTCAGGGTTGTCATTTGGCCAAACACATTGCCCTACCCTTTAGTCACAAAAGAACTTCTGAAACCACTCATCCTTTTCAACTTGTTCATTCTGACATATGGAGACCCTCTTCCGTACCTTCGTGAAAAGGCTATCTCTATTATGTTGCCTTTATTGATGACTTCACTAGACATACATGTGTTTTTCTTATGCATCAGCGATCTGAGATACCGGATATTTACCGGTTCCTTACAACTATGATTCACACTCAGTTCGGTGTGCGCATTAAGAATTTCCGATCGGACGGTGCACACGAGTACACTTCCACCACTATAAGATCGATCCTTCAGTCTCATGGCACCCTTTTTCAGCAATTATGCCCTCACACACATGAGCAGAATGGTGTAGCTGAACACAAGCATCGTCACATCCTTGAGACAGCTCGCGCTCTTATACTCTCCTCTTCCGCTCCTAGTTCTTTCTGGGCTAAAGCTATCATGACCTCTGTTAGTCTCATCAACATTACTCCATCGTCTGCGCTAGCAGGTACGATACCTTATGAGGCTCTTTATCACTCACCTCCCGACTACAGTATGCTCCGTACCTTTGGGTGCACTTGTTATGTCCTTCTCCCTCCTACTGAGTGCACGAAGCTCTCCACTCGTGCTGCTAAGTGCGTTCACCTAGGTCTCAGCCCCGAACATAAAGGTTATTGTTGTTTTGATCCATCAGCGGGTCGTGTCCACATTTCTCGACATGTAATCTTTGTGAAAGACTCCCCTTACTATCTGACTCCCCCCGAGGATACTAGATTTCTCGATTTCCCAGTTGTTGCTAGCCCCCCGACTTCATCTTCCTGCATTCCTTTTGATCTCACTCCTGTGGTTCCATTCACATCTTTTGTCGTCCTTACATCTATTGTTCCCCCTACCGAAACACCACCTGCATCCCCACAGCAGCCAGCACCCACCCCACCTACTTACCCACCGACACATGCACCTACTCCACCATCCTCACCCCCACACCCTGTCAGTCCACCACCTCTTCATCAGTCTATCCGTTCCACTTCTGGTATTTCTCCGGCACATTATACACCTGATGCCACTGGTCTTTCTGACCAGTTTGGTTTTGCCATCCTAGCTTCCTACTCACCACAGTTTCATGCATATATCACCGCTATACACTCTACACGTGAGCCCAAAACCTATCAAGATGCAACTCAATATCCTGAATGGAGGAAAACTATTGCAGAGGAATTCAGTACATTTGATCAGATTGGCACTTGGGATGTTGTTCCTCTGCGAGACGGCGTTCAGCCTATTAGCTGCAAGTGGATCTTCAAGGTCAAATATCAACCTGACGGATCTATTGAGCGGCACAAGGCTCGTCTAGTAGCCCGAGGATTTACTCAGGAGCATGGCATTGATTATGATGAGACCTTTGCTCCCGTTGCAGAGATGACTACTGTTCACACTCTTCTTGCTGTTGCAGCCATCCGCCAATGGCCGTTATACCAGATGAACGTGAAGAATGATTTTCTTCATGGTACCTTATCAGAGGTTGTTTATATGGATCCTCCTCCTAGCCTCCCTACTCCTCCTCATCATGTTTGTCGACTGCGTCGGGCTATATATGGTTTGAAGCAGGCCCCTCGCACCTAGTTTGAGTGTTTTCGCCTTCTCATCACCAAGGCTGGTTTTAGTCAGAGTTCTCAGGACCATTCTATATTTATGCAGTCATCACCGCAGGAGAGGGTACTTCTACTACTTTATGTTGATGATATGATCATTACTGGGGATGACTCTGCAGGCATTACATCCACGCAGAAATACCTTCACCAGCAATTTCATATGAAAGACCTTGGCAGACTACGTTATTTTCTGGGTCTAGAGATTGCTCATGGATCTCGGGGATACTCATCTCTCAACAGAAATACACATCAGATATTATTTCCACTGCATGTCTCTCTGATAGTCGATCAGTTGATACACCCTTAGAGCTTCATGTGAAGCTTCGTCCCACTGATGGTGAGCTCCTTCCTGATCTCACTAGATATAGACAGATTGTTGGACAGCTTGTCTACTTATGCATGACTAGACCTGATATTACTCATGCAGTCAGTGTCGTCAGTCAGTTTGTTTCTGCTCTTACGTCTGTTCACTACGGTGCTCTTCTTCGGATTCTCAGATATCTTCGTGGTACTATTACTCGCTCATTATTCATGCCTTCTACATCCAAACTAGAGCTGAGTGCATATTCTGATTCAGATTGGGCAGGTGATCCTACTACCTGACGGTCTACCACCGGTTTCTATCTTTTTCTTGGTGATTCATTGATCTCATGGCGAAGTAAGAAACAGGCAGTTGTTGCATGTTCTTCGACCGAAGGTGAGTACAGAACAATGACAGTTACTACTAGAGAGATTGTTCATGTTCGCTGGCTTTTATCAGATATGGGTGTCACTCTTTCAGCACCTACTCCTCTTCATTGTGATAACCGGAGTACACTACACATTGCGAGCAACCCGGTCTTCCATGAGCGAACGAAGCATATAGAGATTGATTGCCATTATGTTCGTGAGCACTTCGAGGCAGGGACCATTTCTCTCAATTCTGTTACCTCTTCCCAGCAGACTGCAGACTTCTTCACCAAATTCCATACTGTTCAGAGATTTCGATTGTAACTACCGTTTCTGTAATTTTCAAATTTTCCCCTTTGTATTTCTTTTTAATTGCAATTGAATAAAAACCCTAATTTCTTTCGTTCTCAATTTTTTTTTTATTAAGAATTTCTTGAAAATTTTCTCGTTCTTCTTGTTGGGGTTTTTCTTGTTGAGCTTATTATCTTTTATTTGATTGTGGGTATTTTTTTCTTATTCGTACCATGTTGTTTTGATCTACCCCCAATTGAATCCTAAAACCCAATTTGATGAATTCTTGACCCAAACCCGCTATTATTGAACCCTAATTGTACCCTATAAATACAACTCTACTGTAAATCCTAATTTCTGCACACAAATCGAAACCCTAGCCGCACAATCTCTTTCCTCCCTTTTCTCTCTCCCCATCAGCTTTACCCAATCCCCAAAACCCCTAACCCATTACCAGCGCCTCCTACCCCGGCCATCTCTGGTGACCCCCGTCGTAGCCACTCCCCGTCAACCTCCCTCCCGTCGATGCCTGCCCCTCCTCAGCCGCCAGCGCCACCACAAAACCCCACCCCGACCACCTGTTTCAGCCAACAGAAGCCAAAACCCCTGCTGCTGTCTTCCCCCTTCCTGATCGCCAGCCCTCCAGCGCCGCTCGCCTGCGACGCCTCATACCCCGCCACCGCACCTCATCGACGCCGTCGACGTTCCCCCGTCGCTGGCCTTGCTGCCATTACTGACTGAGCTGTTGTCTCTTTGTTGCTGAGTTGATGTTTGCTTCCGTTATTCTATTGCACGTAGTTTATACGTGCTATTGTTGGGGATTGTGCTAGTTCGTGAGTTCGTTGCTTCGGGATTTATATTCCGTTATTCTTGGTATTCGTTTTCACCGATTAACAGGCAAGTTACCGTCCACTTGAATTGTTACTCGTATCAAATTCAAGTTTTATTGAAAATTCTTGCAAGTAGATCCTTTTGTTATCGTATTACCCTTTGTTATTCCTTTCGTTGGGTTTATTGTGGGTTTACACGAGCTAACCCCAATATTCTTAACAGCGTGCCACTTTGATTCTAAAGTTTGGATCTTTAATGAATGCATATAGAATTATTAATAGGGTTATTCATACAAGTCACAACACAAATAAATTTATTATAGAGACAAACGTTAGGTTGTATGTCGTTTGATCGTTTGAAGATTAATTGATGTTAGACTTGTGTATGTGTGTGTTCTAAATTTTTATTTATCATGTTTGGACACCTATCATGCTAGTTACACAAATTATTGACTACATAATAGAAACCCATCATGTTTAATTAATTTATGCCCAAGAAGAATACCCTAAGAACTGTATATGCTTGCTGACCTGAACTTGATCGCTGTTTTCGAAGCAGTAAATGACCTTAAAATAAAATACTTTCTAAATATGAAATGTAGCCCCGAGTGTATAGTTGCCAAAAACATCCAAATTTTTGAATTCCGAGTTTTGTAGCAGAAGTTATGCCCGTTTTACTACAGCTGTGTTTTTACTTTCAGATTTTCAGATTCTCGTACCTTTCATGTTTAAACCGTAAAAAGATTAATCAAATGATAAAATTTTGCTATGAAAATTTCCAGATTGTTGCTTAACATGTTTAGGAGTCTAGATTATATTTATTCAACTTTCAATTTCTGAGTCAGCGGAAAACTGCATTTTTGTACAGGTTGTGCTTGCTGTCCAGAATTTTGGATACTACTTTTTAATGAATTAATAATTCCTATGTTGTACTATTGCATGAATTAATGAATGTATGTTGCATTTCATGTTTCCAATGAGTTATTGTCACTAATTTTAACCGTCTTATCCATGTTATCAACCTATTGTTTCTCTATTGATACTATTGTTTACCGAATTGTCTATTAATTGCATATTGCATTGCCGCATTGATAAAATAATTAATAAGCCGGGGCTGAGGGTTGACTTTTAAGTAGTGAACAAAGTTGAGATTGTACTTGGAGGAGGGGCTCGTGTTTCCCTAACTACCGTTCCGGCTACCGTTTTATCGCGTGATTGTGGTTATGGCAGTAACCCAATCTATCGTGTACCGTATCATTGCCGATGACCGTTTCATACACCGAAAGGTGAATAGTGTTTACCGTTACCATTGCCAAGTACATGATCTACCGAGTGCACCACTTGAGTCTAAACGAAATTGATTGTATGCATCGCACCTGTGGTACAGCACACATGGGACACAGTAGTACGTGCATTAGTTAGGAGTTAAAATGAATAATAGACATAAGGATTGACACATCACCGACATTGTATATTGTTCATCATTGTTCCTATTTGTATCTAATATTGTTTAAGTGATAATGATATTAACCGTTAGTTACCTTTACCGAATATTGATTCACCGTTACACCGTTGCATTGATTACCATGTTAATGATTATTACTATCGTGTCATGTTATTGATTCCTATTGATCCATTGTTTCATTGTTATACCGTTATTCTATTGTTCCCTGCTTTTTCTACTTGATGTCCATGACTTGCTCTAAGGACAATTATTTTTCTCTTTTTAGATGAAGTATTTACAGGTAATGAAGGAGAATTGCATGCTGGAGTTGGAGAACAAACATTTTGAAGATTTCTGCTTTTAATTTGCTTATCGCTTTAAATGACTTAATGTATTGAGACTTGTATTTATTTTTAGATTGGATTATTATTGTTTTGGGCTTATGTCCCGGATTTTATTATTGTTTCCAGACGTTGGATTATTATTATTGTATTTGGATATTATATTGTCTCATTCCAAGTATTATTTGTTCGTGAGATTATTATTATTGCCTGTACATTTGTTCTGTATTGATTATATTGTTGAGTTAATCGATTAAACAGCTTATGGGTGACATTAGTCATTCACTGGGCTTTTGTCATGTACTCGTATTCCGTATTTTTGGGAAGCGGGGCGTGACATCGATACTTAGTTGGCAAACTCACACTGTTTGACCCATCGTGAGTTTGAGTGGGGGTGTTAGATATTATTATAGTCCCATATTGGTTGTATAGTTATTTTGATATTTGTTCTCCTCCTATATATAGATGGTATTGTACTTGGTTGAACTCAATTCAATATTCAATATTATTTTCATCTTTCCGATTTATCTTAACAGTGTCTAATGTTTTCGGTCATTTTTATGAAATTTCTTATTTCACTATTGTGGCCTTATTTTGTGGCTTATAATTTACAGTTTTTAGCTAATTTCGTGAAATTTCATATTTAATTGTTTTGATAAAATTTTGTGGGCTAGTCCACTATTTTTTGTCATTTTTGTAGCATTTTGTTTTTCACTGTTTTGACATCATTTTGTTGTCTATAGTCCACAGTTTTTTTATCACTTTCGTGAAATTTCATTTTTCACTGTTTTTGCATCATTTTGTGGCTTATTGTCCACAATTTTGGGCCACTTTCGTGAAATTTTGTATTTATCAATTATAGCCTTATTTTTTGGACAGTCTTGGACCACTTTTGTCGAATTTCGTATTACACTGTTTGGCCTTATTTTGTAGATTATTGTCCATAGTTTTTTATCATTTTTATGAAATTTTGTATTTCAATGTTTTTATTCATTTTGGGGGAATGTGTGTGGTCCATAGTTTTTAGCCAATTTCGTAATATTTCTTATTTCACTATTTTGACAATATCTTATAGCCTATAGTCTACAATTTTCGGTCATTTTCGTGATGAGTTCACTTTTCACAATTTTGACATCATTTTGTAATGTCCACAATTTTCGGCAATTTTCATGAAATTTCGTTTTTCACTTTTAGCCTTATTTTGTGGACAGTTTTGGAAATCTTTCGTGAAATTTTGTATTCCGATGTTATGGCCTCATCTTGTGGCCTTAGAGCATCCACAGTGGGGTTTCTTACTTTTTGGCAAATTGAGAAGAATGAGAATGGAATTGAGTGGATGGTGTGCAGTCATATTTGCCAAAAAAAAAAAAATAACTGGGAAGCCCTCGGATGGGACATCATGTCCCGGCCGATCAATGATCAAACAGGACATGATGTCCCGTTGGAGGTGTTTCCCAAATTTTTTTTTGCAAAATTCGGCAAGGACGATACATCATGTATCGTCCGAGCCATTAAAAAAAAAAAAAAAAGCGACGAGACATCATGTATCGTCCTCTATATTTCTATATTCGCTGCGCGACTTCTCAAATATGAGAATGCACTGTAGATCGTTTGCTATTTTTTGAGAAAATAGCAAACGACTACAGAGCTCAATTCTCATATTATTCTCAAAATATGAGAATATGAGAATTATGAGAAACGACTATGGATGCTCTTAAAGTCCATAATTTTAGACTACTTTCGTGAAATTTCATTTTCACTATTTTTTCTACATTTTGTGATCTATTGTCCACAATTTTGAGCCACTTTCATGGAAAGGAGGAAGAAAAAAAAATTACTTGATCGAGTAGGAGCTACCGGCAAAAACATGGTGCACTTTGCACTCTAAAGAAAGACAAACTAACAAAGCAAGCTAGCAAAACGAGAAAGAAATCCAGAAAATCCAACATATATTAAAGTAGTAAGAAAAAACACTTAAAAGGTAGATAGGTCGTTCTCTCGCCGCACATACGCGGAGCAACTCACAGCAAGCCAGTTGTGTCCTCTCGTGGCGCATACGCATAGCAACTCACAGCAAGCCAATTTTGCCTGCTCACAATCCTGGTTCACTCACATATCCAGTATGGTCGTAAATATCCATTTTTGACACCATCCACAGCTAAATCTCATCTAGGCTCATCGCACTTTCGAGTACATGAATATTACTAATTGGCTCATCACTTGCACCAAGTCACTTAACACACATACTCATACATCTTATCCCACACATTAAGCACAAAACACAGTTGACTTTAATTAAGAGAATATTAATTACTAATTAGAGAACAAGAAATGAAGAGCTTGCGATGATTATTGCAGTTCCATGTCGTTGTCATCATTGTCCACCGTGACGGCACCGATCATAGGAGTTACAACCGCGGCTTGGGGGATTAGACTGGTGCGGCAAGCAGTTGGCTCCGCTGCAAACGGGCCGGTCCGGGGACAACCCACCATAATTGATGCTCCTCTGTTGCTGCAGCAACATTTGGTTGGATTCAGAATCCATCAGCCACTCCTCTTCGTTGTTACCCTTGTCGTAGCTGTCATGAGCTTGACATTGATCAGCTCTTGACACACTTGACAACAATCTGTTAGTATTAACATCGCTGCACATCTCAAGCATATTAACGCTTGCCGCTCCTGTACTAGTTGTAGTACTACTACTAGCCTTATCAGCAAGGTTGAAGAGGATGATCATTGAGTACATGATGCCATACAAACTTGTATTACTGATCATTGTTGTTGATAATGATGACGACGAGGGCGACTCTTTCTTCATCATTTTCGTCTCCTTATAGATAGCTTTTCAGAAATCTTAGGTTCATGAATGGGAAACTCATATACAATACATGAGTACATATAGAGATTAGATTTTGTTACAAATGGTTGTGATCGATGAGCCCAAGGTAAAGGGTCAAGGCAACTGTTTTAGTTGCTCCAAAGTTCAACTGACAACTTGAATTAGTTTGGTACGAAGTTGACCAATTATTCGAACTGGCTGCAAGAGTATTAGTACCACACGCACGTTTACACTCAAAAGATTCAAAGTCCTTAATCGTGTGTTTTCACTCGACCAAAAATTGGATTAGTTTGGTACGAAGTTGACCAATTATTTGAACTGGCTGCAAGAGTATTAGTTTACACTCAACATACTGTATTCAAAGTCCGTAGCCGCGTGCTTTCAGATTCTTAAGTCACATATGTACGACAACACGTCCTTCTCCTTTCAGAGTCGACTCGACCAAAAATTGGACTTTTTCTACATCTGTATTTTACTCGCGTGCTACTCGGCTCGAGCCGAGCTCGATCACTTAACAGGCCGAATTCGAGCTTGGACTTGTTGTGATTGTTAGGCTAAACTCGCGAGCTACTCGGTTCGATCTCCGTCAAAAACAAGACGAGCTCGAACTTGAGAACTGTGCTCAATGGCTTATCTTGTGCCCGAGCCTTAAGATACTCGGCTCGGCTCGTCTTGTTTGCAGCCCTATGAGAGAGAGAGAGTATATGGGAGTTCAATGGGTTCAATTTGAAGGGAAGTGAAAAGCAGGAAACAATGACATTTTGGTTTCAATACGATCTCCAATATGATTTCTTTTTGTTTTTCGAAAAGATCATGCAGAGAGCAGACAAATGGATGGATGTGTCTTCTTAAACCTTTTTTTTTTTGGTACATAATAAAAGACAAACAACAACCACTGAGAATACTACTCTCTCTTCTAAATTTCTACATGCTTATTAAGGAAAAACTTAGGATTGACAAAAAATATTAATATTCTTAATTTTTGAAGTTCATAAAAATGAGCTACCAATTTTAAAATATCCAATTTGTCCTTCCCTATAATTTTAGTATTACTCTTTTTATCAAAAAGATAAAAGTAAAATTGAAAATCTCATAAAAAACTATTTGACGGACATTAAAGAATGACCAGATAATTTTCACGTAAACCGAAAGCGACTTAAATTGGGACAAAAAAAACTAGAATGACATATTTTTTTTAAAACAGAGGGAGTAAAAGATTGGGATGGTCAAAATGAGGTCTTAGATTCAAGATCATGACACTACGTTATCAATTTAAGAAAAGAAAAATAAATTGTTGAGCCACGCTGGTACGTAGTCCATGCCTTTCTCCATATCCACTACCTCAAGTGGATTCGTGTTAGAGATGCTTTGGTGAGTTGGGTTTCATTAACCCCCCCAAGTAAGAAGTTGATTCCGATGCCGTTGGCGGAGGGTTCGAAAGACCAGCCTGAGTTTTCCATTCAGGTAAACTAGATTTGTGACTAGAAAGTAGGGGAGATGGATTATGTAGCTGACTGCAAAATTTGGGGATAAAAGCTTTAGGTTGTACGCTTGTTATACAAGTTCAATATTATAACACAACATATTTTTTACTTAGTCTCCCCATTTTATTACCTTATCTTATACACATGATCTTTTCAATCTAAAATGTTTTCCTAAAAAAAATTTGTAGGCAACAACTTTCAGATGTAGCAGTCGGTGTGTCGATCGATCAACCATGCTGCCCTAGATGCCACCCGAATCCTACTCTTCCTAATTCCTAAACATCGTGGCCCTTCTCTCCGACCAACCTCCTCCCATCCCTCCCTTTCACCGTCTGCAGCATCTTAGCCGCTCGATCTCCTCCACGTGTCACTTCCCCTCACCTCTCATCACATTATCTGACATGCACAGACTACCCATTGCAACCACTTCACATACAATTAATCTCATCCATACTGGCCTAATGCTAACAATATCTACCTCCTTAAAAGCCAAGGCCAAATTAAACTACAGATTACAGTTTGAGCCCAAAATCTGTTACAACTTTCATTGTGATTGTGGCTCATCTCTGGAGGTCGAAAGCATTAGCTACTTATTACGAACATAGTAATAAAACTTCGAGGCTCACTTATCCAGTGAACTTAAGAAAGACTACAGCTCAAAATCTTTTCCCTCTCGCCTACGCTGGGAATTTAGTACTACCAGCAATGTGTCAAGACCTGGAATTGATGCCCTTCTCTCAGGTTGTAGAGATGGTGAGCGAATTCAGGGAAGAAGAGGATGAGTGACACAGAGTATGTTCAGTCAGTGGTGGACTGTGGGTTGGGGAAAGGATTCCCGACATGCGACGGGTACTGATGTTATGCCTAGTGGCGGAGCTAGAATTATTTTAAAAATTCAAAAACATCCCCTGTGTTTTATGATTTGGCTCCCTAAAAATTATGGAAAATCCTACATATCTATATATAGTTTTTCTTTTTGAAATAAAAGTGACCATAGTCACATGTTTCATTAATGGAAAGTTAACGAAACATAGAGTACCAATATTACAAACCCTACTAAATAAACCACAAAAACTCCATTACACATCTAACTGCAAAGAAATACATAGCCATCCGCCAAAACCTAATATGAGTCTGGCTGTCAAAATATCCACCCGCCTAAGCTTCTGGATTCCGAACAGAGGTGTCACTCCTCTCCGTCAGTACGTGGTTTCTTTCTTGCAATTGATGTACCTGTCCATTCATTAATAAGAAATAAGATTTTATGAAGCATTCTCTGAAATGTGCAGTAAATATTCCGAAAGCAAGCATCGTTTTTATCTAGCCACAGGATCCACATACAGGCGACTACCGTAATATCCCACAGACATCTATATTCCTTCGTAATGAACCTCGCTCTCCACCTCCCTTATACGTCTTCGATACTGCTTGGAATTTCTGTCACTCCAAACCCCAACCCCATGATTTCCCACGTAAGTTTAGCTTTTAAGTATAGCCAAAAGATATGATTAGTGTCCTCATCCCCTACGTCACATCGTGGACAAGTCGTGGTAATCGGAATGTTACGTTTTCTAATGTTCACCCTAGAAAGGATCGCAATATTCTCCACTAGCCACAGGAATACTTTAACCTTATTTGGGATGTTCGCTCTCCAGATAACTTTTGCGTAGGCACTTCTGACTCCCCCATCATTTAATAACTTATGCATTAACTTAACCGAGAACACCCTATTCGTCTCTAGCCTCCATGCTCTATCGTCCTCGTGTCCCCTACCTAGCGCCATCTTTTCTGCGAGCATAATCTACAGTCTCTGAAGTTGCGCCTGTCCTTGAGGTGTCACGTTTCCATGGAACTATTGTCTTAGTCTTTCCCTTTTCCAGACGTCCGCCACCAACACATCTTCGTTAACAGTTTCTTCCGCAAGATTTGGGGAAAGACTTTTAATTGTGTTATCTCCCCACCATTTGTCCTTCCAAAATCTAGTTGTCCTCCCATCTCCTAGTATGGAAATAGTGCTATCGTGAACAATTCGCCGACCCTCGCAATCCCTTTCCATATGTGCGAAGCCTTTCCGAACTTACTTCTACCTCTGAATCTAGTCTTTTTCCGTCTTCTGTATAACCTGAATGAATTGCCCCACCAAGATAGTCGATGCTTACTCATTTTCCACCACCACTTGGCTAGAAGCGCCTTATTCATATCGTGAAGGTTAACGAATCCTAGACCTCCGAACTCTTTCTTTCTACATACCTTGCTCCACCGAATCAAACTGAAACTCTTGTTATCCTCCCGTGATCCTTTCTAGAGGAATTTCCTTCTGCATTTATCGATTATTTCTATCACCTAGCTCGGAATCTCATAAATGGACATCAGGTACGTTGGGATGCTGCTTAGGACCGCGTTGATAAGGGTAACTCTACCGCCCAATGATAGTAATTTCCCTTTCCATCCTGCAAGCTTCTTCTCCACTTTCTCTACTAAAGGAACCCAGTCCTATTTAATCATCTTCCCAGGTCTGATCGATGTCCCCAGATATTTTAGGGGGAAGTCCCCTTTCTCACACCCCAATGCATAAGCTATCATCTCCGCTCCATGTTCTTGATTTTTTCCCAGTTCAATAACGCAACTCTTACTGTTAAGGCCTCCTCCAACTGAGCTGTACCAAACAGTAGCGTGTCGTCCGCATATTGTGGAATAGCTAATGGCTCCCTTATCCCTTTCACCTTGATTCCTTTGATAAGTTCCACCTCTTTTTCTCTCTTGATCATTTCAGCCAGCCCATCGGCAATAATCGTGAAAATCAACGGTGATAGTGGGTCCCCCTGTCTTAGCCCTCGTCGACATCAAATTTCTTTTCCAGTCACTCTGTTTAGCACAACGAACGACTCTCCATTTTGCACACACGCTCTCATACATCTCCTCCACTTCTCCCCGAAACCCTTTAGTTCCAATGCCTCATCCACACAATCCCATTCTATCGTATTGTACTCTTTTTCGAAATCAATTTTCATCAAGAAACTGTTGACTTTGTCCTTGTTGCCTTTAAATATTATCTCTTAAGCTGAGGCGATGCTATCCATGATATCTCTTCCCCTAATAAATCCACTTTGAGAATCGTCAATAATATTTGATAAGTGTGGCGCTAATCTATTAGCCAGCACTTTAGTAATGATCTTAAACGATCTGTTCACTAGGCTGATAGGCCTAAGGTCTGATACCCTCAGAACGTCCGTTTTCTTCGGTATCAAAATAAAATTCGCGTACTTTAATCTTTTGATTTGTGCAATGCCCTGATCTAGTTCCTGGAAGATGTCCATTAGATCTTTCTTGATGATAGTCCAGTATCACTTATAGAACAGGATTGAGAATCTGTCTGGTCCAGGCGCCTTATCCTGACCCAATAGCTTCACCGCTTTTAGGATTTCCTCCTCTGAGAATTCTTCTTCAATCCCTTCACTTCCCTCTATTCTTGACTCACTCCACATATCCGGTTGCATCTGACCTCTCTGAACTCTCTTCTTTCCTAGAAGGTCTCTAAACCCCCTATCTATATGTTGACTAATTCTTTCAGTGTCCTCTGTCCAGATCTCATCGACGAACAACCCCCCAATGTGGTTGTGTCTTCTTCTGCCATTTGCCACCTTATGGAAGAATGACGTATTCGAGTCCCCTTCCTTGAGCCATTGTACCCTTGATCTTTGCTCCAGTAACATTCCTCCATCTCGCTAATTCTGTGAAGTTCCCCTCTGCATGCTGTCAGTTCCTCATATTTGCCTCTTTCCAAATTCCTATCTTCTTCAATACCTTCTAGTTCCTGCATCCTCTCCCCTAAAATCTCTTTTTTCCTATATATCTCCCCATACTCCTGCTTTGCCCACTTCTTAAGGCACTTACGCAGTCTTCTCATCTCATTGTTCCATTTGGAAACCACATCGGTCCCGCCCACCGGGCTCTCCCAAGACCTTTGAATGACCTCCCCGCAATTTTCAGACAAGGTCCAGGCTTTCTCAAATTTGAATTGTGGCATCGGCCTACCTCTGTCGTTGCCACATTCCAGAATTAGCGATGAGTGGTCCGAAGTGAACCTCGGCATTGAGCTGACTGCCGCTATCGGGAACAAGATGTCCCACTCTGCATAAACCAGTACTCTATCTAGTTTAGCTAGAGTCAGATTAGCCTGCATATTAGACCACGTGAATCTCGTATCCGATGCCTGGATCTCCGTGAGATCCAAATCATTGATGACCTGGTTGAAGTTCTGCCTATCCCTGTCGTTTGATCCTCTCCTTCGATGTTTGTTCTGAAATCTAGTAATATTGAAGTCCCCTCCGAGCACTCACAGACCGTCCCATCTACCCCGAATGTTTCTTAACTCTACCCAGAAGGCTTCTCTAAGCGAAGGATTATATGGTCCGTAAATTGACGAGACCATATGCTCCCAGCCATCTCTTTTACGTCTAATTCTAATCGTGATTGACTTCTCCCCGATATAACTATCTACAATCTCGAAAATCTTGGAGTCAGCCCCTAAAGCTATGCCCCTCGACATTCCTCTAGACGTCTTGAACTGCCATTTAAAATCCCTCAACGTTCTCAGGCATTCAAAATCTTTCATTTGAGGGTTCTCAATCCTAGTCTTTTGTAGAGCACAGATCGTCGGCCTTTTCTTTGCTTTGGAATCCCCAACCAATCTACCTTTACCCCCAACCAATCTATATATAGTTATAGAATTTTTTTCTTGGTCCTCGACAAAATTGTTCTGGCTTCGTCCATGATGTTATGGTTACATCGTGGGTGGATGGGGATGGAGTTTGGTGAGTTGGAGTTGGGGTGGTGGTTCGGTAAGTTTAAACACTTGTGTTGCTTTCCATTACCTGAATCGGAAATAATCGTATTGTATTCCGGGGTTGAGAATGGTGCATTGGTTGGGCTCTCGAGTGACTGCATGGAAAGGTTCCATGATCTGTTCTACACACCTTTCATTCCTCAACAAAATCGTCTCAACCACTAGAAGACTAAACATATATGTCACTTTAGTCAGTGATACAAGACATATCTATCGATGCCTTTCTGGAGCAAAGTACGAGTGAGAATGGGGACGTCGGTGTCTAATAGATTGATAATCTTTCTTAGCCTCAGGAGGATGTTTTAGGATGTTTTATTATTTTGTTTGGAGTTTTGTATTTTGATATTTCCTAGTACCCGCGTTCGGATTAGGTCCTATATAAATTGAACAAGATGTGGTTAGTATGTACACTCTGGGCTGGCCCCCACCATGAGGCAGGCGAGGCGGCCGCCTCAAGCCCCTAAATTTTTTACAATTTTAGGGGCCCCAAAATTTGTTTTCCCCTTGTAAATATAGGCACGTATTTCGCGCGTAAAAAAATTATATTGTAATTAGGGGCCCCCGAAAAATAATTATTTGGGCATTTCACCTCGAACCCCCGGGAACTCAGGGCCGGCCCTGTGTACACTTACCCTATCCGAACTCGTATTCATGCATTATAGCTACAAACATGATTAGTTGGGATTTGCTAAGGTTAACCTTAACTACCTACATATCTATATAATAAAACACAAAGAAAGCTATCAAGTGGCTCTCATTCAATAGGGTTGAAATCAATGGTCCAGATATAACCTCATAAAACATATTTTTCTGCCCAAAATTATCCCCCCAAAACTCAAATTCAAATCCCCCCAAAACAACTCCTTTATTTATTTATTTATTTATTTATTTATTTATCTCTCTCTCTCTCTTTACTCAGAAATTTATATTTCCAGATTTAAGATTTGTAAATTTTCATAATTTTTATGCATTTTTTATTGTTCATGTTACATTGAAAATAACAAATATCTCATCAACAGTTAAATTTCATTATTTTTCACACTCAAAGTTCTAAGATGTTGGATTTTACATCCCCATTTATAATTATTTTTCAACATATACTAATGGAAACATAGACTTTTATTTACAACTAATTATTGTTTTACTATTCAAACTTGAGCTACATAATTGTTGTTTTACTGTTTACAAGGCTTTCATATGTTGTATCGTTCCGAAGACATGCCGTAGGCACGTGCACACGGGCAAATCTAGTACTTTTATAAATATTGTCCTAATACGCTTTGGACAACTCCTATAAAATTTCTTGTATTCCCTCAATTTTTTTGAACCGATAAAATAGTAAATTATATCTCTAATATTATAATAAGAGAGTTGAAGTTGTCTATTATAAAGGAGATCTCAGATTCAAGCCCTGACCATTTCAGAATATTTTACTTAAAAAACTCTATTTATTAAGACGTGCAGCGCACGTGTAAATTACTAGTTTGATTTAAATGTCTTGTTTTTAAACTACTTTTTACTTACTCCAAAATAGATAAAAATCTTTAATTAAAGAATTGATTTTTTTACTTAAAAACAAACTAATCCTACTAGATATAGAAGAATTAATTAAGACTAGTATAATGTACGTGCGATGCACGCCTACAAAAAATATAGATAGATAAGAGGCGCGATAGATCTGAGTTCTTTTTTGGGAGAGAGAGGGAGTTTCGGGAGAGATGGAGAGGAGGGTGGATTTTTTACTTATTTAAATAATTAATTGGAAATAATTAATTGGAGTTTAATTAGGTTTGGGTGAGATTAGGATGTGTAATTTAGAATTAGTTAGGTTATGGTTAGATCTAATTGTGTTGTATAGATTTAATTGAGAGATTTAATAAGATTAGGGTTAGATCTTATCTAATTGTGTGGTGTATATTTAATTGAGGTTGAATGCATATAAATCACAGATTGTCTACAAATGACAACTCTCCTATTATAATATTACTAGTAGTTTACACGTGCGATGCACGTTTTAATAAACATAGTTTTTTTAAAATAAAAATTTAGACGTAGTCTTGATTTGAACCTAGGACCTCCTTCATAATAGTTATGCACGTGTATTACACGGGTTGGTAGATTGACAAGATATTTACAAATGACAATAAGGCCATCTCCTGTTATAATATTAGAGATAGAGATTTCACAAAAGAACGAATATCAAATGGTTCAGATGATTATTATATGTTTTTATTTATAATTCTATTTTAAAAGTTCAATATGCCAAGGAATCACTTAGTTCATGATTTTGATCTTGATTTTCAAAATTCGAACCTCCATGGAAGAATGACACCAACTATCAAGGAGCCTTAAAAAATTATTAATAAACACATATTTAATGTTGCTATTGTGTACATAGTTATGTATGACATCATAACCGAGTTGGGTCAGATGCGAAACACAGTTCATATCCATTGTCACGTATAAAGAGACCATAATTATGAGTTTTTTTTAAAAAAGGGGATAAAAAACAGAGATCTCTGCTCTTTTATCTGTCTCTGTTTCTTGTGATTTATTTATAATCAGTTTATTAATCTTTTTCTTTAATTTTTTTTTTAAATAACTAGCTTTTTTTTTATACAGTAAAAAGTAGCAATTATTCCCATGTTGGATTATTATATATAATAAAACAAATTACATCAAGTTGTTTCTGAAAAAAAGGAACATTGGAAAACATAATTACGTACCAAAATTACAAATTTCACTTATCTCTCTCCCAAGCTAATGTCGTAAGTAAAGAAACTTGTCACATGTTTTCCGCACCCACGAAAGCCCTATCAATCTTCTCAGTCATCGATCAACCCAGGGGTGGATCTAGAGGGGGGCCAGGGTATTCCCTTCCCCGCCCCCCCCCCCCCCCCCCCCCCCCCCCCCCCCCCCCCCGCGCAACAAACACACACCACCAATAAATAAAATAAAATTAAAGCCCACCCCATATATATCTTCAATTTATTTATTTATTTTGCCCAAGCCTACCTCTATTCCATTCATTCTAAGTGTGAATTATTTTTACCTTGTTACCTTGTATAAATATTTTTTTACAAACCCCCTCACTTTTTAATCATGGATCTGCCCCTAGATCAACCATAACAGTTACGGCTCTCCAATTCACCTTTTGACAACAACTCACTCGTACACCACTCCAGCGATGACTCCCCGTACTCCATTCGACGACGCCTCGCTCATACAATATTTTGGAGACGACTTGCCCGATCACCATTCAGACGACGTCTTGCCTATACGCCCTTCTGGCGACGACTTGCCCATTATCTACTCTGGTAACGACATGCCCGTTTAGTGATGATGACTCACTCGAATGCCGCCGTAGCGACGACTTGCCCATCAACAATCTGTAACAGTTCACACATCTCTCCCACGGCAAAAACTTGTACATCCTCGTAAAATAGCGACGACTCACGCACATTTACCTCAACTGCAACGACTTGCACATCTGTCTCAATAGTCACAGCTCGCATATCAACCACCATGTCGACAGCTCACACATCTACCATAACGATGACAACTTGTTCATCAACAACAACGATGAGAATTCACACATTCACAAAAAAATCAATCAATCGATGGAAATCAAATTTAAGCAATTCAAAATGAAACCACAAATTCATTTAAGAGCCCAAATATTTGATGTAGATTTGAGATCTAAGCCCACTTCAAAGCCATTCTACCAAAGCCAACAGCACACATCTATTTGAAATTCAGATTTCAACTTTAAAATTCAAATTTCAAAAACTAGTAATCTACACGTGCGACACACCGTTCTAATCAAATATCTTTCATATATAGTAAATAATAAGACACAATCTGGCCTCGAATCTGAGATCTCTTTTTACTCATCACATACTCTTTACAAATTATCCCTAATGGTACAAACTTTTATTTTATACAAGTGACACTTTTATAAATAATTATATCGTAAATAATTTTAAACTTTGAGAATATTACAGTAACTAACAACAGTAGAGTAAATGAATGGTTAATATAAGTCTCACTTAAAAATAAATAATTGAGCTTAGATTGTTAAATGTCTACAAATGACATCCTCAGCTCTCCCATTAGAGATGATAAGCCCCTTTCAAAATCACAAAAATGCCCTCTTATGAAATCTCATCTGCACAACCTTCATTTCTCTCACCGGTGCAACCCACCACACGGTGCCGCGCTGTTGTGCACCCACAACTCGGCAGCCCACATCTCCGCCCACTATACCACCACCTTTTTGTCGGTGTTGGCGGAG
Source organism: Hemerocallis citrina (assembly GCA_017893485.1). Taxonomy (NCBI): domain Eukaryota; kingdom Viridiplantae; phylum Streptophyta; class Magnoliopsida; order Asparagales; family Asphodelaceae; genus Hemerocallis; species Hemerocallis citrina. The sequence continues at coordinate 237,056,172 of CM030360.1, read as the reverse complement.
GTTTGAGATTAACTTAAACATGGCTATATGATCCGACGGTCGGGATTACATGGGGATTTGTGAAGATGAGTCTTTGCCCTCGGATTGTAATATGTTTTATCTTGTTGGGCTTTGAGAACGAGACCTGTCCTTTTCCGTCTTTTACTATTTTGCAAAATAATAGCGTCTTGTATCCGTTAGTCGAATCAGAGCCGCGAAAAAAATTAAATGGTGCAAAAATTGGCAGACTGGGGGCAAAATGCCGCTATGGTGCCACTGTAGAGTGATGTGGAAGCATAAATGGGCTAATGGGTCCATGCATGAATGTGAAGCAGCAAATTAGGCCCAAGTTGATTCCAACTTTTCCTTCAAAAAAAATTAGGCCCAAGTTTTATTTTTATGTTTAGGCCCATGCTTGGAGGCCGAATGAAATCCCTTCGATGTTTGAAGAGAAATTTCATATATTGCTTTAGTTTTCCAAGAGAATAAAGTTTTCGAATATTCATTAATAAATTCTTTTATTAAACTACCAATTCATTAAAAAAAAATATGAGCAAAATGGCAAATGTTTGTTGTAGCATGAAAACCGAACAAAATCTTAGAAAAGAACATGGCAAATGCATTTTTGAAAGAAGTTTACTGCATCCACCACCACCACCATCGTTTGCTGACCTGAATCCTTCAACACTCCAATCACAGTCAAAGTTATATCTACACAGATTATACTGTACGTTTAAAAAAGAATGAACTGTATATTAATAAAACCCCAAACCGAAAAAGGCTAACAAAAGCGTGCAAAACATTTGCTTCCTTCTCTATGCTCTTGTCGACAACAAAATACTCAACCCCTCCAAACGAATAATCATCTGTGGGAAACAAGCTTCATAAGAAATGTAACAAAAATTCGATGGTATTTCCTACCCAACACATTATGGGAAAGAGGTATCCTCATTAAGATGCACAAAATATATAACGGAAAAAAAAAAGAAAAGTACAACAAATTTGGGATAATATTTATGGAGCGTTGGATGAAATGGCGTTAAAAGGCTGTAGGACCACCAGAAATCAGCTGTCTGAATTTTCTAATGTTCGAAGCAGGACGTAGCTAACTCAAGCATGATGTATCAAGTGTGGTAGTTAGCTGACACTAAAGTTGGAGGGCACTAAGTTGCAGATTTACGCCAACACCTTCTCATCGATGAACTGCACAAGACAAACACAAAATGAAATATATAATATCAAGAGCTTAGTGAAAGCTAGAGATGTATACCAAAAATTTGTTCGAAAACAGAACAGATCAAGTATCTAGATGTTTGGAAAGAATCGAACGAAGAAGCAAAAGAACAGATAGAGAGAGAAATGGTCCATAAACCAATGGCAAATAAGAACAAATGTTCCATATCAGATACTGAACCTATAATAAATGAATTATCGCATCTAACATTGGCAACAGTCATCTGTAATACTCCCACGGCTGATGAGGGAATATCAGCCATGACCTATATAACGACCTTGCTCAATTGCAAGTTACCGGATTAACATGACTGACAATTAAGATCTTAAGATAATTGGCAACAAGGACTAGATCAAAATGCTCGGATTCAGATGAGGAAAGAGCTAAGAATGAGTGACCTAGAGACAATCTGCCCAAGAATGGAAACCCACAGGCTAGTTAAAGTAGTGTCATGTACTCATGTTGCATAAAAGATATTCCTTAACATGTAATAACCTTAGGAATTAGGATGAGATTCTCCTTTTGTCTCTTTCACTCTATGGCTGTTAGACATATAGAAGATAGGGACAATAGCAAAGAAATAAAAGAAAATTAATTGTAGACAAAAAGGATCTAATATTGTGACAGACGTAGTTTGCATAAAGAGTAATGCTTTAGCCACTACCAATTTCACTACCATTCTATTCACTACCTTAGGTGGCATACTCCTATTGGAGAGTTCTCCCACCTACTCTATCTTCTTCTACCTATTGGAGTGTGCCACCTAAGGTAGTGAAGAGAAATGTAGTGAACTTGGTAGTGGATGTAGCATTACTCTTGCATAAACTAGTTATCAATTTGAAGCCTGGTTCTGCACTCACGTTCTGTTTGGCAAATGGGTTTTGAAGTGGGAAGTGGGGTAAGTAGGAGAAACTCTAATGTACATTGAAGTGGGAAGTGAGAGAAACTCAAATGTGAACCCACTACCCTCTTCAAAACCAACTTGCCAAACAGAGCCTAAGAGGTTGTCCAGTGTAATTAGTAAACCAAATTATTAGGTCAATACTAGAATTTATATCTATGACCGTTACTATATGTTGGGTAACTTTTAAACTTGTACTTCAACATGTTGGGAGACATGTTGGTGATATTCTGGGAAACATATTGGATTAAATTCAATATGTCGGGGACATATCCCACTATAAATGGAAAGAAAAAAAAATTAACCCTTCGGGTTCAGGGACATATCAAACATGTCACGGACAACGGACATTTAAACATCCTCATCGTGAAGTATTCATGCAAGTTCAACCAAATTTCTGAAAGAAACGTTATTGGTGTACATGTAATTACAACCAGTGCTACCGGGTTCTCCCACTCCCCCTCCGAACCATTATCCGCATATCGTGATCCGATTTATGGTTGGTTCGCGATCCAGATCTCTTAAATTAGCGATCCGCATACAAATGTATACCTTTGTTCATTATTTAATCAAATTCTGTTCAAACTCTCCTCAATTTGTCTCATTAGAGCATCCACTATCGTTTGCTAAAAAAAAGCATATTTAGTTGCCAAATTTGCAACTAATGGCATTTTCGTAAATATTTTGTGAAAAAATTTGGTGGAACTGATGATCTTCATCCGTCGGACCTTTTTGCAGGTTTTTTTTAATTAGTAAAATGACATTTTCGTAATTAAATGACGGCATTTTCGTAATTAAATTTTGGTGGACGGATGATCTTCATCCGTCCGTTCTAAAAAAAATTAATAAAAAATATGACGGAGCATCATCTTCCGCCCTCCATATTTAGCGATTGCTAAAGCAGATTGCTATATTTAGATGTCCACTGTTCCCTTCGTTTGCATATTTAGCAAATGATAGTGGGACTTTTTTTTGACAAAAAATGCATTTTTTGCATATTTAGCAAACGATAGTGGGACTTTTTTTTGCCAAAAAATGCATTTTTGCACTTTTAGCAAACGATAGTGGATGCTCTTAGTACTCTTACATTTTTGGCAAAGCAAGTAACTAATGTATTCATGGTCAAATTTTCTATTGATGTCACTAATTCTATACACACATACATATGTATATATTTATTAATCAAACGAATGCCAACTCATCCTACCTCCTCCGTACCGCGAAGCACTTAGGGTGGCGTACTGCGATCCCAATCTCATACCCGTACCACGAACCAAAACTGGTAAGACTAATTATAACTACAGAATGATACAAGAAATCATCAAGATGTCACCAAAAATGATACATGCAACAAAGAGTCATTTATGGAAGAGAAACAATTAAATGTTTCCTAAGACGGTGCATACTGAATATGGAATTCAAGGATCTTAGAGAACTTGACAGAACAATTGATGGATGCAGGTCCTTGGGCATAACTTGATTCGTATGTTTCATGTATCTCAAGGTAGGTCATATAGAGTGCACAATACATAAAAGTCATCTACCAAGGTTCTAACTATTGTGAATCGCATTGGATGGCAACTTTTTCATATCAGATATAGGGATATATTTGCAATTTCTAGTAGATATCAGGTTGCTATATGGGATTAGAATATAGAGCCTTAATTTTATTTAAATAACCCAGACTTACATTATATATAATAATTATATTAATCTACCGCAAACAATACAATTACAACTCAAATCTAATTGTCTAATGAAATCACTTAATATCATAATGACTGAACGTACTGAATTACATAGGAATTAAAGTACATCTGTGACAAAAAGCTAATACCTGTATAATAGACAATATCCAATCATATACACCTACTAACAAATGTACATTTTTCAAATTTTCCAAAGGGAGTCGTGACAGATTTATTAAGTTGTTGTATATATTATTTAGAGGCAGAACTATTCTCGTATTAAATACTACAGTGAACAATCACATCAAATATGGTTGATATGTCCCATCTCTCACGTATTGGTCAATATAATATTGGGCTTCACTCATTTACTAGCAAAATTTGCTCAAAAAATCAGAAAACAATGTTAAAACTTCAAATTGGTAATAGGCAACTGCCAAAACTGATATATCAACCAACATTAAAATAATATCATCCACTAAAAGTTGACCAGCCAATGTCCCCTTACGGAAAAATGAAAGTTGACACAATTTCATTACACATTCTTCTAATTTCAAGAAACGATGTGGCCACACTGTACTTTCTAATAAGAAAAACCACTAGATCCATAGAAAGTAATAGGTTACAATATTCTACCACAATAATTGATTTCAAAAATCACTTACCCCAAATTTCTTCATGTCTAATTGTCAATCCTCATCAGAGGAACTCCCCAAAGGCCCTGTCCGTTCATCAGCTAGAGCGGCAGGATCCTGAGTGACAAACAGGATAAATATACCACTTTGATTACATGAAAGAGTAAGTAGAACAAAACCAAAATGTATCCATGAAAAAAGATTTTTAAAAATAAATAAATGGCATTCATTTCTGAAACTTACTGCCATCCTATCCCAATCTTTCAATTTTGAATTAGAAAGCATGTAACCATCCTGTAAAGGAGCCCACTGCGGTTCATCATTATTCCCTTTATTGGTAGATTTATTAACCTGCACACAGCAAACGTTAATGGACTGCTAACTACAAGGAAAATCAATATATTTACAAGAATGTTATCTAGTTGTTCAATAAAATATTATGTCACGGTAAAAGTGAACAATATCAATATCATACTGCTCTTTCTATGGTTATTATACTCTAGTTAAGTGGGGTGGGGTAGGGTGACGAGTTGGATGTAGGTATCCGCAACATAAGATTCTGGCAATCTGCTGCTAATTAGCAACTGTGGTGGAAGCTCTAGGATAGACAGACAGTCTATGTCAGCTATCTCATTGAGAAAGATGGTGACTCTTTCGAGTCCGTGGAATAGTAACTCTAGCTGTGCACACTCCATTTCTCTTTCAAGGATTAAAAACAACTTTGTTTTTACATTTGCTCTTCCTTTGAATTAGGGTGCGTTTGGCCTAGCTTTTTTTGGGCTTTAAAGCTACTTCAGAAGGAGAAGCCAGAAAGTAGAGCTTTGAAATTAAAAGCTGAAGCTATTTGGATAGTCAGCTTTTTTTTAACTTTAAAGCTACTTTTGAGCTAGAAGTTGTTTGGCATAAGATACCAATTGTAAGCTACTTTTATACCTAATTTAATTTTTTGATTTTATTTAAACTGTGAGCACACAAACATCTTTATAGTCAATAAACCATAACTAATTACTAAGTTCAACCATACTCCACTCAATAGAATTTGACCTCCAACTCTTCCAAATAAAACTACATGTTCGACCATCAAAATACAAAATCTAACCATACAGATGTAATCTATCACATCCAAGTAGCCTAATAAAGTTTCAGATTTTCATAAATTTTATTTCTTGTACACCATGTACCACAAAAAATAAATCTTCTCACTCGTTCTTCAAACAATTCACTTTCCACACCATCAATCCTGAACAAAAAATACTTGAAATAATACTTGAAATTATTTCATTTCAAATTCTGATTGACCAACATACAATCCCCACAATCTAATCCTATCAAGTAAACGATAGTCAAGACTCAAGCTATTACTAATAAATTTTTCAACAACCCAAAATCTATTGAATATCATTATTCAGGAACTGCAACTACAAGATGAATTAATCACCTGTAGCGGCATCGAAGCAAGACCACAGCTTCTTCCTGAACTCGTGATCAGCCCCAAAAATCCGAACCCAAACCCTCTCCACTTTCCCCTCATCATCCACCGCGTGGAGGATCGACCCGGCAATTCCGGGCACCAAAAGCACCAGATCGAGATCGGGATCGACCTCAGGCAAGTTCTTCTTCGCGAGTCGGAGCCACATGTCGACTGACTTGATGAGTTCTTCGATCAAAAGAGACATGATTGATACGTGAAGGGATAAAAAAAGAGAACGGGTAGAAGAAAAAAAAAAGGAGAAGCCAGAAGTAGATCTGGAGGGCTTCTTTTGGAGCTCCTTTTCTTTATAAAAAATAAGCTACTTCTACTTTTTTTGGGCTTTTCAAAATGTGTTTGGCCCAACTTCTCCTTCTAAAGGAGAAGATAAGGTAATTTTAAGCTGGGCCAAACGCTACCTTAGGTGACTGCAGTAAGATGAAATTTTAGTAAGAATGATGGTGCAAACTCGCTTAAACATCTCTGTAAGCTATTTGTTATTGGCAAAGATGCGTGACTTGTAGTGAACGACTGGAGGGATTGTTGGTGTCTGCAATTACTCCCCTCCAACATGAGAAGAGAAAGCAAAGTGTAGTGCAATGGCAAGGCTACTCACTCTTTAGTAGGACGTTCAACTGTCCAAGATTCTATTCCGACATAAAGTGGAATTAATCCAGCTGCTGGAAATCCCAATCCCCATTCCCCCAACCCCCATCACACCCAACACCAACATTGCAAAGAAAGTAAACACGATAAAAATGGTAGGCTACCATTTCAGACTTTTACTGTTTAAATCAGGGAATCAATGGGATAACTTGCGATCCTTTTTTAATATAAAAATATCATTAAAAAAAACAAATATATGAAAATAAAGGGAGGGAATAAGAAAAAATAAGGACAATTAAATTGGTTTGTGAAGACGATAATGAGAATCAGAGCAGATAATCTACATAACATATAACGACTAGAGCACAGCATATAAATTTTAAAAGTGCCAAACATCTTAATGATTTTACATTTCATTAAATTAATTCATTGTCACCTCAAATTCAAATATGAACATTTACAAATATACTTCATATGTAAATTTAGCGTTTAAACCGGCTGCTAACCAACGCCACCATATGGGTGGCTAAGGTCTAATGAATAATGAAAGACTGACTATATGCAACCCGAGAACCTTGGAAACTCAGATTATTAACTATATGGGTCTTTAGATAGCGATAAATTTGCAATGACGATGAATTTTCTAGTACATCCTTTTATAGCTTGCTAACTCAAGCAGCTCTTTGTCTCCAACTGTCAGGTAGGTGGAGTGTGAGGGCTCCCAAAATTTCATCCTCACATATGAAACCTTACTGAGAGGATGTGACAGTCTGCTATAATCAATAGAAACAGTGGACACCTACCACTACATTTCATTTTTTTCTCGAAAGAAATGAAGGGATAAGTATTGCACAACCTTAGCATCAAGGGTCGCCATGGCACAATGGCTTCCCCTTCCATTTGATCAAATTGGCTTAGCCTGTCTCCATATATCTGATCAAGTACTATACAATTCACCAGCTAGTTGAAGAATACTTTTAAGATAGGAAAAATAACATTTGTTTTCCACCAGACATTGGAACTTTTTATTCGACTCTTTTGCAGATACAAGCTAATATATTTGCTCAGAAGGTTCCTGAATCTAGGACATGCACGATAAAGTTGAGAATTTTTGGAGACTGACCCTAAGTTCAATGTTGTCGATCCAGATTGCTTCAACCACATATGGACTGTATGCTTTTGAGCAACATAGGCTTTGCATATTTTTTTCTCTTGTTTCAGCTGTTTCATTCACATTGATTTGTTATTTTGGGATTGTATTATTAACTTTTCTGAGGGGTGAGAGATATTTTTTAAGTGCTCTTCTGCTCAGCTGTTAATATCACTTAACTTCTCTTAATGACGAGTCCCCTGATTTGCTAAAAATAACCATAACAAATGAGAAATGTGCATGCAAGTTCTACAGTTGTCCAAAACACAGTTCAAGGGAAACAGTGATGACAATAAAAACAAAAACAATATAATTATACAATTTTAATTATACAACTTTTTAATACCTTAGAGAAGTTAAATAAGGACGAATTATCACGTGACTCCGCTGTTGACTTCTTAAGCTCCGACAAGAAGGTTTGTTTCCTTCGCTTTGACAACTCTGAAGAGAAAATAAAGGAAATTAAATATATTTTCAGTAAATCACGTATATTAATCTGCAAATAATGCACAAATATGCCTAAGAGTTGTAATGAAAATGCAATTCAAACACAATCAAATTGAAGATAATTTTGCAACCTAGACTGAACTTGTAAGGATTGTCTTAGAAAAATTAAAAGGTCAATGCACAATAGACACAAAAACAAGTTTAAGAAGATGTTAGTGACACTAAGGGCCACTTTGGTAGCTAAAATTCCAAAAAAAATATAGAAAGCAAAGTGAAGGATTCACGTCTCCTTTGGGGGATCCACCAAAGTTATGGAATGTTTACCTTGTTTCCTTTATTTGTTAGGAGAAAACCTCAAGTTTATTACATGATCTAAGCTTAAAAAACATGCGGGGCCTAGTTTTTAAATTTTTTAACAAGAAAATACAATCCCAGCCCAATTCACTGAAAATTCTAGTGTATCAGGTTGGAGTGGATTTTTATCAAGAACTGTGGGTCCCACCAAGAATGACGTTTGAATGGAGTGTCATCAGACAGGATTTCCTCCATTAATTTTCCATGTAAGTCTAAAGCTTAGGACATTTATATAAGAAAGTAGTTCCTAAAGAAAGAGAGTAATAAAAATGAGCTTGCTAAGATGATAGAAACTAAGAATAGAGATTTAGGTAAGGTTCAGCGCATTCAGAGTAAAGATCAAAGAGTTTCAGCAGAGAAAGATGATAGCAAAGAGTTACTTCTATAATTTTTTTAATGTTTCTCATCAAAGAATTGAGGGTAGAACCAATTTACCTCTGTCATAATAGAACTTACGAGGTACTGTCGAAATATTAAACTTAATGAATTTAAGAACTTATGATGTCCAGAAGAAAATGTGAAGTCTAAGAGGTGTAAACCTAATCATATCCCCATGAAATTAACTATTTTGTAGAAAATCGGGGTTTAGAATACATTACTAAGTTATTCATCTAAAATCAACTTATGTTTAGATGGAAAAAAATGATTAAAAAAAACTAACATTATAATAACAATCAATGTCAATAGACAAACCTTTCGCATCCTTGGCATTAGAAGGATTCAAGCCTTTTTGTGGATTCTGTGCCTTATTGACCTGTACATGTTAGTTACAAATCATTAAATAAATAAGACCACCACAGAATTACTACAACTTATAGATGTTCAAATTGAAAAGGAAAGGAGGGGTAAAAGAAACAGAGTGAACAACAAATTACCGCGTTAAACAACTTGACCACTGAAATTCCGAACCGCACATGAAAAGTATATTCAGGTTATCGCCCAAACCAACAAACTTATTAAGCAAGATGAAACATATATACATAAAAAATACCTCCTTTAGTTGCAGTACTAACGAGAAGCTTCTCTTTCGCATCCAAGTAATTCGCTGGTTTTACATGTCCCTTCTCCCCAGCCTATTTAAAGCACAACCAATATAGCAACACTACGGTAAAAAGTCAATCATCAATTAACTAGTTGAACAAGTACAAACCAAATGCTTCTCCTTCTTCGCCACTCCTTTTGCCTTATGCTCGGTTTCCTCTTCCAACAGCTTCTCCGCAACAAGCTTCTTGTTCGCCAGTAAAATTGGACCCTTCAAAAAACATAATGAAGATAATCATATCAGTCCTTTGACAAACAAATTGCTCGCATACAACTGTAAAACTGTCAACCCTGACTACAATTTCGGAATTATATTGACGTGGAAGGATTTCCACACAGTATCGAGTAACTCAAGTTCGAATCGCACTAGGTGCGCATACTTACAGACGATCTACAAAATATTGTTATAGCGCTCTGCACAGCCAGGTCTCTGCCCACAATATGTTGGGCACTTATCTTATTTCATTTCAGCCCACACAAAAATGAGCACTTGACTTGCAGGGGCATGCTAGAATACAAATACACTACCAACCCTTGCTGCAACTTCGAAGTTTTGGTGTAGTGGTAGGGTCTTTAACACAAATAAATTGTCTCTCTAATGGGGCCCTGTTTAGATACAAATATAGGATACCTATAGGTAACTTTTAAGCGAAAGAAGAGGAATACAACCTATAGGTTGCAAACCTATACCTTCACTTTGGCTTAAAAAGTATATTTGGTTGGATTGGAGTTTTAACCTATGTTTTTTTCTTAACACTGAGGTGGGGGGAAAATGAGGTGGCGTACCTCAAAAATATGATCCAAGAAGTTTACATAATAACTACAGGTCGACAAGTCACCTTCACTAACCTCAGTATCACTCCCACTAATCTCCACTAACCTCCGTATTCAAACAGGCTTGTTCATATAGTTTCGCACTTTTGATTTGATTCAAAATGTATAAATAAATAATCTAAAAATGAAATTTCCGAAGGATTAAAAAGGTACCAATGGGTCTTTCGCAAGATGCTTCTTCATAATCTTCAAGAACGCGATCCTAAACGCCCTGCAACCTTCCGTAAACTTCATACCACCTCGATCTCTCCTCTCGTCCTCTTCATCGTCTTCATCCGACGGAAACTCGTCATCCAAATCATCCTCATCATCACCATCCTCTTCGTTATCGCTGAAAGCTTCCTCACCCATCGGTTCCTCCTCCGTCTTCGCTTCAATTTCTTCTTCGTCGTCGTCGTCATCTTCGTCGTCGTCGGAGTTGTAGGCCTGGGCTCGTTTCTTGTAGAGTTTGATCATCTTTTGGGTCGGTTTCTTGGGCTTTTCGACGGATCTGAGCTTCTTGTTCTTGTTGGGTGGTTTCTTCTTACCCTTTCCGCCGCGTTGCATTAGCTTGCGCTTGTTGTTGGAGAGGGTAGAAGGTAGTCGTGGTGGTGCTGTTTCCATGGCGACGGTTTCTGCGGCCATTGCTGAGATTTTGGGGGTTTAGGGTTTGGGATTGAAGGGAGGAAGAAAGGGAGAGAATTATGGGCTGGGATGGGCCGCGCTGATGTTCGGTGCAATAACTACATAGGCCTTCTGAATAATTTAGTTTAGTTCGATTTTTGTTTGGGTAAATTTTCTACCCATATTTCACCAATTTGCACATGAGAGCATCCACTATCGTCATGGCTAAAATATGCATATTTAATATTTGGCAAATAGCAATGAACCAGAAGTGCTGCTATAGTTTAGAGCCAAATTTGATCGACTGAAAATAATAAAATATTTAGACGGAAGATCATCCTCCGTCTAACACTTTTTTTTATTTTTTTAATATTAAAAAATTGCAAGACGGAAGATGATCTTCCGTTTGGCTTTTTTTTTTAAAGTTACTTTTGACCAGACGGAAGGAGATCTTCCGTCCAAGCCTTTTTTTTTAAAAAAAAAATAATGGCATCATTGTAATTTTTTAATGGCAGTTTCGTAATTATGATATGATTGTTTTTCACAACAATAACCGGACGGAAGAAGATCTTCAATCCAAACTTCTTTTTGAATAGTTTTTTTAATGGCATTTTTTTAATTTTTGGAAAAATTTTCTTTTCCTTCTTTTTTAAAATCGGTTGTAAGTTGGCGGACGGAAGATCTTCTTCCGTCCGTCATCTTTTAATATTAAAAAAATCACAGACGAAACATCTTATTCCGTTATTTTGGCAATTGCTAAAAGCATTGTTATATTATCAGTGCATTGTTCATCGAATTGTCAAAAAATGAGTATTTAGCAAACGATAGTGGGATAGGAATTGCCAAAAAAAATAAAAAATACAATTTTGAGTTTTAGCAAATGATAGTGGATGCTCTAACTATGCCCTTTTTTTGTTTGCAGAAGGCACATTATATTGTGCGGATCGATGTACTCTATTGATTATTTATTACCTGCTAGTACTTGCCAAGTTTTAGTTGTTTTTGGACGATTTCTTTCCTAATATACCTATGACTGCTATTACTGTTTAATTATGTTATAGTTCATAATTAAATGTGCTTATTGCCCACACTTTTGTAGTTAGAAAATGGAAAAATAATATAGGGAGAAGGTGAAAAGTTAATTTTATTAGGTACATTTTAATTATTTAAAAATTGGAAAGAAAATTAAATTGTAAGGGGTAGAGAGAGTGTGCTTAGATTGATCAAAACTACTTGCCCTAAATAGTTTGGCTCCGTAGCTGCTTTCCATGTTCCTTATGGAGCTGGTCCTTCTTACTGGTATCATTGGCTTTGGCCTCTTGTTGTTCTTTTGACCTGTTTTAGTCTCTAGGCTGCTATTCTATTTGTATTGGAGTTTCTCTTTATGCTTCCTATGTTGTCTTTCGTCGGTGATGCTTTATTTGTAGTTATGCATCATATGACTCCGTTGCATGACTCTTTTGCTGTGTATGTTGGTGTATTATATATATAGAGAGTCATCTTTTGTTTGTGCACCACTTTGGTGTGCACTACTATGTGCACTCACGGAGTAGAGCTTCCATAAAAAAATTCGAACCGTTCATCTTGTTCTAAAAAATTAAGATTGCCTAACAATAGAAAATCAAGTAATTTAAAGTTCATTTGTCCATGATTTACACCATCAAAAAATCGTATGGCCGAAAATTCTAAGAACATGATGGATGGGCAAATGAACTTCAAATTACTTGATTTTCTATTGTTAGGCAATCTTAGGCGTGTAGAACAAGATGAATGGTTCGAATTTTTTATGGGGCTCTACTCCGTGAGTGCACACCAAAGTGAAGCACAACGGAAGATCTTTCTCTCTCTCTTTATATATATATATATATATATATATATATATATATATATATATATATATATATATATATATATGGAAGTCTTCCGTTGTGCGCCAACTATGGTGCACACGGCGTGTGCACTCGGCCTTCCCGCCTTCATATCGACGATCTGAACCGTTCATATTGATCTACACATCTAAATTAGTCTAAATATGTAAAATCAAATTATTTGAAATTTGTTTGCCCCTCCATTGAAGTGTTACAAAATTATATAGCTGAAAATCATTGTTTTTTATATTCACTTGATGGATGGGAAAATGAATTCCAAATGATTTGATTTTACATATTTAGACTAATTTAGATGTGTAGATCAATGTGAACGGTTCGGATCATCGATACGAAGGCGGAAAGGCCGAGTGCACACGACTGCACACGGAGAGGTGGTGCACAATGGAAGATTTTCCTATATATATATATATATATATATACTAGTTGAAATTTACCGTGCACCAAGTGCAAGTGGCTTGGTGCACATAAATATTGAAAATTTTATCTAAACATACTTGCAAATAACACACCCATAAACGATGTAAGAGAGAGTTATATGCGTAATAGTTTCATCTAAAACATAAAGATATAATCACTGTAATTTTTATAAGATTAATCATCATTTTTCGACTTTAACTTTCTAGAAATTAAACTGATATTAAAAAAAGATATTAAAAAACACAAATTAGTAATTCCTAAACTGATATCATCGTATTTTTCATAAGATCAATCATCACTTTTGACTTGAACTTTCTTGAACTTAAAATTGCTTGTAATTTCTTGTTCATCCTTTTTAATTTTGCATCCTTTCAATATTCTTGTAGTTGTTCTTTCATATTTGACATCTTGTGATTTGATCAAAAAAGTATACTCATCTCCAATGCATTTCTTGATCCTTCTATCGAATTCTTGAACATTTTTTTCATGCATATAGAATTAAGAAATTAGCTCTTAATTATTCTTAACACTATGAGAATAACAGATTATACCTTAATCTTAATATCTTCCGGGTATTTTGCGAAACAGCCGATGATGCATCTTGCTTCCTCATCAAATAAAGTCAATTCTGCTACCGCACTTGTATCTTTTATTATGATTTGAATACATATCTGAAACAAGTTATTTTTAAAATTTTATTTTGTATTTTTTTAATAATTTGATTGAAGAATGGAAAGATGGGAAACTAACAATATGGTGTTTTGTATACCTTGGCTCATATGCAACATTATTCTTTTTATATTTTCGACAATAAGCTTCATCATTTTCAACATTGACTTTTGTTGAACAGATTTTGCATGCAATGTACCATAGATCTCTAATGTCTTTGACACTTTTGATCAAAACTTTGCAATAGTAGTATTTTGCCTTGAAATATGGAATAAAATTTGAAGTCATCAAAATATATATAGACATATAGAGAATTGAAAAAATATTTAAAATAATTTCATTATTTATAATACCTCAGAAGAATCATCGTCTGCACAATAGAGAATGTCAGATAGTTTCACTTCTTCCACATCCATTACTTTTCTTTTGTTTATTTGCAAGGAATTACTTTTAACAAAATTTCATTACAGTTTATCCTGAAACAAACAAATAAAAATTATGTTAAATGATACTGTAAAAGAAAACAATTAAAGGATTAAATATACAAAATAAATTATACCAATCTCGAATTTTATATACTTTTGGTTCATTCAGATTTATCTCTATTGTAGTATTGTTTGTTGATGTGAGCGAGAATCCTGTTTTAAAATTCAATAATAAATAAATAAATAAAATAATTAATTTTTATTGTATATAATTACCTCCAAAGTTTGAGCTTTTTATAGAGGTAATTGCAATAATTGGCATATTTGGTCATAATTCTTTCAGAGTTTTTCCTTCCTTGATTGCTAGTTCTCCCCATAATGTAAGTAATATTGGTTTTGACCTTAAATTAAGACAAAGCGTATGAATTACAAAACAATTTTGTAAATTATTATACAACTTAATTAATCGATATTACCTGAATCCTATAACTATAAGATTTTGCTTCTCTACTTCATTACCATATTTTGAGTCTACCTTATCTACATCTCTTGCATTAATTACTGCTAAACAAAGATCTGCAGTTCAATACAATTAGTATTTTATATCTCTATCAGGAATAGACAATTTGATAATATATATAGAGAGTAACATAGTTTTTTACCTTTAAAGACAGTAGAAGATGTACTTTGAAATTCGTCTACATTTGCAAATTTGTACATATCCTTATAATTGATAAGATCTTTCTCAATTTCATCTACAACACTTCCCAACTTCAAAATGATGTCAAATTTATCGTGCATTGGGTTATATATTTTGTCGACATTTTTTAGTATTCTATTAGAAATTAAGTAAGTTTTATGCTCCTCAAGCGTATGTTGGAACGCTTCCACCGCTTCATTAAACATTATCGCCAGTATCCTATTTCCCTACAAAAGATGAAAATTTAGTATTAATAATTATTTATGTATGTATATGTATGAATATTTTAACAATATTTAAAGTATCTTATCTCATCATCCATAAGTGCCACTTTTGAGATTTTTCATGCGCCTTTACTATTTTTGTATTCTTTCACACCATAATGTTTCGTAACCAAAACTTTAAATGTCCATAATTATTGATTTTCTTGCAAGGAATTGATAGAGGAGTATTCATAGTGGGAATTGTCCATTGATATAGATAATCTACAAAAAATATAATTATTAATAAGTTTATTTTTGTTAAATAAAATTTATTAATAAGTCATCCGTTGAAGTTTTAGTTTCAGCATAATCAGAAATCATATGAATAAAGAATTTCCGAAACAATTTAATGATGATGAATGAAAGTTGGGATCAAGAAGCAATGATTTCATTATGTGTCATAAAACCTTCGACATTTTGATTTGAATTAACTCACTTATACTCTTTGATTTCATTACATAGTGTTGTATTGTTATAATTTGTAGATAATAAATCAAAGAGTATATGTAAGAAGTATATTATTAATAAGTCAGCAATGATTTCCGCTAATATACCATACTATGGTTTATAGTTAAGTGGGTCAAAATAAAGAAAATATTATCTAAACACGTGCACCAAGTATAGCCACGAGTCACAACCACCATATAATGCACATGGTTTGGTGGACATGCCAGTTAAATATTTAAACAATATTTTATGTTGTTGATAAATATTTAAACAATATTTTACCATAAATAGTTTGAATTTCGCTTAAGAGAAAGGTAATTATTGTGCAGATCACATGGCAAAGAATGGGAGGGTTGCTCTACATAGCTTTCTTTGTGTAACTATTTATGATGTAGTTTTTTTTAGTTGAAAAAGTGATCGCGGCCACCCTGTTCGCTTACTATGGCAATAACAAAACATACATCAAATCCAAGTGGCCCTAACAAGTAGGCCCAAAAATTTCAAAACTGAAAAAACGAACAAGCCCACCGATTACTAACAAAAACCACATACAGAGAAAACGAAGCACAAGTATTGCAACAAGATGCCAAAAATCAAACAAAAAACAAGAAAGAAAGGTTACTAAAAAACAGGATATAGAAAAGGGGAAATTGCTGTAGCGAGAGGTAGAAGAAATGTTGGATCCTGTAGGCAAGACAACAAACACTAGAGGGGGGGTGAATAGTGTTTAATAAAAACTGCGGAAATTTTTCTCGGTACAGTCGACTGAGTTATGAACCAGTCGACTGATATGTCCAAAATAAAAAACAATAACTCTATGCAGTTGATGTGTCTAATTTATATACAAATATTTGTACACATTTACCTATTAAAATGGCTTGTTTTCGCTGATATTGTCTATAATTCATCTTATTTCTATATGATTTCATTTAATTAATTATTTTTGAAGAAATAATATTTTTGATGCAAAAAGTAAAGAATTGTGGAAATAATCAACAAACAAAGCAAAATAATTGATTTATCGATTTTTATTGTTTTGTTGAGTTAAAAGGGCGACAAATAAATGTTAAAAGGATTTTTATAAGTTAATATGATTTGTAGTTAGTTTAATTAATTTTAAACTAATTAATTTTATTTTATTTAAAAATCCTAATTTCTGGTATTATTTTGTGTACGCAGAAGCACGTGGTTGGCAGAAAAGGAAATAAAGGGAAAAAGAGAAAGAAATAAATTTCTGCATTAAAAAGGAAGGAAATAAACACTAGAAGAAGGACTATTCTGTAAAAAAGCGCAACCCTAATTGTTCTCCCGGTTCTCTATAAGAAGAAGCAAAGAAGAGAGAAGAAAGTTAGGAGGTGACGGCTACCACTAAAAGAAAAAAAAAATATAATAAAAAAATAAAGCAGAGAGAGAGATCCTCTCAATCTCAGATCCTCTCAATCTCTCTCTCTCTGTTTTGCTACACAGCACACGAACAAGAAGAGGACGCGCGGACCCAGGCGACGCGCTCACTCAGCGACAGCAGGCGGGCCCCCTCCACGTGGGCGACAGGTCAGCAGCGGGTACAGATGCCTGCTTCCTTCGATCTGACGCACAGCACGGCTCCCAAGGCGACGCCTGCTGCTATTTTCTTCGATCTGACGGGTGCGATTTGACAGCTTCTGGATTTGGGACACGCGGCCCGACAACGGCAGTGTGACAGACTGATACGTTGATTGACGGCGCGTGACAGCAATATTTTGGCTCCGACTTTTGAGACAGAAAAGTGGTTTGACTTAAATTTTATATTCTTTTGTATCTTTTCTTCTCTATATTTTTTGATGCAATCCCAAACAAATATGAACTGAATTTATTGTTCTAGAGGCTAAGGTGTAGCCAAGTTTTGAACACAAATTTTAATTCATTTTTATTTCTCTATTTTTCCTGGTTGTGTTTTAATTTTTATTATTTATGCGTACAACATGGTGGATAGACATTTGTATGATTTTTCAAATCATAAAGAGACCGAACAGGTAATTTGTGATTAATAAAAATTAAGACCGTATATTGGAGGACGTGACCGTTAAGAAATCCAATTTTTCAATTAATAATTTGGTGGATAGACGAATGATTAATTGAGAATAATTTGTAGACTACGTTGATAGAGTGGTTAATATCTTTAGGATTTTAGTTGACAATTTGGGAAAAATAATATTTTTATTTATAAGGAATTATAATTTGTGTGTGTGATAAACGAGGTGAACCAAGAGCCCTAGAACTATTTTTAACATTAAACAAAGTATAAGTGCTTCATCGTTTCACAGCCCTCTCCCTCTTCACCAATTTAGTTAGATTAAATTAGATTAGAGTAATTTAGTTGTTTTATTATTCATAAAATTCGATCTTCCAAATAGTGATTCATCTAGTGATATCGGTACTCAGTAAAATATCTAGTCCCTGTGGGTTCGACACTCTACTCATCTATCTATATTACTTGTGCGATTTTGTACACTTGCAAATATCAACATCAGCAGTCAACTGATGAATGAGACAGACGACTGAAAGCACAATGAAATTACAACTACAAACGGCACTGACCAGTCGTCTGATAGTGCAAGGAGTCGACTGTCCAGAGGCTTTTTGCAAAACTTAAATAAACAAGGGTGAATGCAAACACAAGATAATCAATCACAGAGTACACAAGATATATCCTGGTTCGGTCCTCCCGACCTACATCCAGTCCCCAAGCAACCCACTTGAGATTTCCACTATTCTTGAAAAATTACAAGAATACCCTACGGCGTTACGACAACAACCTTGTCTAACCCGTAGTCCTTTCTCTCAACCAGAGAAAGCAGACCCACTCTACAATCAAGAGTGAAACAAAAACCGACTCTACAACCTAGAGTCAAAAACACTCTCCAACCGAGAGCAAGAGAACAAGAATACTTTACAATCAACCTATAGCCTTGTTGGTGTACGTGTTGATGCACGTGGCTAACAAAATAGGTCGACTTCTATACTCAGTCCAGAGCGAATTCAATGCTATACTGGACTGAATGTAGAGAACCAAAGTGTATGAACTTGAAAGCTTTGTTTCTCACAGAAAATCACTTAGAATGTTTTTCACAAGAATGCTCGAGTGTATGAAAATCATGTAGATCTTTTCAGTGAGATCTGAAACTCTATTTAAAGAGTTTGATCTCCTGAACGTTGGGAAAAACAGTTACTCAACTGTCAACCAACGGATCTGAGCCTTTGAGTTTGAAAAAATTCGATTTTGAAAAACAGAAAACGGTCAAAAGCTCTCGAACAGTCGACTGGGTTGCCATATGAGTCGACTGATCAGAGTTTGAATGATTTTAAACAGTTTTGTACTATCAGTCGACTGGCAGAAGCTTAAGTCGACTGGTACTCAAGAGTTAAAATTCTTCAAACTGTTTTGACTCTTTTTGGGGGTTTTAAAGAGATACACATTATGAAATTTTGAGTGTGTGTGTGTGTGACAAGGCTTTACATCAGACTAAGACTCAACAAACGTAAAATACAATGTTTACAAGACACAACAATATAACACATTTGAGCTTGAAGTCTTGAGTCTTGAGTCTTGAATTGAGTCTTGATCCTTGTCTTGAAGTCTTCATCTGTATCCTTTTGAGCTTGTTCATTTGTTCAGCTAGAATTGTCTTTGGTATGTGCACTGCAATGTTAGCTGTATAACATAGACACATGTTGCACTATGTTGTGATCATCAAAATCAAGAATCAACATTCTTCCCCTTTTTGATGATGACAACATAATAGCTGATAAAAAGATAATATACAAGCATAGTGAAGACATGCTCCCCCTTATAAAAACACAATATGCATACATAAAATAGATGTTATCATAAAGAATGTATCAGTCGACTTAACAATAGATCAGGCGACTGAACAGACGAAAAAACATAACAGATGCAGTAGCTAGCAGCAGTCGACTGTATCCCTTGGGGAAGTCGACTGACTAGAGATATTTCAATACCCAGAACAATGTTACAATGTTAACAAATCAAAACATAAGTAACACATAACACAGATAGACAAAATGTAACTCAGATATTTCTCTCCCCCTTTGGAATCATCAAAAAGAACAAAGTAACTTAAGATAAAGTCTTATACAAAAAGAAATGCATTAAGAAAGAAAAATACATAATATAAAAATACAAAATCTTCAATCTTTTTCATCAGAGTCTTCATCGTCATCTTGAGAAGGAGGATGAAACTGAGAGGTGAAGAGATGAGTGAGATTGGCTATCTCAGAATCAATATGGTCTAGTTTGGAACCAAGGGTAGAAAGATGGGTATCGACAGTGACTGAATGCTTCATTAGATAGGAAACACAGTCATACATGGTACGAGGGTCATCATAATTGGCTTGAAGAATAGGTGGATCATCAGATGTAGAAGGTTGAGAGGCTCTAGGTCTAGAAGTAGAACCTAAGGGAGCTTGGGAGAGTGGAGGAGACCTAGGGGGTGATCGAGCAGGAGCATCAAGGAGTTTCATACGTGCCAAACTAGCACGATCGAAACACTCATAACGAGTAACAACATTTGTCTCTGAATCTAGATCAACACCAAAAGCTATAAAGACTCTAGTAAGAAAACCTCCAAAAGGTAGAAAATGAGTGTGGTCTTGATTAAGCTTAGAAAAAATAACTTGACCCCAATTAATAGCAATTCTACCAAAAATTGCATATATAGCTTTTTGTAGTTCAATAGAATATTGGTCATAACTACCCTTTTTAGGAAGGATGTTATAGGCTAATATTCTACCTACAAGCTTAGCAATTGGTTTGATATTTTTGCTTGTCATTGGAGGGCCATGATTGGGTAGGAAAATTCTAGATAAAATAGAAGCATCATCTAAAAGAATGTCATCAAGAAATAATCCCACATCATCAATACCCAACATCTCATTAATCCTAGTTGGTGTGAGTGTCATTTTCATATTTTTCACAGACGACCAGATTAAGACATCCCCATTTGGTTTTTGCAAAACTCTCATATTTGTGTAAAACAAGTAAATGAGTTGGGGATAGTAATTAGGTTGGTTTGATAATGAGAGAAAGTCATAAAGACTGCAATTTTGAAATAGTGGAATGAGATTAAAACGGTCTAGGTCATCAAAATTTACAAATCTTCTAGGGAAGATTGTAATGGTGCAAAAAAGATACCAACGATCAATAAGATCGGGACTCAAGAGATATTGAGTGTAGCCTTGTGAAGAAGAACTACCCTCATGAGATCGTTTCGATCGTTTGGGTGCCATGAGAAAAGAGTGGAAAGGATTTTACCTAAGAAAGAGAGAGATTCGATCGGGGGCAAGCACAATCAGCACTGAGAGAGTAGATCACCTTCTTCTCCAAAAGCTAGGGTTTTGAAATTGGGGGTAAAAGCTTGAGAACGGTAAGGGGTTAAAACGGCTGGTAAGGAGGGTTTTAACAGCGAATTAACGGCTGAGATCAAAGAGAAAAGAAATCGACGGTAGAGATTAGAGATCACGGGTGAAAAGAGAGGTGAATTCCATCTCAAAAGACACGATGAATAGTCG
This sequence comes from Hemerocallis citrina, assembly GCA_017893485.1. NCBI lineage: Eukaryota > Viridiplantae > Streptophyta > Magnoliopsida > Asparagales > Asphodelaceae > Hemerocallis > Hemerocallis citrina. The sequence goes on along the minus strand of CM030360.1, from coordinate 237,034,854 downwards.
CTGAAGAAAATTGAGCTCGCGACAGTCGACTGGTAGGGAGATCAGTCGACTGAGTCGAGAAGAAAAAAAACATTTTATGTCTACTAATCAGTCGACTGGTATAGGAACCAGGCGACTGGTCTGATACAAAAATTGATTTGTTTAAAAAAAACAGTATAGTCGACTTATTCAAGAGTACAGTCGACTTAACAGTAACAATTTTCAGCAAATATCAATAAAATCACAAATTCCAAGTTCTCTTCGTAAATTAATGAAAGTATCTTCTTTAAGGGGTTTGGTAAATATATCTGCTACTTGTTTATCAGTAGAGATAAAGTCTAAAGATATATCTCCTTTTAAAACATGATCACGTAGAAAATGATGTCGAATATCAATATGTTTCGTACGTGAATGTTGAATCGGATTTTTAGATAGATTAATTGCACTGGTATTATCACACATAATTGAGGGTTTCTCAAATGAAATACCATAATCTAATAAAGTTTGTTTCATCCATAAAATTTGTGCACATGCCAAACTTGCAGCGATATTTCAGCTTCTGTGGTTGATAGGGATACGGAGTTTTGCTTTTTACTGCACCAAGAGACTAGGGAATGTCCCAAAAAGTGACATGTACCACTAGTACTCTTGCGATCAGTTTTGCTTCCAGCAAAATCGGCATCGCTATATGACAAAAGTTGAAAATTATCGGTGCGTGGATAAAATAAACCATATTCAGATGTGCCTTTAATATATCTTAAAATTCGTTTCACTGCTTTTAAATGAGACTCTTTAGGACTAGATTGATATCTAGCACATAAACATACGCTGAACATAATATCTGGTCTACTTGCAGTAATATATAAGAGTGAACCAATCATACCTCGATAGAGTTTTTGATCGACACTCTTACCTAATAAATCTTTGTCAAGAGTAGTAGTAGTAGCCATAGGTGTGGATTTACTACTAGTACTATCCATGTTAAAACGTTTGAGTAGTTCCTTTGCATATTTGCCTTGATTGATAAATATGCCATATGAGGACTGTTTAATTTGAAGTCCAAGGAAATAATTGAGTTCACCCATGTGACTCATCTCAAATTCATTTTTCATGGTATTAGCAAATTCTTGACATAGATTATTATTAGTAGAACCAAAAATTATATCATCAACATATATTTGTATGATTAAGATATCATTCTTAACTCTTTTGATAAACAAAGTAGTGTCTACTTTACCTATTTCAAATCCTGTTTCTAAAAGAAAAGTTTTCAGACGATCATACCAAACACGAGGTGCTTGTTTAAGACCGTATAAAGCCTTTTTCAATTTATAAACATGATCTGGAAATTGTTCATGTTCAAAACCTGGTGGTTGTTTAACATAAATATTTTCCTTAATAAACCCATTAAGAAAAGCACTTTTCACATCCATTTAATAGAGTATAAAATTCATAAAACAAGCAAAAGATAATAAAATACGAATAGATTCTAGTCTAGCAACAGGAGCATATGTTTCATCAAAATCTATACCTTCTTCTTGATTATATCCTTGAGCAACTAATCTAGCCTTGTTCCTTACAACTTGTCCTGATTCATCTAACTTATTCTTGAATACCCATTTGGTACCAATGATAGTCTGATCAGAAGGTCTAGGAACTAAATCCCATACATCATTCCTTATAAATTGGTTTAGTTCATCTTGCATGGCATTCATCCAATATTCATTCTCACAAGCTTCTTGTATATTTTTCGGTTCAAAATCCGACAAGAATGCTGTATGAGAGATCATATTAACATGTGAACGTGTCTGAATACCATGGGAGATGTCACCAATTATTAAGTCATGAGGATGATCTTTAACTTCAACAAATGACTTTGGTAAAGTTGAAGATATCATAATCGGATCAGTCGACTTGACTTGTTCTTCAGTCGACTGCTTTATGTCAATCGACTGGTAGACCTTATCAGTCGACTTATCAGACTGATTAGTTTGCTCTAAGGATTTAATCACATTATCTAAAGGTGATAAATCAGTTTCATCATCTTTATTTAAGGTTGATGAAGGTAAAGATTCATCGAATGTAACATGCATTGATTCTTCAATAGTCATTGTAGACTTATTGAAAATTCTATGTGCTTTACTCCTATTTGAGTATCCTAAAAAGATACCCTCATTAGATCTAGGATCAAATTTGTCTAAATTATCTTTTGTGTTTAGAATAAAACACTTACAACCAAATGTCTTAAAGTAAGAAACTTTAGGAATTTTATTAAAAAATAACTCATAACAAGTCTTCTTTAGCTTTGGTCTTATAAGAATTCTATTTAAAACATAACAAGCGGTAGCAACAGCTTCAGCCCAGAAATGTTTTGGTAAATTGCTTTCAACAAGCATAGTACGTGCGCATTCTTGCAAAGTCCTATTCTTTCTTTCAACCACTCCATTTTGTGGTGAAGCTCTAGGAAATGCAAATGAATGTGTTATACCATTCTTGTTGCAATATTCTGTAAATGTTTCATTTTCAAATTCTCCACCATGATCACTTCTAATAGTGACTATGGTTAGAGACCTTTGATTTTGAATGCGTTTACAAAAATGTGCAAATTCATCAAAAGCATCATTTTTATGTTTTAAAAAGAATGTCCAAGTGAATCTTGAAAAATCATCTACTAAAACAAACACATATCTACTTTTATTTAAAGAAGCAACTCTAGTAGGGCCAAATAAATCCATATGAATTAATTCGAGCGGCCTACTAGTAGAAATTACTTCTTTTGTTTTAAAAGTGGATTTGATTTGTTTTCCTAGTTGACATGCATCACATAACTTATCCTTTTTAAAGAATAGTTTTGGCAGTCCTTTAACTAGGTTATACTTAGATAATTTTGAGAGATTTTTCATGTTCACATGTCCAAATCTTCTATGCCATAGCCAAGATTCATTGTTAGAAGCTATTAAACAAAAATCATTTGAAATATCAATTGCATTCAAACACAATTCGTAAATATTATTTTTACGAAAACCTTGAAAAATAATATTTTGCATAGTAGAATCATAAATTAAGCATGCATCTTTTTCAAAAAATATTTTATATCCTTTATCACATAATTGACTAATGCTTAAAAGATTATGCTTTAAACCATTAACTAATAATACATTTTCTATAGTAGGGTTAGAAGTTTTACCGACCATGCCAATGCCTATAACTTTGCCTTTGTTGTTATCTCCAAAGGTGACGGTTCCTCCATCTATACTTTGAATGGTGGATAGTAGGTTGGCATGTCCTGTCATGTGTTTTGAACATCCGCTGTCTAATATCCAGCGTTCTTTCTTGGGTACCTATAAAAAATTTAAGGTAAATATGGTACCCTTTTTATTGGGTCCAAAACACATTAGTTTGGGGGAAACCAAACCCATGAAGAGTTTGATCTTCCTCCATAAGCAGGAATATAATAAGTAGAATTACACACACTTAACATATATGAGTTGATATAAACAATTCTATCATTCTGATTTAGACTGACTGGAACCCATACGAATTTGTTCTGTCCAGTCGACTTAACAGTGTTCTTCAGTCGACTGTTGGTGTACATCAGTCGACTGGTAGATACACTAGGTCGACTCACAAGAGGTTTTGATTTTGTCGAATAAGATCCACTTTCTCTGGACAGACGACTGGTTGTATGGTTCAGTCGACTTAACCGAACGTTAGTTTTGCTTTTATCACTAAAATTAACAATCTTAGGCTTTGCAAAGAAATCATACAACTTGTGTGTAATACTAGAAATAGATGCTGATTTAGTCTTACTAGTGTTTACAACAGGAGATTCTTTTACAGAGGATTTTTTAAAACCAAGTCCATATTTTTGACTAGATGTAACTTGATGATGAAGCATATCATTTAAATTCTCTTTGCCTTTGTTAAACTTAGATACGTTCTTTGAAATCTCTTCATAATTCTTTTTGAGAGTTTCAAGATCAGTATCTAAACTTGCAATGCGAGAATTTAAGGATTTTACTTCCTTATCAAGGTTAAGATTTTCTTGATTAAGTGTTTGATTCACTTTCTCAAGATTCTTAACTCTAATCTTTTCTTTCTTTAACTCTTGGAATATTTCATTAAAAGCATCAAGAAGATCTTCGTAATCATAATCATTACTTACATGCTCTTGTGCAGCCATGAAACAAACATTTGCCACTTCGTTATTTTCATCCGTTTCTTCTTCGGAAGATGAATCACTATCATCCCATGTAGCTTGATAGGCCTTCTTGTTCTTGGCAAATTTGTTCTTTGCATATTTGTCCTTCTTGAAGTTGGATGATTTCCCCTTGTTCTTTGCATTTTCTAAGGGACAATCCTTCTTCATGTGACCTATTTTATTGCACCTGAAACATGTAGGAGGGTCATTAGAATCTTTAACTTTAGAGTTAAACTTACCCTTCTTTAAGAACTTCTTGAATCTCCGAGTAAACATTGCTATCTCTTCTTCATCTTCTTCCTCATCTTCTGAATCTGTCATGGCTTTAAAAGCTAATGATTTCTTCTTTGCTTGGTGTGATTCTGTATCCTTCTTTCGATCTTCAAGTTGGACCTCATATGCCATGAGATTGCCAACAAGATTCTCGAGAGTAAGTGTTGACAAGTCATTCGCTTCCTCTATTGCTGTGGTTTTCTTCTCCCATTCTGGAGTGAGTGCTCGTAGGACTTTTCTAACCATCTCTGCTTGAGTATAAATCTTTCCAAGCGCCACAAGAGAGTTTGTGATGTCTGTGAATCTGGTAATCATCTCGGATACAGTCTCATTGTCCTTCATTCTGAATATCTCAAACCTGTGGACAAGAACAGAAATTTTAGACTCTTTTACTTTATTCGTTCCTTCATGTGTTACCTTGAGTGTATGCCAAATTTGATGTGCGGTTGTAGCATTTGATACACGGTTGAATTCTTCCTTTGTAAGTGCACAAAATAAGGCATTCATTGCTTTGGCATTGTTCATAGTCTGATTCTTTTGATCATCATTCCATTGTGCATATGGAATGGTAGGAGCAGTGTATTCCGTCTCTGTCATTTGCCATATCTCGTAGTTGATTGATTGGAGATAGATTCGCATTCGGCACTTCCAATAATTGTAGTTTGTTCCATCAAATAGTGGTGGCCGTTGTGTAGATTGGCCTTCATGGTACTGATTTGTATTTGACGTAGTTGCCATAGCCTGTAACCTTGCTCTGATACCAAGTGTTGGATCCTGTAGGCAAGACAACAAACACTAGAGGGGGGGTGAATAGTGTTTAATAAAAACTGCGGAAATTTTTCTCGGTACAGTCGACTGAGTTATGAACTAGTCGACTGATATGTCCAAAATAAAAAACAATAACTCTGTGCAGTCGACTGATGAATGAGACAGACGACTGAAAGCACAATGAAATTACAACTACAAGCGGCACTGACCAGTCGTCTGATAGTGCAAGGAGTCGACTGTCCAGAGGCTTTTTGCAAAACTTAAATAAACAAGAGTGAATGCAAACACAAGATAATCAATCACAGAGTACACAAGATATATCCTGGTTCGGTCCTCCCGACCTACATCCAGTCCCCAAGCAACCCACTTGAGATTTCCACTATTCTTGAAAAATTACAAGAATACCCTACGGCGTTACGACAACAACCTTGTCTAACCCGTAGTCCTTTCTCTCAACCAGAGAAAGCAGACTCACTCTACAACCAAGAGTGAAACAAAAACCGACTCTACAACCTAGAGTCAAAAACACTCTCCAACCGAGAGCAAGAGAACAAGAATACTTTACAATCAACCTATAGCCTTGTTGGTGTACGTGTTGATGCACGTGGCTAACAAAATAGGTCGACTTCTATACTCAGTCCAGAGCGAATTCAATGCTATACTGGACTGAATGTAGAGAACCAAAGTGTATGAACTTGAAAGCTTTGTTTCTCACAGAAAATCACTTAGAATGTTTTTCACAAGAATGCTCGAGTGTATGAAAATCATGTAGATCTTTTCAGTGAGATCTGAAACTCTATTTAAAGAGTTTGATCTCCTGAACGTTGGGAAAAACAGTTACTCAACTGTCAACCAACGGATCTGAGCTTTTGAGTTTGAAAAAATTCGATTTTGAAAAACAGAAAACGGTCAAAAGCTCTCGAACAGTCGACTGGGTTGCCATATGAGTCGACTGATCAGAGTTTGAATGATTTTAAACAGTTTTGTACTATCAGTCGACTGGCAGAAGCTTAAGTCGACTGGTACTCAAGAGTTAAAATTCTTCAAACTGTTTTGACTCTTTTTGGGGGTTTTAAAGAGATACACATTATGAAATTTTGAGTGTGTGTGTGTGTGACAAGGCTTTACATCAGACTAAGACTCAACAAACGTAAAATACAATGTTTACAAGACACAACAATATAACACATTTGAGCTTGAAGTCTTGAGTCTTGAGTCTTGAATTGAGTCTTGATCCTTGTCTTGAAGTCTTCATCTGTATCCTTTTGAGCTTGTTCATTTGTTCAGCTAGAATTGTCTTTGGTATGTGCACTGCAATGTTAGCTGTATAACATAGACACATGTTGCACTATGTTGTGATCATCAAAATCAAGAATCAACAAGAAAGACCCCTCCAACCGATTATTTATGATGTAGCTCTTTGAATTATTAGAAAACGATGCCCATGGTGTTACTATGGTGTGTGGGTTGTAGTTTCTTCCATTTGCTTATTGTTTCTTTTTCCAGATTATCATAAATATAAAAGAAAAGTAGTAGTTACCGTATCAAATTCCTGTCTATCAAACTCTTTTATACATTAGAAGCAACTCCTATGGTTCACTTTGTAATAACCAGACCAACCCATGTTCAGGGAAGAGATTAGTTTTGAGTGAACTTACAGTATCACAAACAATTAGTTATGAGTTTTTTTTTTTTTTTTTAATATCAAATATATGTAAAAACATATTGATGTTGTAATTGATCTTTGTTTGATTAGTCTGGAGGGTTTTCTAATGATACCTAATTAAATTACCACTTAAACAAAAGAGAATCTAGATAAAGAATCAAAATCAGCATCATTAACGAAGAATTAGTCACCTATTGATGGTGATTGTTTTTCCACTCTTTAGTTGTTCCACGGTCCACCAAGAAGAAGAAGAAGAAGAAGAAAATTATGCTTCTGTGCGTTCAAAGCCTAGTCCCATATGCTGCTTTTATAGGAGAGTAAATTGGCAAGAAAGAAAGTTGTTGAAATTTGTAACACAAATCTTTTATTGGTTGAAAAAAACATTCAACCAATATATATCTGAAAACTTTAAACTATTTTTAATACTAAAACTGTTAGTTCATTCAAATTCATATTTGTTATCTTATTTATTAATAAAAACTTTAATGTGTAAAATAAGTCAACACATCATCCAAGCAAAACCATCAATCCTAAAACAAGCTTATAACGCAGAAACTATAAAAAGATAATCAAATAACCTTCTTAATTATCATATTTTAGGATATATATATATATATATATATATATATATATATATATATATATATATATATATATATATATATATATATATATATCTTCTATTCTTAATTATGTAAAGTGCTGTGGATTTTAGTTCAGATTTATCTAAGGCAACAAAAACAAATATTTTCTTAAAGGTAACATAGAGTTGTATAATGTTTGACTAAAAAATATATACATTTCAGAAAACACACATAAAAAAAAATTGACAGAAACAAATTTTTTTTATCAATTAAAAACTATTAGTTCATTCAAATTCAAATTTGTTATTTTATCTAAAAAAATAATAACTTTAATGTGTAAAATAAACACAAATTCAAATTTCTACAGTTTTATTTAGACTAATATAAATATAATTACATCTGCATTATGCATATATTAATCTGTATTACTGAGAAATAACCACATGCACAAAAAGAAACTTATATTTCTTATCACTATCATGACTTTTACCTTCTCATGATACTTTAAAATCCATATCTATATAATAAAACACAAGGCAATTAAAAAAAAAAACTATCTATATAATACTTCCTGAACTGGATATAAGCATTTTTGTAGTTTGTAAACGCACTGATCATACATTATTATTGAACCTGACACTGAAGATATATGAGTTAGTCACTTTTTCGTGCACCTGTCTATGCAGCTCTAAAGCGACACTTGCTAGCATTCCAAGTACTTACTCCGCATGCTCATGAAATGCAATAAAGAGAGCTTGCCATGCAGAACATCTTGCACATTCAGTCCTACTCTATACCTGTAACGCCCCCAAACCGAGAACAACCATTTCAACTATCAAATTTTGTGGTGATAAAAATTATCAATTGAAAGTAGCTCAAAGAGCTAACCAAAGTATTTAATCCATTACAAAAGAAAATATTCTCCTTAAAACTTCAATAAAATAATTCAAAACAATTTCAGAAATACAATTTATCAGCTTTAGAAGCTCCCAATGAAAATTTACTCTCAAAAGACATAAACTTCCAGATCCTTTATTCTCTTCAAGCAGCCGATCTTGATGCACAAATCTGAATAAATTTATTAACAACAAAATGAGTTGACGCACAGTAGTAACTGAATAAATACAACAAGTAGCCGGTAATTCATAAAATACCGCATTAACAATTAAACATGTTAATGCACAATCATATAACTGCAAATATTAAAACAAAAATATCTAAATTATAATTAAAGCTCTTATTATATATAAATGCAACAATAATTAAGGTGATCATACAAGTAAACAATGCAGAATGCCTAGTGCAGTACTTGTCTAATAATTTACGCATCCCATACTACAGAAATAATCAGATACAAGTATTCTAGAATGCAAAGAAATTTAGGTACGCCCATCTCTTAATGCGGTCAACGTTTATAGTCCGGTTGACAAGGTAAACATCACTGCAGTCTGTGATAGGAACAAACAAATTGCATAATTAAAACACCACTATGGTCCGTGGTCGGGATAAATAACACGTGCAATTTGGTCCACACTTATAGTCCGGTTGACAAGGTAAACGCCACTACAGTTCGTGGTAGGAACAAGCAAAATTCATAGATTGGACACATTGAGAGTCAAATGGGTTACTTAGATTCCCGACTCATATACCGGTATAAAAACATGGATGCTGACACATGAATAATACAACTATAAATATGATAATAATTTATAATAACCATCTCAATATTCACAACGTCATAAAACCACTCATGTATATATATCCATACTTAAACTCTGTAAAATAATGCATAACGTTATAATTTAAATCGGCAATCCACAAATATTACTAACCACAATTCACATACGAATAACACTCACATATCATAGTTTTATATTCATGAAAACATACCAACAATATATCAATCTCAATTTAATATTTGCACATCATCACACCGCATCACATAAAACAATCATAGACAATATTCACAATATAATATCACTACAAAACAATATGTATTTTATAAAATTACATTCTATAGGGTATAGATATTCAATACTTACAGTGATTGTTGAAGCAACAAACAGACTATGGCTCCTCCAAATGACTCCTCAATTTTAATATAGATCTCATCTATAAAATCGAGGGTTTAACAAAAAATACATTGATCAACATATAAACAATGAATTAATTAGATTTTACAATTGAGAGAAAATAAGGATATTTAAATACCTTTGAATTCTCCTTCTCCTTCACCCCTTTGTTCTCTCTTTATATTTTTATTTATTTTTTATTATTATTATTATTATTATTATTATTATTATTATTATTTTAATTTTGGTGGCGGCATCCCCTAGGAAGAAAGAGAGAACGAGGGGTCAAGGGAAAGAGTGGAGAAATATAATATTTTTTGGTAAAAAAAAACCCTTTTGACACTTTTACAAAATAGCCCTAAATAATTATTTTTTTACATAAAACTCCTACTTAGCATTAACCTCCCATATATCTTTCTATATACAAATATTAATTAATAAATATTTTGGAGCATTACAATACCTACAACGAATAATTGTCAGTGTGTAAACACTTGTATTCAAATTATTATATCCATATCTTATACTAATATGAGAAAGAAGAGTAAAAGCAGGGATTCCTATTTAAATAACACGTGTACTATGCATGATTTTTATTAAAAAAATTAAAACTCTAATCCCTCAAGCATAGTCTCTTGCCCTCTCACTTTCCCAACCTCACAAAATCTCACGACTCTTCCCAAACTCACCCACATCCTTACCTCCAGCACCCCATAGCAGCTTTAGTAATATTCAATTGTATAATATTATTATTTGACAGTGATTATCTAAACTATCTGCTTATGAGAGGATGAAATGAAAATTTCAGTAATTATGGTATGTAAAATTTTTAAGTTTTTCCAATTCTCTCATATTTTTTAGGAGTTCTATATAATTTTATAAGTTTCTCAAAACTATTTTAGACTGCACAGGGTAACACTAGTAAACTTTGAATAGAATGAGGACATAGGGATATTTGAATTAAATCAAATTAATAAACAGAAATTTGTGAACCTGAAATGGGAGCAAATATTAAACCATCATCATATATATTGTGTCTAACCTAATCACAGTTCTCTAGGTACGGCAGATCTAAATACACGGTGAAAACTGATCAACCACAATAGAACAAACTTACCTCAATAGAATAAGATTTATCTACCAGTGTTTCTTTACATCAATTACAATCATTAAACTTATTTTTTTTTACATATTTTCTCCCATTGTTTTCGAGCATTTGCCGTGTTATTACTCTACCAAAGCATCACAGCAAGTGCTGCCGAAAACAACATGGAAAATATGGAAAACCCCATAAAAGAGATACAGGGCCGGGATTGAGTTCCTGGAGGTCCGAGGCGAACTCTCGAAATTGGGCCTCCATACATTTTTTTTAAAAAAAAACATGTATACAAAAATTTGTATATTGTTCCAAGCAAAATATACAAAATATATATCATCGAATAACTGAGAAGAAAGAGCCAAAAATGGTTTGTTTTATATGTAGGTTGAGAGTTGAGGGTTGAGGGTAAGGGTTTTGGGTTTCGAGTTTGAGTTTCTATTGATTTAAATATGGATTTATTTTTAAATCACCAAATTTAAAGCCTCAAATTCAATCAAGCCCAAATCCAAATAATTTAAACAAAATTCTAAAGGCTCAAATATTTATTTTTGGAGGTCCCTAATAACAATATTTTTTTACGCACAAAATACATGCCTATAATTACAAGGAAAGTACAAATTTAGGACCCCTAAAATTACAAATTATCCGAAGGACTAAGGCGGATACCTCACCGGCGTCAAGGATGGGGCCGGCCCTGAAGAGATATTAGGATATTATTTACTTGCAACATGGTATTTCTAAAGCACACACTACAAATTGTAAACCATTGTCCTAATGCACTTATACAAAAAAATATCATGTGAACTAAAACTAACCTGTCCCCCCCTTGTATTTTGCAGCCAGCATAGTCACAGCGTTAGGTTAACAGGTCGTCCAGAATCAAACTTCTTCGAACAGGACTTACAAAATTTTATATATCTATATAATAAAACACAAAGAAAGCTATCAAGTGGCTCTTCAATCCCCCCAAAATTAAAGATTCAGATCTAACCTTACAAAACACATTTTTTCTTCAAAAAGTTTTCCCTCAAAATTCAAATTCAAATCCCCCATCCAAAACAACTCTTTTATTTATTTAATTATTTCTTTTTTTTCTCTCTCTCTCCCCTATTCAAAAAATTAAGAAAATAAAAATTAATTTTTTTTAAATTTAAAAACATAAAAACTTAAATACTAAAAAATTTAAAAATTTAAAAATAATTCAAAAAAAAAAACAAAAAATTAGAAAAAATTATGTTTAAAAAATATTTTTTAAAAAATAATTAAAAATAAAAAAACTTAAAAAAATAATTAAAAAAATTAAAAATTAAAAATTAAAAATTAAAAATTAAAAATTAAAAATTTAAATTTTTAAAAATTTGAAATTTTGAAAATTTGAAAATTTGAAAATCTCAAAGAGTATCCAAATCCAAATCTAATGTCGAACCCTAATGAAGAGGTCATCGCCAATATCTTATCCGCTGCTGATTCCGTATTGGTAACTCCCCTCCACCAAATCGAGCGCGAATATCAAGCCACTCCGTGTCAGCGACTCCCCTCCACCGAATCGAAATCCTCTATATGGGATGTGATGACTCTAATTTCATCTCATTAACCGAATTTTCATTCTAATTTTTGAGTTTGTGTGTGTAGGGGATTACTCAGTTTTTTGCTCACTTGAATTTTGTGTGTGCATTGGATCTAAGTTCTAAGATGTATGATTGTTTTATTTTTGGGTTTAAAATTTTTTAATTTGGTGATTTTGTTTGATGAGTTTTTTATTGGTTTTGATTTAAGGTATACGCAAGTGAGAGATGGATTATTTGGTGGCCTAAATTTGGGCTTCCAAACCATAGCAGGACATGTAAGCTGACCAACAACCTAAAATAACCTGGCAAATATGCAACATTAATTTCTTTACTACAAGAGAAAATACTATCGTGAATTATTCCTTTCACTGGTTATTAGAAACCATGGATAACATAACATATAAGAACTTTTAGTGTATGTTTGGATATATAGGATTAGGATGACTAGAGTTTACCAGTGAAGGGTGCAAACTCTCCACTCAAGAAAGACAGCTAAAGTAAATTTGTTATTTATCTATTTTGATTTTTTTTATAAAGGTGCAATGGAAAGACAAAGTGGAGATAAAAGAAATGATTAGCTTGGATTAGAGTTTTGAGAACTTCATGTATTTTATTTTGGTTGAAATAATAATTAGAGGTATTTCAATTGCAAACTGAGTCTCAGACAAACAAATATTTAGATTATTGGTATTGTAGATACCTTCACACCTGTACTTGCATTACCATTGTATTTAGACATGCTCATAGTGGTTATGGGATTAGAGTAAGCTCTATAAAACCTATATGATAATGTTCTTGCATAACTATTACAAGTATCTAAAAGTGATGCTGAAGTTAAAAAAAACTCTATGCAGTGTTTCTAACAAATTATATGCATTCTAGGTAAGTTCAAGCTAATGATAAAAAAGGCGATGGTTGAGCTTAAATGTAGATATACTGCTTCCTCATATAATATGTTTGCTACTTCAATTATTTGCTAGACCTCCAAAACTATTTTATATAATCAAACCAGATGCACCGTTCCGAAGACGTGCCGTAAGCACGTGTCAACGGGCAAACCTAGTATATATATATTTTGTAATTTGGATTTTATATATATTAGGTGATAAAGATATTTCAATCCAATTATCTATGAGTAATACTAATCTTCTGTGAAACAAAATTTTCTTAACCATTAGACACAAAGGTTAAACATACTATTCCAAAATAATAATAATAATAATAAAATAATAAAAAATAAAAAATATTGAGGGTCAACTAGGAAAAAGAATTGAAAAGGTTGAACAAAAACTAGGGAAACTAGAAATATCAAATTTCCAAGATAATCTTAGTAAGATTATTGATAAACTAGGACTGGTGAGACTAGAACCAACAGGAAAAGAAAGAGTTACAAGAAAACCAATAGTATTTAATTTTCCTACTAGACCATTAGAAAAGAAAGAATTATCAAAATAATGAATAGGACACAAACAAAAGTTTAACCATTTATAGGATCCTCGAGAACAATCAGGTTAGATCAAGGATCTACAAGTAAGATAAGACCACTTATAGAAAGACTATTTTCTAGAAGGTCAAGCAATTATGATATCTAACTAGATGAACTTATAGATCGTGAACAAGATTATGAAAGATTCCAACAGGAAGGATTGAACATGCTTAACCCTAGAATTCTTTATCAGACCAGGAGATTTGAATTTAGGCCTGAATTTTTTAGACATAATAGAGAACAAGCACTAAGTTATCTGGGAAACCAGACATGTAGTTTACCCTTAATAAGTCAGGAAGCTAGACATGAACTTAGAACTTCTAGGTATAATTAGTGCATTTAGGCTTAATAGTCATAGACATTAAGGGACTTATGAGAAAAAACTTAGGCTGCAAAGTTCTAATTACATTATATGATAATAGATGGAATGACATTGCAAGAAGTATGATAGCCAGTATAGAAGTAGATATGAATAGCAATTCAGGAATATTTTATTGCAGTATAGACTTTATGATGACTCTTCAAGATTTTACGAGATGCATCCATATAGGGATTCAGACAAAAGGGTATGAAGAAGTCCACAACGGAGATAATCTCTTAGTACATATAGCATTTTTAGGAAGAACTACAACTAATTCGAAGGTAAAATATAGAGTACATGTAACAGAAATAGTTGATTTATTAAGCAAAGGAATAAAAATGGTGAAGCCTTTAAAATATGATTCACAAAGACAAGCAGGATTAGAATGGAATTTAGAAAACTTCATAGAACCAACAAAAACTCTTGTACCTCAAGATGCATTAGTTTGCCAAGAAAAAGGTAGAACTAGCATACGTTTTACAGATTACATCCCACAAGTACACAGAAACATACAGGAATTAGAAATAAATGTAGAATCTGACTTGGTACATATAGAATGTCTTGAAACATTGGTATCAGAAACCGATAAGATTCTCTATCCTACCGAACTAGGCATAGAAAAGTTATCAAATAAAGAATTGTTAGAACTAGAAGATATGAATTACATAAATGGATTTATAAAAGAACATGAATATTTATACTATGATATAGAACAAAATATCAGAATAGGAATCCTACAAGAAGAATTAGATACTGTATCACAAATCTCAGAGATATCTTATCAAAAGGATCTAGCAGAAACAAGAGAATCAGAAGTCACTTTTCCCTATAGGGGAACACCAATGTACAATCCTTCAGGAGTTATAATTAGTCATAGTGGCTATAAAAGTGGTAATATACCTAGATTTAGAGTAGATGATTACAAAGAACCTGAAAATAAATATAGAACTAAGGGAAAAAGACAACCATTAGAACAACCTATTAAGTTCCAGGCTAGAGGAGAAGCCCAGATTCTAAACCTCGCTGCCCATGATCCACAGGCTTGGTCAAATATATTAGATGTATGGAAATATACATTGATAGGAGAATATTATAGAACATAAATTTAGAAACATAAGAAATGTATAAGTATTTAGAAACTTTCTTAGGTAAAAGTGTAAGAGCCTTATGGGAAGCTTTTAAAGTATCATATGTAGAAGATTATAATACAATGCTAATGCTAGGCCTTAATCCCTATAATTTTGTAAATAAAATACAAGCATTAGTCAAGGGAGAAGATGTTAATGCAGGAATGATAGGATTACAAAAGGATGCTATGAGGACTTTAGAACAGTTAAGTTTATACAAATGGAAGTACATAAAGAAATTTCTTAATGATTACTTTTATTATACTTGTATTTCAGGGAATGCTTTTAATCAAGATTTAGGAGACAAATTATTTAGGAAACTCCCTGATGCCTTAGGAGTACAGATAGCAAAAAATTGGAAAAATTGGCCAGAAGTAATGACAGCCGGACAAGATCACCCATGGTCAATAGGACAAAGAATACAACATGTTATTAACGCATTAAAAGATAAATGTACAGAAATAAAAATTCAAAAACAATTTAAAATTCAGATTATGGGTTTTGCAAAGAAATATACACTCCCCAGACATATGGTATAGGAGAAAGAAGTCCTAGAACTTATAAAGAACATAGAAGATGTACAAAAGAAAACCTAAAGTATAGAAAGAAAAAAAAATTATTTAAGAAAATCAAATAGACGAAAACCATATCTAAACCCTCAGAAACATGTTGGAAAGTTTAAGCCAAATAGATTGTATAAAAATAAACTAGAATGTTATACATGTGGTAGTTCAGAGCATTTAAGTAGGACTTCACCTAAAAGAATAAATAGACATGATAAAAATAGCATACTTATAGAATGCACAAATGAAGATTTGAGTAATGTTGATGAAACAGTACCCGATACAGAATCGATTTACTCGATCGTTACCATAGAAGATTTTAATGAAGAAAACGAGACTCACCAAGATAAACAGCTCAATGAGTTAATTGAAGATTTTGTATCATTTCTCAATATACTAGAAATAGACTTCTCTGATTTAGACATGATGAATATAGAGTCTACCAGTAAGGGGCTAATAACTCCAAATTTATTATTATCCACCTCACGCATATTAAAGACTTGTAAACATGACTGGCAAATCCGTACAGGTATGGATAGCATGCCATGTTTATTTTGTATAGGGTACCCTAGTAAGATGCATAGAACAAAATTTTCAAAATGTTATCAAGAATAATGCATGAAATGCATCGAAAATAACTATAGTATAACATTTAGTCCTTTAGTTGCTAAAACAATGGTAAATACTGATGAAGTAAAAATCCTAAGAAAAATAATAGAAAACTTAGAAGATGCACAAAAGATTTTATATATAAAGGTAGAAACAATAGAAGAAAAGTTAGATAAAAGAAAATTGGTAGTAGAACAAAATGAACCAAGAATAGATCCACATCAGATTGATTTAATCCAAATATGCAATAAGGATAGATTAAGGGCACTAAAAGTTAGATGTGTGATAAGAATGATGACCTATGAAGTAAAGTGTTTAGCATTAATAGATACAGGTTGTACGAACTGTATTATAAATAAAGATATAATCCCAAAACAATATATAGTAAAAGCCTCGAAACCTGTAGTTGCTCAACAAATGGATGGAAATGTATTCACGTATGATGACCTTTTAATCCCAAATAGTAAAATTAGATTTGCAACTAACTGTCGAGAAAGTATAGAATATACATTACCTAAAGAATAGAGCCGGCCCAACACTTATTGAGGCCTAAAGCGAACTCCGAAATAAGGCCTTTTAAAAACTTATAATAATATTTTGTTAAAATTAATATATTATTATTTAAATGTTTACTTTCTGGCCTTTTGAGAAGCAAAATCATTTATTATATTATTGTAATCAATTTCGGGCTTTTTGGTATGTGAGGAGGCCTATTTCGGGCTTTTTGATATATGAGGAGACTTTTATTATTATATTATTGTAATCATTTTTGGGCTTTTTGGTATGTGAGGAGGCCTTTATTCTTTAGATAAATTTTTTTAGGCCTAAAGCCCTAGCTTTGGTTGCTTTACCCTTGGGTCGGCCCTGCTAAAGAATCCACATGGGTTAGACAACTTGACCTAAGCAGTGATTTGATTTTAGGATTAAGCTTCTTTTTAAAGGATAACAGTAATATGATTATAAGTAAAGACTACTTACAATTGCATAAACATACAATTTTTACACCAGTATATACACATGATGAACCAACAATGATAAGAGAGCTAGAAAACCCCAAGGAAGAGAAAGAATGCACTTGTCCTTATGAAAGACAATGTGAGTTCCATGACGTAACCCCTAATGATGAATATAATATGGATAAAGAGAATGGAATAGAAGTTCATACATATTTTATGAATTTAGAATATCTTTGTTACACATTAGTAAGTGAACAAGACATTGAAGAATTAATATCAAAAATAAAAAAAAAATAGGAATAATGGGTGAAGAAATACTAAAATATTGGGATAAAGATAAGGTGGTGTGTAAACTAGATATTATAAATTTTGAGTATAATGTTAGAACAACAAAGATAAATGATACAAACCAAGATATAGATGATTTTAAAATGCATAGTTCAGAACTATTAAAATTAGGAGTTATTAGAAGGTCAGATAGTCCTCATAAATCTCCTGCTTTTATTGTTAGAAAATATAGTGAAATAGGTAGAGGAAAGAGTAGAATGGTAATTAATTATAAAAGACTAAATGATAATACAAGGGATGATGCATATGATATTCCAGATAAAACTAGATTAATAAATCAAATACAAGGGTGCAATATCATTAGTAAATTTGATTTAAAATCAGGATTTTGGCAAATCAAGATGCATCCTGAAAGTACAGAATAGACAACATTTACATGTCCAGAAGGAAATTTTGAATGGCTTGTCATGTCTTTTGGCCTTAAGAATGCACCATCTGTTTTTCAGAGAAAGATGGATGAAATATTCTTAAAACACAAAAAATTTGATGTTGTTTACATAGATGATATTCTAGTTTTTAGTAAAACAGGACAAGCACATAGGGGTCATTTACAGATTATTATTTCAGAATTTATAAATCATGGTATCATAATTAGTAAGAAAAAGATGCAGCTGTATAAACCACATATCGAATTTTTAGGAGCCATTATTGGGCATGGAAAAATTAGATTACAACCCCATATTGGTCAAAAAAATTTAGAATATCCAGAAAAATTAGAGGAATTAAAACAGCTCCAACAATTTTTAGGTTTAGTAAATTATGCAAGACCATTTATAAAGGATTTAGGTAAAATTGCAGGTCCTCTATATGCAAAAACTTCTCAATAATGACAAATATATTTTAACCAAGAAGACGTCAAATTAGTCCAACAAATTAAGAGCTTGCTTAAAGAACTTCTAGAGTTAGTCTTACCATTAGATTCAAACTATCTAATTATAGAATCAGATGGTTGCAATACAGGATGGGGGCAACCTTGATTGCTAAACCAAATAAGTATTCCAATAAAAATTTAGAAAAAATTTGTAAATATGCTAGTGTTAAATACAAAGAAAAAGGTAACATTAGCAGTATTGATGCAGAATTGTTGGCCATCTCTTATGCTTTCAATAGTTTTGAACTATTTATTATTTCCAAGGAGGAAATAACTGTTAGAACAGACTGTGAAGCCATTGATGTTGAATTTGCAAGTGTACAAAATCGCACAAGTAATATAGATAGATGAGTAGAGTGTCGAACCCACAGGGACTAGATATTTTACTGAGTACCGATATCGCTAGATTAATCACTATTTGGAAGATCGAATTTTATATGAATAAAATAACTAAATTAAATTAATCTAACTAAAATTAACTAAATTGGTGAAGAGGGAGAGGGCTGTGAAACTATGAAGTTCTTGTACTTTGTTTAATGGTAAAATTAGTTCTAGGACTCTTGGTTCACCTCGTTTATCACACACACAAATTATAATTCCTTATAAAGAAAAATATTATCTTTCCCAATTGTCGACCAAAATCCTAAAGATATTAACCACTCTATCAACGTAGTCTAAAAATTATTCTCAATTAATCATTCGTCTATCCACCAAATTATTAATTGAAAAATTGGATTTCTTACCGATCACGTCCTCCAATATACGGTCTTAATTTTTATTAATCACAAATAACCTGTTCGGTCTCTTTATGATTTGAAAAATCATACCAATGTCTATCCACCATGTTGTACGCATAAATAATAAAAATTAAAACACAATCAGGAAAAATAGAGTAATAATAAGAAATTAAAATTTGTGTTCTACAAAACTTGGCTACACCTTAGCCTCTAGAACAATAAATTCAGTTCATATTTGTTTGGGATTAATGAAATGTTCGGGTCGCAACTACAAATATTTAAACAAGAAGAAGTACAATAAATGATAAAAAAATATATGTGCACCCTGTCTCACAAATACCGAACCCAGAAGAGTCTGTCTGTGCCGCCTCGAAATCAACACCGACGTTGCTGTCGAGGTCTGCTGTCGCCAGTCAGTTCGCACGCCAGGTCAGCACTGCCGTTCTGAGCGCCTCTGTCACGTGTGGGGCCCAGCGGCTGCAGCGCGTCAGGGGTCGCGTCGTATGGGCCAAGTCAGCGCACTCTGGTTCCACTGCGTTTCTCTCTCTCCCTTTGTTGCTTTGTTCCGCACGTCACTTCGAAGAAGGAGAGCCACGTGCGCTGCTTCCTCTTCTTCTTTGGTTAGTCAGCACGCAAGAGAGAAGGACGAAAAGTCGCCAAGTCAAATCGCTTCGTTGGGTGCACTTCGAATACTGCGCCAAAAGAACAACAGCCCTACTGCCCACACGCTGCTTTTCGCCTTGGAATTCGCACCCGCCTTCTCTCTCTCTTACTTTTTCTTTTTCTTCTTTTGAGTTATTGTACAGCCGTCACCTCCTCCGTTTCTCCTCTCTCCTTTGGTTTGCATTTATAGAGTACGGGAAGAGAGTTAGGGTTTTCATTTTTTGCAGAAAAGTCCACACACTTTCTTTTTTTCCTTCCTTTAATTGATCTGAATTTATTTCTTTCTCTTTCTTTCTTTTCTGCCTTTTCAGCTCACCACGTGCTTCTGCATATACAAAATAATATCTGAAGTGAGGATTTTTTAAATAAAATAAATTAAATTAGTTTAAAATTAATTAAACTAACTTTAAATCATATTAGCGTATAAAAATCCTTTAAAAATTATTTGTCACAATTTTAACTCAACAAAACAATAAAAATTTATAAATCAATTATTTTACTTTGTTTGTTGATTTTTTCCACAAATCTTTACTTTTTGCATCAAAAATATTATTTCTTCAAAAATAATTAATTAAATGAAATCCTTTAGAAATAAGATGAATTATAGACAATATCAGCGAAAACAAGTCATTTTAATAGGTAAATGAGTACAAATATTTGTATATAAATCCGACACATCAAATACCCTCAAACTTAAGATTTTGCTTGTCCTCGAGCAAAAAGTAGAATCATAAACAAGGGAATAATAATAGTGGACTCAACCCATCACACCAAGATATCTTATCATGCAAGCATCAAAATTTCAATTAAAAATATAAACAATTGAAAATAAAGTCAACCTAAGCATACCCATTTTCTCCAGTGCAATTATTTATTCATAACTCCCAACCCAATCGCATTTGTCATGCAATTAATGTAATTATATTATGCAACAACTCAATCTGTGATTATCCCTTCTCTCTACTACAAACCGAGTAGCAAACTAGATGGTTTTTGTTTTTGTTTGTTTGTTTGTTTGTTTGTTTGTTTGTTTGTTTTTTTTTTTTTAAGTCTCTTCTTTAAATCGTCACTTGCCTTTTGACGCGAATGCAAAATATTTGTGATGAATTCACCCGGTTACTCAACAAGTCACAAACTTAAAGTGCTTTGCATACTCATATTTCAAGTTGCCGTTTTACGTAAAAGTAAACATTTGTGATGAATACCCCTAGTTACTAAGCAACTCAAAACATTGGAGTAGATTGACTTTATTCTTAATTTTTTTTTTTTCTTTTTTCATTATTACTCTATTTACTTAAACTCTGTTTAGGACTAGATTAAAGGGGATAATCACAAGAAAAAGCATCACATTTGTTTTTTATGTATAATAGCATGACTCACACAATTTTGTAAGGAATTTTGAAACTCAATAATCCTAAAGTAAATAAGTATGCTTAATATTGATTTATAAAAAAAATTGTTTATCCCAAAAAAATTGTTTCAATGCTTATCACAATAAAGAATTCAAAATGTGTAATGGTGAGCCTAATTGAAATCCTTTTTAAAATTTTGTTTTTCTTTTCTAAAATAATAAAATTAAAAATAAATTTGTAAACATTCCCCCCAAACTTAAATATCACATTGTCCTCAATGGGAAAGAAAAAGAAAAAGAATGCAAAAAGTTTAGAATATCTCCCCTGATTCGTCTTTAAATTTCTGCACGCGCAGCCTTCAATATTTTGGCAATATATGGAGCTGTAGATGTCGAAATGGGCTGAATTTTTTTTTGCTGGAAAGCTAAGACAATTGTCTACAACTTCTCTTTGAATCACTTTTCCAGATTCTGACTTCATACTGCTCAAAAACAGCCATCAATGAAGGTGTTCAAAACCGCTCCGCCTGGCGACTTTCAAAATTTGTGCAATCCTACAAGATAAAATCAAAAATCAAAATAAAATAAACTAAAAGATAAATCAAAACTAAATGCAATAAAATAAAACATGGGTTGCCTCCCAAGAAGCGCTAAGTTTTAAGTCTTCAGCCAGACATGGGGGTGAGATGGTTAAGTAACGCCTAGATCCAACAACATTAACACATCTTTTCTAATTTTCCTCTTCAGATGTGGATCAGGTTCATGTTCCGATTTGAGGCATTTTCTTCGTGATGATGATGTCATTGATTCCCCCACCTCTTTGAATTTATGCTGAAAAAATGAATAAATAGAAGGTTCAGCATCCATGTACATAACATGTTCAAAAATATTTTCTTTTTCAGGTTCAAAATTTGTTGAATTTGTTGGACATACTTCGATTGATGATTTTTCAAATTTTGCCTTATGTTTCTCGCCCACAATTAAATCAATTTTACTTACTTGACAACGCGACTGTTCTTTAGGAGGAAGATTTATGCAATCAAAAACATCATACGTTACTTGCTCATGCTGAATTTGTTCCTCCACAATTTGTTCAATCTCACTTTGCTTTTCAACCACATTCTGTTTGCCATTTTCTTCTTGTGGTTGTTCAATTGTCCTCCCGCTTCCTAGTGTTATAGCCTCGACATGCTCCTTGGGATGGACAACTGTATTGCGTGGTAATGTTCCTGCATTCTTTTCATTAAGAATATTTGAAAATTTATTAATTTGTACCTCAAGATTGTGAATGGAAGCCGAAGTTGAATTTGCAACATTTTGGATAGCCAAATCTGTCTTTTGTATGTATTGTATAAACATGTCTTCAAGTGTCGGCTTCTTTTCCTCCTGTGAAAAATTTTGAGGGTGTATAACTGCTTCTTGATTGTTGTTCCATGAAAAATTGGGGGTGTTTCTCCATCCTGAATTGTATGTGTTTGCATAATGATTGTTTTGCATTTGAAAGTTTGACACAAAATTTTCATGTTCGGCATTTGATGGAGCAAAAGGGTTCCCCACTTGACAATCTGAACTTGCATGATTTCCTGCACAAAGATCACAAATCATATTAGATTGAAAAATATTAAAATTCATATTTTCTACTTGTTCATATAAAATATCATTTTTTGTATATAAAGTAGAAAAAGGATCAAGTTCAAAAACTCCAGCCACTTTTCTTGGCATTGCGCTCTCTGAAGACCACTGAAAATGATTTGATGCCATCTCCTCTAAAAGATCATAGGCTGCTGTGTAAGTTTTGCTCATGAGTGCACCACCAGCTGCTGCGTCAACCATAGATCTATGTATAACTCCCAAACCATTATAGAATGTTTGCATCTGCAGCCATTTCGGTAGTTCATGATTAGGACACTTTCTCAATAACTCTTTAAACCTTTCCCATGCATCATACAAAGACTCAGTCTCAAATTGCATAAATGTCACAATATCAATCCTTAGTTTTGTTGTCTTTGCTTGCGGAAAATATTTGGCTAAAAATTTTTGTGCAAGTCCCTCCCAAGTAGTAATACTACCGGGTGGTAGATAATGTAGCCAAACCTTCGCCTTATCTCGTAGGGAAAAAGAAAAGAGTCTCAGTCTAATTGCATCGTCTGATACACCGTTGTGCTTGAAAGTGTCACAAATTTCTAAAAAATCTGCAATCTGAGCGTAAGGATCCTCGTGTGGTAGTCCCCAAAATTGAACAGTCTGTTGAATCATCAGAATCATCGCCGGTTTAATTTCAAAATCGTTAGCTTCAATAACTGGCTTCTTTATGCTTGACTCATAAATTGAGGGCATAGCATAGTCTCTCAAAGGCCTGTTCTCATCGTTCCCCATGATAATGTACGTGTATGTCCTGAAATGTAAGTGTTGAAAAAGAAAAAAAATAGAAAAAACTAAAAAATAAAATAAGAAAAATAAATAAGGGAAAAAGTTAGTCAAAAGAAAATAAAGATGTAAAATAATAATAAAAGAAAAATAATTACAAAAAAATCCAAACTAGCAATAATCTAGCAATTTTCAATATCAATAAAAGAATAACTAGTCCCCGGCAGCGGCGCCAAAAACTTGATGTTGAATTTGCAAGTGTACAAAATCGCACAAGTAATATAGATAGATGAGTAGAGTGTCGAACCCACAGGGACTAGATATTTTACTGAGAACTAAAATTAACTAAATTGGTGAAGAGGGAGAGGGCTGTGAAACTATGAAGCTCTTGTACTTTGTTTAATGGTAAAATTAGTTCTAGGACTCTTGGTTCACCTCGTTTATCACACACACAAATTATAATTCCTTATAAAGAAAAATATTATCTTTCCCAATTGTCGACCAAAATCCTAAAGATATTAACCACTCTATCAACGTAGTCTAAAAATTATTCTCAATTAATCATTCGTCTATCCACCAAATTATTAATTGAAAAATTGGATTTCTTAACGATCACGTCCTCCAATATACGGTCTTAATTTTTATTAATCACAAATAACCTGTTCGGTCTCTTTATGATTTGAAAAATCATACAAATGTCTATCCACCATGTTGTACGCATAAATAATAAAAATTAAAACACAATCAGGAAAAATAGAGTAATAATAAGAAATTAAAATTTGTGTTCTACAAAACTTGGCTACACCTTATCCTCTAGAACAATAAATTCAGTTCATATTTGTTTGGGATTAATGAAATGTTCGGGTCGCAACTACAAATATTTAAACAAGAAGAAGTACAATAAATGATAAAAAAATATATGTGCACCCTGTCTCACAAATACCGAACCCAGAAGAGTCTGTCTGTGCCGCCTCGAAATCAACACCGACGTTGCTGTCGAGGTCTGCTGTCGCCAGTCAGTTCGCACGCCAGGTCAGCACTGCCATTCTGAGCGCCTCTGTCACGTGTGGGGCCCAACGGCTGCAGCGCGTCAGGGGTTGCGTCGTGTGGGCCAAGTCAGCGCACTCTGGTTCCATTGCGTTTCTCTCTCTCCCTTTGTTGCTTTGTTCCGCACGTCACTTCGAAGAAGGAGAGCCACGTGCGCTGCTTCCTCTTCTTCTTTGGTTAGTCAGCATGCAAGAGAGAAGGACGAAAAGTCGCCAAGTCAAATCGCTTCGTTGGGTGCACTTCGAATACTGCGCCAAAAGAACAACAGCCCTACTGCCCACACGCTGCTTTTCGCCTTGGAATTCGCACCCGCCTTCTCTCTCTTACTTTTTCTTTTTCTTCTTTTGAGTTATTGTACAGCCGTCACCTCTTCCGTTTCTCCTCTCTCCTTTGGTTTGCATTTATAGAGTACGGGAAGAGAGTTAGGGTTTTCATTTTTTGCAGAAAAGTCCACACACTTTCTTTATTTCCTTCCTTTAATTGATCTGAATTTATTTCTTTCTCTTTCTTTCTTTTCTGCCTTTTCAGCTCACCACGTGCTTCTGCATATACAAAATAATATCTGAAGTGAGGATTTTTTAAATAAAATAAATTAAATTAGTTTAAAATTAATTAAACTAACTTTAAATCATATTAGCGTATAAAAATCCTTTTAAAATTATTTGTCACAATTTTAACTCAACAAAACAATGAAAATTTATAAATCAATTATTTTACTTTGTTTGTTGATTTTTTCCACAAATCTTTACTTTTTGCATCAAAAATATTATTTCTTCAAAAATAATTAATTAAATGAAATCCTTTAGAAATAAGATGAATTATAGACAATATCAGCGAAAACAAGTCATTTTAATAGGTAAATGAGTACAAATATTTGTATATAAATCCGACACATCAGCCATCATTTCCTTTCACTCAAAAATGGCTTTAGAACCTAAATGCAGCTCTATACGACGTTTACTTAATTTTTTAGATAGATGTCTTCACCTTGGCACCCGAAATACCTTTGAACACATCAAAGGCAGTATTAACGTTTTACCCAATACACTTAGCCGCCTGCTCCATCAGAATGCACAGGTGTTGCTGATAATTTTGGTGTGGGAGCAAACAGATGAATTTGTGGATTCTCTTTGGAAACAATAAAGCAAACCTGTTGACTTTCACCAGCGTTTGATTGGTTTCTTGTCGCTGTCGTTGACCTGCAAAAAAGTTCGATACACCGGGATGGATGCCGGTGTAATACCCCGGGTAAGATAATATTCTGTATATACATAATATCTATATATATATATATATATATATATATATATATATATATATATATATATATATATATATATATCAAATGCTCTATTGAAAACGGGTGCGTTTTCAATGGGTTGGAAAACACAGATCTGAGCCGTTGATCTTGATCAACGGCTCAGATCAAAACCTACTAAATGCTCCCACTAAAGGCTCTAAAAGCGGAGGGGTAATTTGGAAACTTCACGCCAAAAAATGCTTCAGACTTAGCGTTTTTTTGGAGTGAAGTTTTTTTTTGGAAAAACTTATACTTAGGCCGTTGTTGGGAATAATGGCCTAAGTTGTTTGAAGTTTTTTTGGAAGAAAATTATACTTAGGCTGTTGTTGGGAACAACGGCCTAGGTTGTTTTTTTAAACCAACAACGGCCTAAGTATGTACAAGTGTTTTTCCAAACACTTGTACATACTCAGATCTGAGCCATCTTCCTTACAACTCTCTCTCTCGCTACTGGAGCTCGAGAAACCCAATTCCCAAACCCTAGCTATCTCTCTCTCGATCTGAAAACCCTAGCTTTCTTTTGCTCGTTGCTTCTCACTCAATCTCTCACTCTTCTCACACTCTTGCCCTCTTCCTTTGAAGAACCTGATTACAAAAAAAACCCTAACCCATACGAAATCTTCCCAATCCTAAAACTCTAATCCTAAAGAAATTAGCCAAACCCCACTCCCCTTCCTTTCTCTACAGCAACACGCAAGGACCTCTTATATCTCCTTTCCAAAAACCCTCATTGTGAAAGGTAATAACTTTTTTCTATTTTAGTAGATGTAACTTGGTTAATTGATTGAAATTTTTTATTCAATATTTGAGTGTACAATTTGTATATTATGCGTAACTAATTATAGATTAGGTAATTATAGTGTTATTTTTGATGTAGATGTTGTATTAGTTGTTGTTGTTCGTTGTTAGTAATAGCGCACATAGAGATCAAAAAATTATGCAATTTTGCGAGTATGTCGGGCTTGCCACGCACAAGCCCACGTAACTTGTAGAAGTGTGTTTGGATTTACGGTTTGAAGTGTACGACTGTGTCTCGCTTTCGACTATTTTTCGTGAGTGAAAGCGATACATCGGTGTATATTGCAAACCGTGAGTCGAAACTCATCACTACAAATTTTGTTGGCTCATGTGTTTTGCGTCTGTCCTACTCCCAAAGTATCAAATTTTTTTGATCTCGTTTGTGCGGATTTCTACCGTATATCAAACAACAACAACAATTAATGTTTGATTTGTATCGAGGAACTCTTCAATAGGAAACGACATCCAAAAAATAAGAAATTTTGCGAGCATGTCAGGCTAACCGCTCGCAACCCAATGCTACTTGTAGTTGCGAGTTCCGACCCACGGTTTGCGAGCTACGTTAATGTATCGCATTGTTGGCATTTTTCATGAGTGAATGCGATACACGGCCGTATCTTACAAACCGTGGGTCGGAACTCGCTTGTAGAAGTTGTGTTGCCTTGTGTGCGGGGAGCCCGACCCAATCACAAAGTTTATTTTTTTTTACTATTGATTGTGCGGTTTTCTCATGAATTTTGTTATGTTTTGAGCGAGTTTTCAATAGAAAACCCACTTGAAAAATCTGAAATTTTGCGAGTAGGTCTGTCTCACCACTCACAAGCCATAGCAACTTGTAGTTGTGAGTTGTCACCCATGGTTTGCTATATGCATCCGTGTATCGCATTCCCCTTTTTTCCAAGAATGACAGCGATTCTCGGCCGTATCTTGCAAACCGTGGATCGGAACTTACTTGTACAAGTTCCGTTATCTTGTGTGCGGCAAGCCAGACCCAATCACAAACTTTCGTATTTTTTGGATGTCGTTTGCGAGGTTTTCTCACGTATTTTGTTTTGTATCTATATATATATCACAATCATTTGTTAACAAGCTGTTTTATATATGATGTATGTATTAATTTACCATAAATTTTTTTTTACAGATGAACAACGATACGGAGAGTTTGGCTGTCGGCGATAATTTTGTGCGGGTAGAACCAATCCTTGATTCCATGCCGTTAGTCGAAGAGCACCTAAAACCGAAGTTAGGTATGACGTTTCCAACTTTAGTTGAGGCCAAAAATTTCTATTCGTCATATGCTCGATGTGGGGACTTTGCAATGCGTAAGGGTGGGAATAAATTAAAGGTAGGAGTGGAAGTAGATAAGTCATATCTGTGTAATAAAACCGGGTCGTCGCCGAGTCAACATAGTGATGGTAGACGAGGAACAACCTATAGAACGGATTGCAAGGCTTGCGTTCATGTAAAATTGAACGAAACAAGTAATACGTGGGTGTTGTGTTCATTTCATGAAGCACACAATCACAAATTCACCTCATCCGATGGAAGGCATCTTTTGTCCCGAAACCGTTCCGTGTCAAATACGGATAAAAGGATAATAGATCAATTCAACCAAGCTAATATCTAGACATGTCGACAAATGCTCTTCTTCGAAAGTGCTAGTGGTGGTCACGATCAAGTAGGATTCACCGAAAAAGATGTTAGAAATTTACTTAGAGACTCGCAAGAAGCATTGAAAGGACATGATTCGCTAATTGATTTTTTTGAATCTAAGAAACAGACAGATCCTTCATTTTTTATGACATTCAAGTAGATCCCGATGGGCGGTTGTCACATTGTATGTGGGTTGATGGTATTTCTATGATGAATTATCTAGAATTTGGCGATGTACTTTGCTTTGATGCTACGTACAATACGAACCGGTATGGAATGTTATTTGTTCCCTTTGTTGGAGTGAATCAACATTGGCAATCGACTTTCTTAGGAGGTGGGTTCATTCCAAAAGAGACGAACTCTTCGTTTGAATGGTTCTTTGAAAAGTAGTTAGGGGTTATGAATCGTGCTCCATTTGGTATCGTCACCGATCAAGACCGTGGGATCGCCGCCGCAGTTAAGAAAATTTTTTCCCAGACTCGGCATCGGTTTTGTATTTGGCACATATTGGATAAGTTACCGCAAGAGGTGCATATGTCGAACGATGTCGACAAGTTTAGGGAATCTTTGAAGAATGTCATCTATAATTTCGAATATGTACATGAATTTATAGAAAAATGAAATTTATTGATTTTGCAATACGGATTAGAGAATAACAAATGGTTGAACGATCTATTTGATATCCGTAAAAATTGGGTACCCATCTACGCTAAAGATTCTTTTTGGGCTGGTATGTTGAGTAGCCAACGGGTTGAGTCATCGCATTCTGCCGTGAAGCATCGTACAGAAAAGAAATATTCCTTGCATGAATTTGCTGTCATCTTCGATCGTTTTTTGGGAAGGCAAAGACACGAAGAACTGAAAGAAAATCATTATAACCGTGAGAAGAGACCGAAGTTGAAGAGCGAATGGGCTTTGGAGGCACAAATAGCGAAAACATACACTTTGAAAATCTTTTACAAATTCCAAGATGAAGTTACAAAAAGCTTCATGTACAATGTGACATTCGTTGCCGATCTTGAGACACCGGATTTTTCAACCTTCCATGTGATACTCTGTGGAGAATCAGAACCGGCTCGCCTTCTTCAGTTATGCACAATCAACCAAAGCATTACATGTTCATGTCACTTCTTCGACTTCATTGGCATTCCTTGCAGGCATATTTTAACGGTTCTACGGTTCAGCCATCACACTTTCCTTCCGGATATATACATTAAAAGAAGATGGATCCGGAATGTGATGAGAAGAAGTTATACATCTGTTCCAACCAAACCCAATACCGAGAATTTTGTTTCTCGATATTGTGAGTTGAGCTACCATGCAAAACAGGTTGTCGATCTCAGTTGTTCCTCCAATGAAAGTTGCAAATACACGTTAGAGAATTTGCAGAAGATCATTGACGGTATCTCTCGGCTACAACCAGGATTGGGTGAACAACCCGAACAGGCCTCACAACTGCATGACAGTGCAGAACCGCTAGGTAGTACACAACCGGATGGTAGTGCACAACCGCATTGTAGTACACAACCTCATGATAAAGGCAGTGGACACATACCTACACGCGTAAGGGACCCACAACAATGCATGACAAAGGGAAGGTCTCGCGCCAAAAGATTGAGGCCGATAAAAGAGCAACTTCGCATTAAAAAACCGAGATGGTACCGAAGATGCAGCATTGTGCAAATGAATCATGATTCAAGAAATTGTCCAACATTATTTGAGGGGTAAGACTCGTACTTTCTTTATTTCTCCCTCTTTTAAATTTATTATACTTCATTTGTGGTAAATTACTTTGTCACTAACTAAAACTTATCTTTGAATGAAGGTCAATCAATCCGCAAGAAGTGATTCCATCCGATAAAGAGAGTTCCAACAAGAGATATGATGATCCATTGTGAATTGGAATTTTTTTATGTAAAGTTTCAGTATATTAGATATTGATGCAAGTGTTGTTAATTGGTTTTTGTTGTTAACTTTAAATGTTGTTGGGACTTAAGTGTTGTTGGTTTGTGTTGGTTGTTAATTTTGTTGTTGTTGTTTTTGGGAGATTGTAGCTGATGGGATTGTATATAGTTTTTGGGGTAGAATGTAGTGTAACTGTTTTAGCTGCTGTGTGAAATTGTGAATAAATTTTTTTTTTCTTTTACTTAGGCCGTTGTCTTCAACAACGGCCTAGGTTCTATGTGGAATTTTTTTTTGGATCAGTTGCTCTCTGTATTGACCTATTGAAAAGGAGCAAATTTTTTTTAAATATAGGCCGTTGTCTCCAACAACGACCTATGTTATAGCAGAAAATTAACTTGAATTTTTTGGGGTGCTCTCTGACTTGGCCAAGTTAAAAAGAGCAACAAGTCAGAAAACAACACCCTTTTTTTTTATAGCCTGCCGTTGTTAGAGACAACGGCCTAGGTTTTAGCCTAAAATTTGAAGTTTTTTGGTTGCTATCTGACTTAGCCAAGTTAAAAAGAGTAAGAAGTCAGAGAGCAACACCCTTTTTTTTATAGCTTAGGCTGTTGTCTCCAACAACGGCCTAGGTTATAGCAAAAAATTTCAAGTTTTTGCGTTGCTCTCTGACTTGACCAAGTTAAAAAGAGCAAGAAGTCAAAGAGCAACACCCTATTTTTTTTAAAGCTTAGGCTATTGTCTCCAACAATGGCCTACGTTATAGCAAAAAATTTGAAGATTTTGGGTTCTCTCTGACTTGGCCAAGTTAAAAAGAGCAACAAGTCAAAGAGCAAACAATTTTTTTTCAAAGCTTAGGCCGTTGTTGGAGACAACGGCCTAAGTTATAACAAAAAATTTTGGATATTTTGGTTTGCTCTCTGACTTGCCCTAGCTAAAAGGAGCAACAAGTCAGAGACCAACCATTTTTTTTTACAAAGCTTAGGCTGTTGTCTCCAACAGCGGCCTAAGTTATATGAATTTTTTTATGCTTTTTACAAGTACTTTCTCTTCACTCTTTACGAACAGTGTCTCCGAAACTCTATACCAAAGACATTCATATGTTTGTATATCATTTATATATTTTATTAATTTCCATTTTTATCTACCTAACTAACCAATATAAAATCATAAAGGTTAATATTTTAAAAAAATACCAGAAAATAAAAGATGATCTTTTCATTTGTAAAAATCATTTTTAAAAATATATTCTTACCCCTAATATGTAAATTATTCTACAATGCGTACACTTATCTGGTTCAACACCTAACCCCTAACCGTACCCCCCAAACCCATAATATTTCAGTTAGGGTTAGGGTAAGGTTAAGTTTATCGTTAACAGGGGTTAGGATAGGGTAAGGGTAAGGTTAAGGTTAGTTTTAATAGGGGTTAGGATAAATTAGGGTAAGGTTAAGGTAGGGTTATAAGTAGGGTTATGGTAGGGTAAGATTAAGGTAGGGTTAGGGTAGGGTTAAGTTTATTCACTCTTTCTTTTATTTGCTTTCCTTTAGTGGCTTTAGGATGCAAAGTCTGTGACAAGTACAAAGAACATTATTACAAGGATCATGTGAATGAGAATGGAATGGAGTTTTATCAACTCATGGATTCCATAACTTGCCTACTATTACATTTCACTCTACAAAGTGAGCACCACATGTAGATCCCTACAGGTAGAACCCAATAAGGGAAAAGATTCAGTGCGCTTTAGAGCGGAGAGTCATCAGATCCAACTACTGAAAAGGATAAGTATTTATGGTTTTATCCTAAAAAGGACACTTTTTTTTAACAGTGTAGGGTTATGAGTAGGGTTATGGTAAGGGTACTGTAAATATTAACCTAATTAATGATAACCCAAAACAACCACTTACTACAAGTTTGATTCTTACAGAATTTAGAATGTTTGAATTTCATTAGTAAACAGATGATCTACATACATTAAAATTTCTTTACAACGAGAATATTGAAGGAGAAAAATTCTTGTGAACCTACCATAACCTTATTCATAACCATACACTCACCCCTAACCCTACCATAACCCTACTTATGAGTAGGGTTAGGGTTATTGAATATTTTTGGAATATTCATATGGGTTTGAAAATTGGAAGGGTTTTATTTTTGGAGATGAGTATTCGTGACAATGGAAATATGCGGGAGGTTATTCAGTAGGGGATCTACATGTGGTGCCCACTTTGTAGAGTTAAATGTAATAGTAAGCAAGTTATGGAAACACATTTATTAGGAAAGAAGAATGTGCTTTAGAATCGAAGAACAGAGATGGCAAGGCAGAGGGGGGGTGGGGGGGGGGGGGAGAGGAAGTGGGGGAAAGAGTTTTAAGATATAACCACTAAGCATACACTAACCCGTAAACCCTACAATAAATTCTTACCCTACCATAACCCTAATCATAACCCTACACTAACCCTTAACCCTACCATAACCCTAGCTTACCCTAAACCTACTCTAACCCCCGTTAACACTAACCTTAACCTTACACTAACCCTAGCTAAAATATTATTACCACTTTGGGGGATATGTTTAGGGGTTAGGTGCTAAACTGGATAGGTATACACACTCCGGAAGGAATTACATAGTAGAGGTAAAAATATATTTAAAAAATTAATTTTTACGAATGAAAAGATCATCTTTTCTTTTCTGGTATTTTTTTAACATTTAACCTTAACGATTTTATATTGGTTAGCTAGGTGGCTAAAAATGGAAATTAATAAAAAATATAAATGATGTACAAGCATATGAAGGTCTACTTTGTAGAGTTTAAGAGACAATGTTCGTAAAGAGTGGAGAGACAGTTGTAAAAAGCATAAAAAAAATTTTGTAAAATTTCATATAACAAAGGCCGTTGTTGGAGACAACGACCTAAGCATACCAAAAAAAAAAAAATGGTAGCTCTCTAAATTGTTGCTCCTTTTAGCTTGGGATAGTTCGAGAGCAAGCCAAAAAATTCAAATTTTTTGCAATATCCTATGTCGTTGTTGGAGATAACGGCATAGGTTTAGATTTTTTTTCCCAATATAACTTAGGCCGTTGTTGAGGAGCAACCCTAAAATGAAAATTTTTTCTATATAACTTAGGCCGTTGTTGCAGACAATGACCTTAGTTAAGGAAAATAAATTGCTTGCTCTCTCACCTATTTCTCATTTTGGCTTGGCCAAGTCAGAGAGCAAGCCAAATAACTTCAAATTTTTTGATAACACCCAGGCCGTTGTTTCGGCCTAAGCTTTGAAAAAAAAATAGGTTGCTCTCTGACTTGTTTCTCTTTTTAACTTGGCCAAGTCAGAGAGCACCCCAAAAACTTTAAATTTTTTGCTATACCATTGACCGTTGTTGGAGACAACGACCTAAGCTTTAAAAAAAATAGGGTGTTGCTCTCTGACTTCTTGCTCTTTTTAACTTGGTCAAGTTAGAGAGCAATGCAAAAACTTCAATTTTTTTGCTATAACCTAGGTCGTTGTTGGAGACAACGGTCTAAGGTTTAAAAAAAATTGTTTACTCTCTGACTTGTTGCTTTTTTTAACTTAGCCAAGTCAGAGAGCACCCAAAAAACTTCAAATTTTCTGCTATACCCTTGGCCGTTGTTGGAGACAACGGCCTAAGCTTTAAAAAAAAGGGTGTTGCTCTCTGACTTCTTGCTCTTTTTAACTTGGTCAAGTCAGAGAGTAACGCAAAAACTTCAAATTTTTGGCTATAACCTAGGCCGTTGCTGGAGACAACGGCCTAAGCTTTAAAAAGAATTGCTTGCTCTCAGAATGTTGCTTTTTTTAACTTGGCCAAGTCAGAGAGCACCCCAAAAATTTCAAATTTTCTGCTATACCCTTGGCCGTTGTTGGAGACAATGACCTAAGCTTTAAAAAAAATAGGGTGTTGCTCTCTGACTTCTTGCTTTTTTTAACTTGGTCAAGTTAGAGAGCAACGCAAAAACTTCAAATTTTTGGTATAACCTAGGCCGTAAGATTTAAAAAAAAATTGCTTGCTCTCTGACTTGTTGTTCTTTTTAACTTGGCCAAGTCAGAGAGCACCCCAAAAATTTCAAATTTTTTGCTATACCCTTGGCCGTTATTGGAGATAACGGCCTAAGCTTTAAAAAAAATAGGGTGTTGCTCTCTGACTTGTTGCTCCAATACAGAGAGGTACTGATCCCAATTTTTTTTTCAACATACAACCTAGGCCGTTGTCTTCAACAATGACCTAAGTAAAAGAAAAAAAAGTTAATTACAATTTCACAAAGCAACTACAGCTGCTACACTACAATCTCCCCCAAAAACTATATACATTCCCATCAGCTACACTTTCCATATAAACTTCTACATACAGCCTCCAACAACAACATAATTCACAATTATCACATAATAACAACAATATCAACAACACTTAAGCTGGCCAACAACAATTATCACATAATAACAACAACAGAAATCCAAAAAAAATTAAATAAATTACTCCAAAAAAAATACTATATCGGGAATTAGCTAAGCACCGGGCGTGTAAGTTTGTGGTGCTTGCCTCTTCCGAGCAGGATGTCGTCGCCGGTATGGGGATGACGCCGATGCAATTTCTTCTTCTTCTTCCTCCTCTTGTATGTCTCCAACAACCCTTTCTTGATTCTCTTCTTGTTGCTCTTCTTCTTGAGGTGGAGATCTAGCTTGATATTGCCGTTGTTGTCCCCGGGCAGATGGCCTACCCTTCACGCTCTTACGTCGCTTTGAACATACGGTTCTATCCAAATATCGTTGCAAAGCTTCACCCTCTCCCAAAACATCTAAATTGGTACGACATGAAGAGAGCATCTTCTGAGCAAAAGTCTTCATAGGCGTGCCAACATTACTTTTGATTACCTCCGCACATTCGTTTGCCATGTCCAACGTATTATCGATCTAATGAAAAAAAGAAAAAAAAATATTAAACACATTCGGATATGTAAACAATTTAATCACTTTAAATATAACGAACAGTCAACAAAATTTGAACATTATACTCACCAATGTACGTATAGCTGAGGCCTTCGGTTAGAACATGGGTTGTAAACTAGAATATGCGGGTAGTGGTTCAATCTCCCTCTCCTCAATTGGTACTTGAATATCAGCAGGTAGTTCTGCATCGGGAGAGATGTACAAACATGTAAATGATCTGAACCATTGCATGTACTTCGCTTGCAGCTTGCCATCGTACGGTGGAACATTAACAATTACGAGTTCAAACCGTCGCTCGTTCCATTCTGCAACATGAACACGGTGGAAATCTGCCCCTTCATGGGTAGGCATATGACCGGTACCCCTCACGGCGTGTAACTCATGGTTCTATAGATTTGCGTAGCTTGGGGGATAATTTTGTTGATAACCGAACTGCCGAAGGACTCTCTCAGGCCACGGATGCTCCACTATACCAAAGTTGATGAGTGGCACCTTCGTCATCCACAACTGCGACCCGGTCACTACGATCGGTGGTAGTCTTTCAACCCGCTCGGGTGTATACGGCACCCAAATCACGAACTCTTCTCGTAGTTGGTCGAGCTCGTCTCTGTAGTACGTTAGTACACCTTTTGGGTTGTCTTTGTAACTCCTTCTATCTGCCCAATATACCCCTAAGGGTGCTAATATATGAGCATTTGGTGCTTCGACCATCCAACCGTCTACCAGTCTCGTAATTCGGGGATGACCCAAGTGTAGACGCTCCCATGACCAAATTTGTAACAAGACCATTAGATCGGTCATCTTTGTCCCATCTAACGCTACAGAACACAACGTTCTGTACAGCGTTGCTAACATGCAACTTCCCCAGCTGTACCGGCCAACTAAGCTTAGGTAGGCAAGCAATCGTAGATACATGAGCTATACGGTATCTCCGGATGAGTTAGGCAAGAGAACCCATCCAAGCACCGTTAGAATGTACGCTCTTGTGTAGCACTGTACATCGTGGTCGGTCAATTCATCGTTCAACCTCCCTTCAAAATTTTCCTTCAACCAAGATAGTCGGATTGATTGTCCGACAAAAATATCCATAAATTCCGTGGCCTCCTCATCAAACTCTGTACCGAGGAGTTCATTACACAGCTCTAACTTATCAAAGTTCATATTACCGGTCACGGCCATCCCATCTATTGAAAAACCGGAGATCATCGCTATATCCTGTAGCGTCACCGTCATTTCTCCGATTGGTAGATGGAAGGTGTGCGAATCTGGCCTCCATCGCTCCATGAGTGTTGCAAGAAGTGCTCGGTCCAGTTTCACCTGACCCATCATGCTGGTTCTGTAGAAACCGGCCGGAACTAGATACTCGACGATACGTGGGTGCACCGTCATGGTGTCGTGGGTGCGAAAATTACACCTCCACGTTGTCCCACCCCATACTGCCTCGGATCTGTGGTGGTCTTGCAAGGTGAGTTCACCATCATATATTGGTCCTAGACCTTGTCGTGGTGGACTCGAAGAGGATGCACCAACCTACATGAACACAAAACACAATTATTATTAGTGTACTAACAATACTACTATATACAAAATTTACAATACAAATTAATAGTTCTCTTACTTCTGTGGAATGTTCGCCTCGACCACTAACAGATGACCTTCTGCTTTCCCTCGTTCTAACCGTTTCTCTGTAAAAAAGTTCGCATATATAAAACAAATTGTTCACAAAAAAAAGCACATATAGATACGAAATAAATTACATGAGACAACCGCAAAAACAACTTTCAAAAAATACCAAACTTTACGAATGGGTCTAAAATGCCGCACACAAGCTACCGTAACTTGTAGAAGCGAGTTTGGACTAACGGTCTTCAAGATACGGCCATGTATCGCTTTCACTCTTGAAAAAAGAGCGAAATGCGATCCACGGACGCGTAGATCGAACCGTGGGTGAGAACTCCCAACCACAAGTTGCTTTGGCTTGTGAGTGGCGAAAACGGCCTACCCGCAAAATTTCGTAATTTTTGAGCCATTTCTCTATTGTAAACTCGTTAAATACATAACAAAATTCATGAGAAAATTACAAAAACGACGGTAAAAAAAACATTAAACTTTATGATTGGGTCGGGCTCCCCACACACAAGACAACGCAACTTGTAAAAGCGAGTTCCGACCGATGGTTTGAAAGATACGGCCGTGTATCGCTTTCACTATTGAAAAAAAGCGGAAAGTGATACATTAACGTATCTCGCAAACCGTGGGTCAGAACTCGCAACTACAAGTTACATTGGGTTGTGAATGGTTAGCCCGACCTACTCCCACAATTTCGTATTTTTTGGAATTCGTTTAAGCGGTTTTCTACTGAGCTCGTACTAAATAATTCCAAGGTATATAGAAGTTCTTTCATATACGCAACAATACAACACAAACGAGATGCAAAAATTCCAAAATTTTGTTGTTACGTCTGGCACACCAAACACAAGCCAACGCAACTTGCAAAGGTGAGTTCCGACTCTCGGTTTCTAATATACGACTGTGTTTCGCTTTATATCCATTTTATTGAATAAAAGTGATAAACGGTCGTATCTTGCAAATCGTGAGACGAAAATTGCCACTACAAATTGCGTTGCCTTCTGCATGGTGAGCCCGACCAAGTCGTCAAATTTTGGAATTTTTGGATCTCGTTTGTTTGCTTTTCCTATATTCTACAACTACAACTATCACTACATCTACAAAAATGTCCACAAAGTATATACAACACACATGTTATAAAAAAATGTACACTCTCTAAATTGAAGACTACTACACATAGTACAAAAAATCAAACTCAAAAACTGAAAACATATTCAATAAATTAACATAGTTCATTATACTAAATTGTGAAAAAATGACTACCTAGTCCAGAGAGAGAGAGAGAGAGAGAGAGAGAGAGAGAGAGAGAGAGTTGTCGAAGATGTGAGGAACCACTGCTGTAGACGAACAAGTTGTAGAATCTACGGTATCGTAGAATTTGTGCTAGGGTTCGGGTGAGTTGGGGAGATTTCGGATTGGATTAGGGTTTGGGGTATTCGGGAGAGGGAGTGATAGATAGAGATAGATCGAGAAGAGGGGGAGATCGAGTTGAGTTTCAGAGCGAGAGAGAGGAGGTTGGAGTAGAGCTAGGGTTGGGGATTGGGTTTCGGGAGCTCCAGATAGAGAGAGAGAGAGAGTTGTCGAAGAATGAGGGAGATGGCTCAGATCTGAGTATGTACATACTTAGGCCATTGTTGGGAACAACGACCTAGGTTGATTTTTTTATATATAAAAACCAACCTAGGTCGTTGTTCAAAACAACGGCCTAAGTATAAATTTCTACAAAAAAAAAACTTCACGCCAAAAAGAGCTAAGTCTGAAGCATTTTTTGGCGTGAAGTCACAAATATACCCCTCCGCTTTTGAGCGCGTTAGTGGGAGCGGTAATGGGTTTCGATCTGAGTCGTTGATCAAGATCTTGATCGATCCAACGGCTCAGATCTTAGTTTTCCAACTCGTTGAAAACGCACCCGTTTTCAACTGAGCATTTGCCTATATATATATATTGCAGTGTTTGCTTGATTATATATGTATGAATGATGGAGTGTGTTTTGTTTGCAGGGCGATTTGTGTGGGTGGTTGCGTTCTTGATGGTGCACGAGAATGAGAATGACCGATACTAGTACATACACTAGTTTTAAGTGCGATGCATACGCAAATATGTAATTGTATGGTACTACAATGGATATTCTTTGTATGCACTCAAATCTAACCTCTCATCTCTCATCTAAAGCTTAATCAAGACCAAAAATTTTAGCCAAGCCTTGTCTCCAAAAACAAGGGGCTAGAAACCATGGTTTGGGGAAAAACCACTTGCCACCTCACCCTACCCCCCCCCCCCCTCTCTCTCTCTATTTGGCCGGCCTCCCCCCTCTCTCCCTCACTCCTCTCTTGATAAAACCCCTCCATCTCACCCTCTTGAGCTCTGGAAATTTCAGAAACGAAAAAGAAAGAGAAGGAGAGAGTGAAAGGAGCCAAAAAGAAGAAGTGTTCTCAAGCTTTTGGAGTAGGGTTTTGGAAGAGGAAGCTCAAGACAAACCTCATTTTCTCAAGCCAACTAAGGGTGTGGAGTTCTCTGAACTTTTTCTTGTTCATTCTTGTTTAATTTTTTGCATGCAATGAGTAGTAGTATGAGATTGTTTGATTAGGAGTAGATTGTTAGAATCTGAAAAATGGAAACAGAAAACATGATCTGCATGCTAAGTTCCCGAATTTCCAGAGAACAAAAAAATTGGAATTTGATCTTGAAATTTTCACAGAATGATCTCATGTATGTTGTTATTTGATATTTTAATAAAATCCGTTTTGAGGACTGAGCCGTAAGACAGAGACTAGGTCTGTCTATTGTGATAACTGAACTTGTGGAAATTCTTAGAATTAATTGACTCATGATCTATTTCTGAAATTTTTACAATGTTATCTTGCATGCATCTGGACTCTACAGAAAAGTCATGAAATTATTTCGATGAAATTTGATGCATGTTCAAAATTAA
This sequence comes from Hemerocallis citrina, assembly GCA_017893485.1. Taxonomy (NCBI): domain Eukaryota; kingdom Viridiplantae; phylum Streptophyta; class Magnoliopsida; order Asparagales; family Asphodelaceae; genus Hemerocallis; species Hemerocallis citrina. The sequence goes on along the minus strand of CM030360.1, from coordinate 236,994,980 downwards.
TTAATCAATAGTAGTCAAGACAATAACTGAAGAACAGTAGAACCTTTATGCATGTTTATAACAGGTAGAACTCCTTGATTACTTGGAATTTGGATATGAACCTTTTTTCATGTTATACATGATGATGTCTAGTTTCTGGAATGGTAATTTGATGACCATTTGATAAGCATGTAATTTATGATGAATATTTTAGCATGTACTGTGCATAACTCAGTCAGTATTGACACTCTGATAAGATGGTACTTTTGTGGCTCTGTATTGGCATAATGTGAGGAAGGATTCAACTAGGAAATTGTAGTTGACATCTTGAGCTTTCCAAAAAAGCCCTATTTGAAGAAATTCCTGTGAGTAGATTAATAATATGATTTTTGCAAGTTGGGACAGAAACCAGATTTTGAGCTATAGGCTCTGTTTGAGTAATGCTTTATGTGTGGTTCTGTATACCTGAGAAAAATGACTGTTTTAGGGTAATCAAATGAAATAATTGGGATTGGTGATCAACTAGGAAGTTTTAGAGGACATTCACACATTTCCACAGAACCTGAATTTGTATCATTCCGGTGAGCAGGTAGAGTTTTATGCTATCGCTAAGGTGCAGCCAGTGTACAGAAGTACACAGGATGAGGCTTGTGAGGCTATTTTGAGGATTTAGATGACTGAATCTGAGGTGATGATCAACTAGAGAGTTGTATCCTAGGTCTTTATCTTTCCATATTGGGATTGAACACCCAAATTTGAGTTGTATTGTGGGAGTTATGATTGTTACCGCTGAATCTGGTGTGGGGGTAAACAGATAGAATTTGTGGGTTCGTGAAAAAACCTGAATAGCGGATCCAAGCCTGTTCGTCGGAGTTGGGCTGTTGAACTCCTGCCGTGCACCTGCAAGGAAGTGCGATACACCGGGGTTGATCCCGGCGACGCACCCTCCGACGCTCTTGTCAGTAACCAGTGATGATTAAAAAAGAGCTTAAGTTGGCAAAAAAGTGATTACCTGGTCACAGTGATAGGTAGGAGGTATTTATAGTCGCCATGAGAGTCTGATTAGGGACCTGATTTCCCATGAAACCGTTAGGAGTAAAATCCTCATAATTAGTTTAGGAAACTGGTCTCTGATTCCCGGTGAGAGGATAATTGCAAATCAGGCCCGTTGATTTAGTCAAATCAGTGACCCTGATCTCCTCTTGCTGGTCTGGGTTTGTCTTGGGTCGGGACCCGTACCCAGCTGGAGTGGATCCGTTTTGCGGGTTATTGGATCTGTGAAGGGGAGATCCAGTGCCCGCTTAGGGTCCATCTATATGCGAAATTACCGTTTTACCCCTGAGCTTCAAGATTCGTTCCCAATCTGGACGGTTCCGATTTAACCCCATTTTTAGCCATATCACGAGCCCCCCACTCCTAGAGACTGAGTTTTTCAGTCTTTGAGGAGTAGTTTTACTGTTCTAATGGCGTACGGGATTTTATCGGTATTCTTAAGGGAGTTTTGGATCTTTCTTGGGGTGTAACGGTGTTATTCTGGGCTTGTAAAATGCCCAAAAATATTCTCAGAATTTTCTGGATTTTTGGTGATTTTTACAGATTTTTCTGAATTTTTTCTCATTTTTTGAATTTTTTATTCATTTTCCGAATTAAATAATTAATTATCGAAAATATTAATTAATTATTCTAATTTAATAATTTTTTTCCAGAATTTTAAAAATAATTTTTCTAAATTAATAATTATTTTTAGAATTTTTAATTAATTTTTTTCGATTTTTTAATTATTTTTTCGGAATTTTTTAAATAATGAAAACAATTAAATAAATAAATAAATAAATTAAATATTACCTGACACGTGGCACGATCTGTGCCGTCGGATCCCGGCACGAATCTCGAGGAGGCGCTTTTCCCAAAAAATCGTTATCTTGTCGTTTAGCGCACGTGGCGCGATCTGGACCGTCCATCACCAGAAGCGCGAATTTCTGGAAGATCCAACGGTCATAGTTGCTCGGCGGCTTTTTTCTCCGTTTGTGGAGCTTGGATTGGGACTTGCTCGGTCAGCCGACCGGGCCACGTGATTTTTTTTTTCCCCTCTACGCTGGCTTTCTTCTTTCTTTCCTTTTTCTTTCCCCCGCTGCTTCTCTTTCTTCTTCGTTTCCTTCTCCTCCATCTTCAGCTTCGACTCTTCCTCTTCGCGTCTGCGTGCTGGAGCTCGGAGCTCGGCGGAGGGGAGAGAGGAGCTCGTAGGCGTTCGACGAAGGAGCCGGAGCTCACGGCGTGGAGGTCGACGGTGAGTTGGCGAGAGGAGCTCGATTGTAGCTTGGCTGTCGTGCGAGCTCGGCGAGGAGAAGAGCTCGCGAGGGGGGAAGCTCATCGAGCCGATGTATGGCAGTGGGGGAGGAGCTCGAGCTCGGAGTTCGGAGAAGGAGATGTTGGAGCTCAGTGAGTCTCGTCGACAGTGGTGGAGAAGAAGGTCGGTACTCGAGCTCGACGGTAATGGTGGGAGGCGAGCATGGAGTTCAGCCGCGAAGGGGAAGTCGGAGCTCGGAGTTCGGCAAAGGAGATGTTGGAGCTCGGTGAGGCTCGTCGACAGTGGTGGAGAAGAAGGTCGGTACTCGAGCTCGACGGTAATGGTGGGAGGCGAGCATGGAGTTCGGCCGCGAAGGGGAAGTCAGAGCTCGGAGTTCGACTGAAGTGGGATTTGAGGTCGATGAAGAAGAGCTTGATGCTTGTGGAGTAGGAAGATCGTCAGAGCCATAGTGATGGGTTCGAGTTTGGAGACGATGCTTCGACATATTGGAGAGCTTCGGCATAGCGATTGTGTCGCTCGACGAAGAGGGGTTCGAGCTCGGCCATGGAGCTTGACAGAGCTCGGCGGAGGTGGTGATGGCGAGGTCGAGCTCGTGCGAGGTGGAGGTGGAGTTTTGAGTTTGGCCGGGGAGCTCGGCACCGTGGAGCTTCGACGTCGGCGTTGCTCGGGAATCGAGCTCGGTGACGGAGCTTGTCGGTGTGGAGACGTGGTCGAGCTCGGTGATGGAGCTCGCGACGAAGTGGAGTTCGAAGCTTCGGAGGTTGAAGGGTTGGGTCCATCTTCCTCTGTTTTTGGCGGGAGAGTGGAAGGGAAGAAGAAGGGAAGGGTTTGGGTTTGGGACCCTAACGGGTCCGACCCGACCCTTCTTTCAATTTTATTTTATTTTATTTTATTTTATTTTCTTCTTCTTCTCCTCTACTTCTTGTTCGGTAACTCCGAGCGCAAATTTTGAGGCGCATTTTTTTTTGCAACTTTGAAGCTCGGTAGGACAGTAGCTCGGATTGGAGATCCGAACTATGTGGCTTGATCTGGAGGGTTGATCACGATCGTGGCGCGAATCTCGAGACGGGCCCAGTTCCCAAGAAAACACTATCTTGTCGTTTAGCGACGCTGGCAAGATCTGGGCCGTCCGATCGAGATCTTACATGAATGTTGAGGGAAAAGTGATTTTTCTCTGTTTTTGGGCTCGGATGGGCACTTGCTCGGTCAGCCGACCGGAGGGAAGAGCTCGGATTCTATTTTGACAGTTGCTCGGGTTCGGTTTTTCCCTCGCGCGAGTGGCTCGGTTCGGATTTCCAAGCTATTCGGCGCAGCTGTATTGCGGTCCACTTTCCCGGTGCTACGGAGATCCGATCGGGGCGTGCGACCCCTCGTTTCGAAGCTAGTTCGAAGATCTACAACTTCTCTTTAGGAGTGGGATGAAGATTCACCCTCCTTCATGGTCAAAATAGCCCCGCAACATGCTTGTCTTCATGAAGTTGATAAGTACTTTGGTCTTGGTGATTTTGGAAGAGGAGCTCCACTCCTAGGGGCGGAGAAGATGTGCTAGGAAGACCCTTGTGCTAGGAAGACCCTTGTAAGATGTGCTAGGAAGATCCTTGGGCTAGGAAGACCCTTGTAAGATGTGCTAGGAAGACCCTAGGGGCGAAGAAGAGGCGCGAGTGGGTCGGATCGCTAGTCGCTCGGCTCGGAATACCGAGCGACGTGGAGCGATCTGAGCCACCAGATCTCAGCGCGGATCTCGAGGCGGGCACAGTTTCCAAGAAAACACTATCTTGTCGTTTAGTGCTGCTGGAGCGATCTGAGCCGTTGATCTCAGTGCGGATCTCGAGGCGGGCACAGTTTCCAAGAAAACACTATCTTGTCGTGTAGTGGTGGTGGCATGATCTGAGCCGTCTGATCGAAATCTTACGCGAATGTTGAGGGAAAAGTGATTTTTCTCCGTTTTGGGGCTCGGATGGGCACTTGCTCAGTTAGCCGACCGGGCTCTTTGACGTTGGGGTCGGATCGGCACTTGCTCGGCACCCGAGCGGAGGGAAGAGCTCGGCTCTGGAAGAGAGCCATTTGTGAGACAAGTGTGAGGAGGAACTCTAGGAGAGAGTTGTGCTCCAAACTCGTTGAGAAGAGGTCCGCTTCGGAGGCGAGCGGAGTGAAGAGCTCAGCAATGGAAGAGAGCTATTTGTGAGACAAGTGTGAGGAGGAACTCTAGGAGAGAGTTGTGCTCCAAACTCGTTGAGAAGAGGTCCGCTTCGGGGGCGAGCGGAGCAAAGAGCTCGGATCTGGAAGAGAGCTATTTGTGAGACAAGTGTGAGGAGGAACTCTAGGAGAGAGTTGTGCTCCAAACTCGTTGAGAAGAGGTCCGCTTCGGGGGCGAGCGGAGCAAAGAGCTCGGATCTGGAAGAGAGCTATTTGTGAGACAAGTGTGAGGAGGAACTCTAGGAGAGAGTTGTGCTCCAAACTTGTCGAGGAGAGGTCCGTCTTGGAGGCGAGCGGAGTGAAGAGCTTGGATTGGAAGAGAGCTATTTGTGAGACAAGTGTGAGGAGGAACTCTAGGAGAGAGTTGTGCTCCAAACTTGTCGAGGAGAGGTCCGTCTTGGAGGCGAGCGGAGTGAAGAGCTCGGATCTGGAAGAGAGCTATTTGTGAGACAAGTGTGAGGAGGAACTCTAGGAGAGAGTTGTGCTCCAAACTTGTCGAAAAGAGGTCCGCTTCGGGGGCGAGCGGAGCAAAGAGCTCGGATTTGGAAGAGAGCTATTTGTGAGACAAGTGTGAGGAGGAACTCTAGGAGAGAGTTGTGCTCCAAACTTGTCGTGGAGAGGTCCGTCTTGGAGGCGAGCGGAGTGAAGAGCTCGGCTCTGGAAGAGAGCTATTTATGAGACAAGTGTGAGGAGGAACTCTAGGAGAGAGTTGTGCTCCAAACTTGTTGAGAAGAGGTCCGCTTCGGGGGCGAGCGGAGCAAAGAGCTCGGCTCTGGGAGAGGGCCATTTGGAAGACGAGTTTGAGGAGCAACTCTAGGGGAGAGTTGTGAGCTCCGAACTCGTTGAGAAGAGGTCCGCTTCGGAAACGAGCGGAGTGAAGAGCTCGGCTCTAGGAGAGCCATCTGGCAGAAGAGTTTGAGGATGAACTCTAGGAGAGAGTTGTGAGCTCCGAACTCGTTGAGAAGAGGTCCGCTTTAGAGGGAGCGGAGTGAAGAGCTTGGCTCTGGGAGAGATCCATTCGTGAGACGAGTGTGAGGAGGAACTCTAGGGGAGAGTTGTGCTCCGAACTCGCTATTTAAATGACAAAATCAACGGTTGTGGGAGCAGTTCCGAATGGCGAACCACTTCTAACCCGCTGAAGAGCAAGTTATTTGAAGAGGAATCGAGCCAAGTGTTGGACTCCGAACTCGTCGTTAGAGGGATTCAACGGTTGTGGGAGCAATTCCGAATGGCGAACCACTTCTAACACGCTGAAGAGCAAGTTATTTGAAGAGGAATCGAGCCAAGTGTTGGACTCCGAACTCATCGTTAGAGGGATTCAACGGTTGTGGGAGCAATTCCGAATGGCGAACCAATTCTAACCCGCTGAAGAGCAGGTTATTTGAAGAGGAATCGAGTCAAGTGTTGGACTCCGAACCATCGGTAGAGGTGTTCAACGGTTGTGGGAGCAATTCCGAATGGCGAACCACTTCTAACCCGCTGAAGAGCAGGTTATTTGAAGAGGAATCGAGCCAAGTGTTGGACTCCGAACCATCGGTAGAGGTGTTCAACGGCTGTGGGAGCAATTCCGAATGGCGAACCACTTTTAACCCACTGAAGAGCGAGTTATTTGAAGAGGAATCGAGCCAAGTGTTGGACTACGAACTCGTTGTTTAAGGTTAGTAAGTTGCGGGAGCAGCCATGTAGAAGAAGCTGGACTCCGAACCCACCATTTAAGAGAGAAGCAAGAGCAATAATTTTCAATGAAAAGATGTAAAGTTTGAAATAAACTAAGTGGCCGCTTCAATAGGGCGAGCCATTATTATATGCTATCAGCCGGGTTACAAGCATCGGCCTTATTGAAAATCAGGGTCCTACTTCTACAATAAGGTGAAGACCTCTTGGGAGGAGCTGGGAGGTTCTGAGTCTTAAAGCTCGGCGGGCCCTTCGGTTCGTTTGTTGGCTCCTCAGGGGGGAAGCTCGGCCCCCTTTTTTTGGACGAACTTGGTCAGGTGCCCCCGCTGTATGAGTTCTTCGATCTCCTCCTTCAGAGCCCGACAATCTTTCGTGTCGTGGCCATGGTCCCTGTGAAAGCGGCACCACTTATCCTTGTTCATTCTCGGGGGAGCGCGGAGGAGCCCTTCCTTGTCCACCTCCATAAGAACATATTGGCAATGAGGGGGGTGAACTTCTCAAACCGAGGAGTCGGGCGACGCTGTCCATTGCCGTCCTTCTGGGATTTTTGGGAGCCCGCTTCGCTTGTGCTCTTCCGTTTGTTCCCGGAAGATGTCTCCTCAAAGCCCGGGAGATTCTCGGCTTCTTCGGCCCGAATGTACTTCTCGCTTCTAAGAAGGAGGTCGGCGAAATTATGTGGGGGCTTCTTGGCAAGGGAGGAGCGAAGGCTAGATTTGAGGATGTTCGATTGGAAGGCGGCCGCTGCAACAGGCTGGTCAAGGGAAGCAATGGATCTCACTTCTGCAGTGAACCTCCTCACATAGTCTCTCAACTTCTCTCCCTTCTCCTGGCGGAGCTGGAGTAACGAGATGTTAGTCTTCTCCGTGCGTCTGCTACCCACAAAATGAGTGATGAAGAGGCTCTCGAATTGCTCGAAGGAGAATATGGAAGACGGGGCGAGGCGGGAGTACCACTCCCGAGCCGAACCCTTAAGAGTGGCGGGGAAGGTTTTTCACAGCAAAGCATCGGAAGCTTGGTGGATTAGCATGAGGGTCTTAAAGCTTTCGATGTGGTCCACGGGGTCCGACTCCCCCGAGTAAGTTTCGAACTTCGGGGGTTCGAAACCTCTTGGGATAGGAGCTTCCATGATGGTCCGGGAGAAGGGAGGTCTGCTCAGGCGGATGGTCCTTCCTCTTAACTCCTCATCCTTGTCTATTCGGCCGATGCGCCTCTCCATCTCATGGAGACGGCGGTAGAGAGCATCGTCCCTTCGACGATAGTCAAATGAGCCTCTGGACTCGTCTTCATAGGAAGGGGAGCGACGACGGTAGCTCTGGGAGCGGCGAGGGCTAGGCATGCGCTATTGGTTGCTAGGAGCCGGAGGAGGAGTTATGGACCGATGGTGAGGACTTTGGACCCGTGGAGGGGTAGGAGCCCTCTGGGAATTGTTATTGTTGGGTCGGAGGTTGAGGGCTTGCAACAACGTTGCTTGGAACTGCCGGAACTCGGCACGGGTGATGGGTGCCTCATCGTTCCTCGGATGTTGTCAACCGACAGGGGAATGAGGTCTTCTCCTATGGTGTTCGGGGGACTCTTTCATCCCTCTTCGGGTAGGGGACCTTCTATAGTCTCGGTGGTGATGATTTCGCTCATCTGGACGTTGCTGGCGGGAGGCTCCCTCTCGGGCCCACTTTTCATCCAGATGGCGGCGAAGATCCTCATCTTTCTACCGGTTGAGGACGGTATTTCGAAGGTCAGGGGCCTGAGGACTGTGGGAGGCGTAAGAGTCCGTAGAGGCATTGTGTATCGAGATGCGGTCCTGATGGAGAGGTTGCTTTTGCTTCTGCGGGTTAGGATCAGCGGGACCGTTAGGGGGTTGCTGACTCAGAAGAGGAGGCTGGTCCTGTTGGAAATGGTCCTCGGCCGGAGGAGGAAGTTGCCCCTGCTGCGGAGCGGGATGGACGGGGACTTCCTGCTGTTGATCAACAGGGTTGGGTCCACGGTTGGATCCCCTGGATCTTACTTTTCTGGGAGGCATGGCTGGAGAAGAGCTAGTCGACGAGGAAGAGGCAGAGGCTATTCGTATGGTCTTCCCACAGATGGCGCCAATCTGTTACCGCTGAATCTGGTGTGGGGGTAAACAGATAGAATTTGTGGGTTCGTGGAAAAACCTGAATAGCGGATCCAAGCCTGTTCGTCGGAGTTGGGCTGTTGAACTCCCGCCGTGCACTTGCAAGGAAGTGCGATACACCGGGGTTGATCCTGGCGACGCACCCTCCGACGCTCTTGTCAGTAACTAGTGATGATTAAAAAAGAGCTTAAGTTGGCAAAAAAGTGATTACCTGGTCACAGTGGTAGGTAGGAGGTATTTATAGTCGCCATGGGACTCTGATTAGGGACCTGATTTCCCGTGAAACCGTTAGGAGTAAAATCCTCATAATTAGTTTAGGAAATTGGTCCCTGATTCCCGGTGAGAGGATAATTGCAAATCAGGCCCGTTGATTTAGTCAAATCAGTGACCCTGATCTCCTCTTGCTGGTCTGGATTTATCTTGGGTCGGGACCCATACCCAGCTGGAGTGGATCCGTTTTGCGGGTTATTGGATCTGTGAAGGGGAGATCTAGTGCCCGCTTAGGGTCCATCTATATGCAAAATTACTGTTTTACCCCTGAGCTTCAAGATTCGTTCCTAATCTGGACGGTTCCGATTTAACCCCATTTTTAGCCATATCAATGATCTTTTTAAGTTTCAGGCAGAAACACCGTAGTTATTTAGTCATGGGTTTGACTAAGTGTTGGGAGAACCTTTTCCCTTGTGTACCTAAGAGTTGATAACTCATTGTTTGGAGATGAATGGTGTCTATTTGCTGGTCTTGTTGGTGTTTTTTTTTAAGGAAAAGGTGGAATAAGGCCACCCTGTTTCATTAATGAGAATTAACCAAACAAACCCAAAGTACTGGGACAATTACAATCTACAGAAAACAAAATAGAACATGAAGCAATATAACCAATACATACAATCAAGGCTCACTATCTGAGAGGGTGGGCCACAAAAGAACTACAACTAGGACGACCCGACTACAGCTTGTCCCCGACCTCCACCAATACTGTACTAGACCCCAGCTTGGGCCCAGTCACATAGCAAGTACCGACTAATTGTATGTACGTCACATAAGCTTCGTGCACCGTCTCCACGGTGCGTACACACCCACTTGAAGTGAATCACGCTGGATTTGTGTATTCGCCGGTCCCAACCTTCTCCCCCTCTCCCACACCGTCTCCAACAAACTCACTTTCTGCGCAGTCGAAGTCACAACCAAAGTAGAGCCGTGGAGAGGATACCTTCACCTCTCTCACGCTTTAGCTCTCACCAGTGATTTCTCACTAAGAAAAACTCTCACTCACCCTAACCACGAACACAGTCCAAGACACAACTAGACACCTGCGTAGAGTAGTGAGAAGCAGCATCTTCACTCTCTCACTCTCTCTCTCTCACATAAAACCTGAACAAAATCACAACCAATATGAAGAATCACATTCACCTCTCGCTCCTGCGGGCGGTGGACGTTGTAGATCTCAGGGTCAATGATGAGGGCGTAGTGGCGGTGCAGTTGCAAAGTCTGTGGTAGTGAATTAAAGGAGGTCGAATTCAGGGTGTGACTTACATACTGCCGACCAACAACACAAACATCTCCCCTCTGTGCACCTCGTGGGGGGACCCCTTCTGCGGGCCCAAGCCCCACCCTGTGCAGCAACGAGTGAGCACCTCTCATGGGGGACCCCGTCTTCAGGCCCTAGCCCCACAGCCGTACTACACCTCATTCTTCACACTAAATCAAACCCAACTCACACAAAGTACTACTTGCTTAACAACCCCCAAGCGTACATCACGGAGGGACCTCATCTTTGCTGCCGTCGAGTTGTATTCATGCCGTTTAAGGATGAACGCGGGCCATGGTGAGAGACGAATTTCAAGTTAGAGGAAGTGGCGAGCAGGACTTGTGTCGCCGGAGCCAGTGGTCGATGGGCAGAACTTTGGGCAACAATCTTTTACCTAAATGGTTAGAGTGAGTCTTGGATTAGAGGGATGTATTAGGGGTATGTACAGTGCATTAGTACTAGCAGACTATAGTCGGGTGTTATACCTTTCCTGTTGTAGGGATACGGACTTGGTTCTCAGGTTTTGAGTTCTCGGGTCTCCTATCTTGTTCTATTAATTCCCAAAGAGCCGGGGTAAGGAACGGGAGAGGAGCTCCTGCCGGATAGGGAGATTTGACCGTCGAGGCCATCATGTTCCTATGCGCATGGATTTTGTTCTATATGTGAATCATTAACGTCATTGAGTACATGGTTTTGTACCGGAAGGTTTGACACGGCTTTTTGAGTGAGGTCCATGCGCGGGTACTAAGTGGCAAACGCGATCACCACTATAGGGACTGCAGTAACGGGCGGACCGGTTAACTGCAACCTCCTTTAGCCACGGTAAATCTATGGGAATAGGATGAGTACAAGGATAGGATGCATAGCGATGGATTGAACCCTACAATCAGGAGAGGCGAACTCTTTGGAAAGTATATAGTATGGGATGCATACATTTCTATTGAAGTTGATTTTGGAGAAGTATGTAGTATGAGATGCATATATTCCCAAATGAATTGCATTAGAGTAGGTGCATCATGTGCATACTTTGTTTTGTGCATTAGATTAGGCCATGCTTGATTCTGAAAAGTATGTAGTATGGGATGCATGCAGATCCAGAGTCCCAGAGTCTTGCTTGTATTAGAATAAGGCATGTGACTGGTGCATTTAGTCGTTAGATCATGGCATACACGAACACTAGGGAATTAGGATGCACGTTTCTTTTCCCATTCAAGATGGTTTGTGTTTGCCAGTTTGGAGATCGCTGTTTCTTATCAGCATTGCGTCAGTAGAATTATTGACGTTCCCCACCTTTTAGGTACCGGTCCTACCCTTCGAGCAGGTGCAGAAATATCAGAGTCACGCAGCGAAAGACTCAAGCCAAGGGGCAAGTTCCAGGAAAGCAGATTGACCACTCAGCGGAGCTTCAGCGGTGATTAGTCGATTACCATTCCGGGAGACAGCTGATAGCTTTACAAGAGGAGTTGGTAAATATTTTGTAATAAGATGTAATGAGTTAATGTAATTTGTATTCTTGTTTAAGAACAAGATATTGGTTGTAATCAATGATATAATGACCATTATTTGGCAATAAAAAGTTTTTAAATTTTCGTGTTATTATTGTGTTGAGATGCATTTGAAGGCAAAGATTCTAGTTGCATTACGGATGTCCGGTAACGGGGATCCGGGGCATTACACTCGGTGATGAACCCTCCAACGCTCAAGTCAGTAATCAGGAAGATTATAAAAGAGCATTTATGTGGAAAAGTATTGATTACCTTGTTATGGTGGGGGGAGAGGGGTATTTATAGTCGCCTTTAGAGATAGTTTAGAGATTATCATTTATCCCTATGTCACGGTATTTTTGGATAAGATGTAGAGTTTAAATCGTTTCATAGAGATAACCATGAATTTGAATTACTCTTTAAATATCTGAATTGGTTTGTAACAGGTTTCTACCCATACCCAATAGGACAAATTCGTTTTTGGGTTATTGGGCTTTGAAAAAAGACCCAGTTCCCATTTCAGACCCGTTTATAAGTGAAATTACCATTTACCCCTGAGAGCTTTAAGATTTGTGCCCGATTTGAACGGTCCTGATTTGGTTTTATTTTTAGCCATATCACAAGCCCCCCACTCCTGGAGACTGAGTTTTACAGTCTTTGATGAGTAGTATTGTCCATTTTCAATGGCTAATAGAATTTATCAGAGTTCTTGGGGGAGTTTGGATCTTTCTCGAGGTGTAACGATAATTTTCTAAGCTTGTAAAATACCCAAAATTATTCTCAGATTTTTTTTTGGATTTTTTGTGATTTTTTCAGATTTTTCTGAATTTTTTTCCAATTTTTAATCATTTTTTGAATTTTTATTCAATTTCTGAATTTAAATAATTAATTATCAAAAATTTTAATTAATTATTCTAATTTAATAATTATTATTTTCAGAATTTTAAAATTATTTTCCTAATTAATAATTATTTTAAGATTATTTTAATTATTTTTTTCGATTTTTAATTAATTTTTTGGATTTTTTTAAATAATTAATTCAATTAATTAATTAAATAATTAAATACATGATGACGTGGAGCAATCCTGGGCATTGATCACGATCAAGCGAGCGCGCATCGTGTGGAGGCAATTTTTTCCTCATTTGAGCTCCGGTGGCAAGAGCGCTCAGATGCGTTGACCAAGTCAATGTCGACCCCCTTATTTTATTATTATTTTTTATTTTTTATTTTTTATTTTCTTTTCCCGCCCTCTTCTTCCGAACTCTGCTCTCTCTCCTCGACATGGACTTCGACTGCACCTTCGACCACGCCTCCGTCTCCGTCTCCGCTACTGAGGGCATCGCTGGAGCTCGAGGGGAGGAGCTCGATGTCGGTGCTCGCGAAGGGGTAGCAGAGGCGAAGCTCGGCATTGGAGCTTTGAAGCTCGGCGTTGAGAAGAGCTCGACGCCATGGGTGATGGAGCTCGGAGTCAGGAGTGGGAGCTTGGTGACTCGTTGGAGGTGGAGCTCTTTGTTGGAGCTCGACGGAGGTGGTCTCGAGCTCGACGAGGGTGACGACTAGGGGGCTGGAGTTCGACATGGGGAGCTCGATGTCGGCACTTGCGAAGGGGTAGCAGAGGCAGAGCTCGGCATCAGAGCTTTGAAGCTCGGCGTTGAGAAGAGCTCGATGCCATGGGTGATGGAGCTCGGAGTCGGGAGTTGGAGCTCGATGACTCGTTTGAGGTGGAGCTCATTGTTGGAGCTCGACAGAGGTGGTCTCGAGCTCGATGAGGGTGATGATGAAGGGGGCTGGAGTTCGACATGGGGAACAAAATGTCGCCAGCAGAGGTGCTTGTGGAGTAGGGGAACTCGAGCTCTGTGTTGGAGCTCGATGGCTCGACAGTGAAGAGTCAAGGTCAGTGACGGAGGAGAGGAGGAGAGGAGCTCGATAAGTCGGTGCTTTGGGTTTGACGGGGCTCCAAGCTTCGGTGAGAGAGTTCGGTGAAGTTGGTGAAGGAGATGGTTGACGAGGGGCTCGAAGATTTAGGACGAAGAGCTCGACGGAGCTCTACGACGGCGGAGGAGAGCTTGGTGGAGCTCTGCAGCTCGAAGCGGTGAAGGAGCTCGACGTTGGAGCTCGCAGTGGAGGTGAGCTCGCCGTTAAAGCTCGGCGATGGCGAGCTAGGCGATGGAGAAGGTCGGCGGAGATGTTGGGTTTTTTCTTTTTTTTCTTTTCACAGGAAATTGTGAAGGAGAAGAAAAAAGGTACGGGTCGCGGGTTTGGGACTCTAACGGGTCCGAACCTGACCCGTTAGCCCTTTAGTAAAACCTTTTTTTTGTTGTGCGAATCCAAGCCACTAATCATGATTGAGCACAAATTTTGAGACGGCGTTTTTCTTCGTTTTTGAATTTGGTGGCAAGAATGCTCGGATCGTGTTTCCGAACTCAGGAGAGGCTTCGGCTGCTTGACACGTGGCGGTCAATGGTTGACCGTTGACTCTTTTTTTCGCTTTAATCACATCCGTTGATCTTGATTTAAGTGCGGATCTTGAGGCAGAGTTTTTCTCTCATTTCAGGGTCGGTGGCAAGACCGCTCGACACTTGTTGTCGAAGTTCAGGAGAGCGACATGTGGCGCGTTGACCGTTAACCGTTGACCGCTTAACGCACTTTCTCGCATTTGGACGTCGGTGGCAAAAGCGCTCGACACTTGTTTTCAAAGTCTAGGAGGGCGACACGTGGCGTGTTGACCGTTGATCGCTGACCAGTCAACGCCATTTCTCGCATTTGGATGTCGGTGGCAAGAACGCTCGGCGAGAGCTGCCGAGGGCCAGCGAGGCTTCGACGCAACTATATTGTAACCGACGTTCCCGACGCTACGTGTAACACCCCGCAAAATTTAAATAACAATTTTGCCCTCGGGTGTTACGCACGTGCATTTTGTACTGTTATTGATTATATCCATAACGCATTTTGATACGTATTTTGAATTCTGATTATCTATACAATCTCGTATTCTTAAAATCACATTTGGGACAACTCAAATGCTAAATTTCAATCTTTGAGTTTTACGTGCTTTTTACGTATTATCGATGCACGTGTCGATTTTGGGTATTCCACCGTTACGTAAAAAGTTTTCAATGGATTTCAATTACTTATTTTTATAAACATGTTTAAATTCATCTTTATAGATAGAATTCAATTTTTGTCTATTTTTAGTTAAAATAAATTTTCTACGTGCAATACACGTGTTTTCTGTACGTTTTAGTATATTATCAAATATGTATATTAAATATACTTTCTATTGCATTCCAATTGATTATAAATATTTTTCGGTTCATAAAGTCAATTTTTGTATTTTTGAGATTTTCCGGGCAATGCACGTGTTTTGGTGCACGTGTTTTAAGCGTATTATTCTTTCAAAATAATTTTCATGAAAATGTGAGTGTCTATTTTTATTGTTCATGAAAAGTATAATTTTTAAGTTAATTTTATATATTTATTACATATATAGATAATTATTTTTAAAGGATTAAATAAATAAATTGTTTTTGTACACAAAGCACGTGCACGTGCACACGTGCGATGTGCACACAAATTTTTGGGGACCGGGCTGATTAGAGAGGAGGGAAAATTTCTGGAGTTTTGATTTTGAAGAGGGAGGGAAAACAAGTTTTAGAGGTGGAGTTAGTGGAGTTCATGTAGGAGGTGGTTGCTATAACTACCTACTACTTTCTTATAAAAACACCCCCTTAATCTCTCATTCTCTCATCTCTTTCTCTCTTCTCTACTGCCCATGCCGAAAGAAACCAACCAAATGGCAGCAAAGCCTTTCCCATTCTCCACCTAAATCACCATTCCACTTGCCTATATACATATACTAATGTATATATATGTGCACACATAGTATATGTATATGAAAGAAGATGGGAGTTGTTCTTGATGATTGCCGAATGAAGATGGAGATGCTCATTGATGGATGCTTGCCGAAATGTGGAGCTTGGAGGCTTGCTTTGGTGCACGGATTTCGAGGAGGATTGCAATTGGAAGCTTTCTTTAGGAGCTCCTAATTCTAGGAGTTCATTTGGGTAACAAATCTTCATTTTTAGGTGGGTGTTTCTTAAATGCTTTCTAATTTAGAAGTAGAAATGCATGATAGTTGATATATGATTTATTGGGTTGAAATTGAATTGATTGCATGCAAATTAATATAGAAATGAATCGTTAAATCTTGATTGATTATGGTAAATGCAAATTGCCATGCTTGTTATGATTGCTAGTTGAGATACTAGAATTGAAGTGATTGTATGAATTGATGCATGTTGAGAATGTGGTAAAGAAGTGTGATTATAACCTCAAAATATTATTTATACGAGTATAGAGATTTTGTAAAGTGATTTTGATAAAAGGAAGTAGTTTATTTGGAAAATATGTTTTGATGCATTTTGATTGGAAAAAGAGGAACTTGGGAATTGATAATATATATATGATAATGTTTTAAAAGGAATATATTCTGGAAATAAATTATATTTTGTATATGGAAGTATAAATCGATTCAAAGGTCGAAAATGTATGCAAAGATGCAAATTGTGGATTTGACAGTCGACTGATTACTTCCACAGTCGACTGGTAAGTGTTAAAAAATTGGTTTTCGTCAGCGGGACAGTCGACTGACCACCTTCACAGTCGACTGATGCTGTCATAAATTTGATGTTTGAGTTTTCAAAGTATTCGCGGAACAGTCGACTGATACTGCCACCAGTCGACTGAACCGAACTGTTTATGATTCTTGAGTTTGAAATTGATTTTGACAAATGAAAGTTAAATAAGTTTTGAATACAAGATTTTATGATTATTAAGATTTGATTGAGTTTTATTGTGAAATGCACACAAGGTTATGAAAAATGAAATTGACAAAGAAATTAAATTGGAACACTGCGGAATAGCCGACTGCCGTGTGCAGTAGTCGACTCTCCCGAGTGGTTATGAAAAATGTGAATTGACTGAACAAGTCGACTGGAAGAGTTCCCAGTCGACTGTCCAGAGTGCTTTTTGATATATCTGAAATCTTGTGAATTGTTTGTGATAAAGATTGTGAATCTGGATATGGGTAAACTCTATTTGTTGCTGCATAAATTTATATGAAATGAATCATAGTTGAAATTGAGAATTTACATGTGATGAATCATAGATTTGAATTGAGAATTAAATGAATATGAAAGGCTAAGATCATGATGAGAAAGTCTGTGAGACTCTAAATTGAATTATGAGCTGAAAGTGCTCAATTGGAAGTTGTGAATTGTAAATTGAAACCAAAGAGTAGCTAAGTCTCCCCCGGCAATGAAATGAAATGAAATGAGAATTTGAAAGACCAAGGTTGGTCATATATTGTAATGAATGAATAAGTCCGGTTGAGTGGAGAGGCTAACTCTAGAGCTTTGATTTTATTCATGATTCTAATAATTAATACATTGTAAGGCTGTAATGAAAGTAAAAGAAAAACATAAGTATGGGAGCCTAGGGTCTACGATGCGGATGTGATCCACAGAATGCATGCTTGATGAGTCAAGACATGGCGTGGGCAATATACTCCAGAATGATCGGGATCTTGGCGACGCTTGTGGGATGTTTGGTGACTTGCAAGAGGATCGTGTTCAGGGAGGAGGCTGAACTATCGCAGAATGCATGCTTGATGAGTCAAGACGTGGCGCGAGGTTCCCCTCTAGGGTCTTGGACACGTGCTTGTAATCATGGAACGTCTATAACACTTGCTGAAATTACAGATAGATACATAGTGGAGATGTAATGAAAGTGAGAGAAAAACATGAGTATGAGAGCTAGGGTACGGTGCGGGTGTGTGAGCCGCAGAATGCATGCTTGATGAGTCAAGACATGGCGCGGGCACAACTCAGTAATGATCGGACTCTAGTCACGCTTATGGGATGCTTTGGTGACTGCAAGAGGATTGTGTTCAGGGAGGAGGCTGAATTGTCGCAGAATGTATGCTTGACGAGTCAAGACATGGCGCGAAATTCTACTCCAGGGGCCAGGATACATGCTTGTACTCATAGAATCATCTAGGATACTCATTGAATTTACAGAAGTAGAGTAAGTCATGGCGGGGGATTGAACCCTACAATAATGAAGACGATTAAGAGGCTTGCCCTCGGACCTATGTAGTATGGGATGCATAGAATCCGAACAAGTACGCATTAGTGTCATGTAAATTAAGAAAATGCATTAAGGACTAGTGCACCGCACAACACGACATCAACAGGATAGTCCCTTTGTAGCTTTGTTTGTGATCAAGTTTGTGTTTGCTAAAGTATTTAAGAATCGTTATACTGTTTCCGGCATAGAGAGGATGGCCGTGTATAATATTTCGTCAGTTGTAAGCAACTGACGCGCCCACAGTTTTATATGCAGGAAATGGAGTTACATGAAGATATAAAGAGAATTGATGCTGTTGATTACTTAAATGTTAAAGTTGTAACAATTGTACATTCATTATTGTTGTATTTTATTGATTCCGCTGCTTATTGATGTAAAAGACTCTGGTGTAATTATTGTTGAAATAAAAGTTTTAAATTCCTTGTAAAATTGTACGAAAGAAGTGAAAAGATCCTGTAGAATTCTCGAATTCAGTTGTTTTGGAATTCGGGGCGTTACACTACGGAGGTCGGATTGGAACGTGTGACCCCTCGTTTCAAAGCTGACTCGAAGATCTACAATTTCTTTTTAGAAGTTAGTTGAAGAATCACTCTTCTTCATGGTCAAAATAGTCCAGCAACATCTTTGCCTTCATGAAGTTGAGAAGGGCTTTGTATGACTTTAGGGGAGGTCCGTTCTTGGAAGCGAGTTTAGGGAGCGTCTCTAGGTGAGTTAGGCTCCGAACTCTCTGGGAAGAAGGTCACTCTAGAGGTGAGCGGGAGGAGGAGCATAATCAGGCTCTAGGAGAGAGCAGTTTGGGGGACGAGTTTAAGGAGAACTCTAGGGAAGAGCTGAGCTCCGAACTCGTTTGGGGGGCGAGCGGAGCGAAAAGCTTCGCCAGGCCCTAGGAGAGAGCCGTTTGGGAGGCAAGTTTGAGGAGCAACTCTAGGGGAGAGTTGAGCTCCGAACTTGCTTGTTGCAAAATTTAACCAGTAGTGGGAGTAGTATGAATGTTTGTTTTGAGCCCCGAAACCGCATACTTGCATGCTATGAGGGCAATTTCGAACCATGATTGTGAACTTCGAAGTAGTTGTTATGGAGTTATCAACAAGTTATTGGAGCAATTCCGAATGGTGAGCTACTTCGCACTTGTTTGTTTACAAGCGGCGTCGAACCAAGTGTTGGACTCCAAACTTGTTGTTTGAGGGAGTTCAATGAGTTGTGGGAGCAATTCCGAATGGTGAGCTACTTCAAACTTATTTGTTTACAAGCGGCTAAAACGGCGTCGAACCAAGTGTTGGACTCCAAACTTGTTGTTTGAGGATTTAACGAGTTGTAGGAGCAATTCTGAATGGTAAGCTACTTCGCACTTGTTTGTTTACAAGCGGCTAAAGCGGCGTCGAACCAAGTGTTGGACTCCAAACTTGTTGTTTGAGGATTTAACAAGTTATAGGAGCAATTCTGAATGGTGAGCTGCTCCGTGCTTGTTTGTTTACAAGCGGCTAAAGCGGCGTCGAACCAAGTGTTAGACTCCAAACTCGTCTTTTGAGCTTAGCAAGTTGTAGGAGCAGCAATGTAGGACAAGCTGGACTCCGAACTTGCCGTTTAACGAGTCGCAGATGTGACTCAGAGAGATAGAAATGAGGCAAATGCAATAATTTCCAATAGAAAAAAGCTAAGTTTTATTGAAACAAACTAAGTGGTCGCTTCAATGGGGCGAGCCATTATCACATGCTTTTGGCCGTGTGGACCTCTATGGATAGGGTGAAGGAATCTTGGGAGGAGTTTGGTTCTCCCCCCATTGGACCTCCATGGATAAGGTGGAGGATGGCCCCAGGTTCGGAGTCTTGGAACTCGTTGGGCCTCTCGGTTCGATTGTTGGATCCTCGGGATGGAGGATCGGCCCCGTCCTTTCCGACGAACTTGGCCAGGTGTCCTCGCTGTATGAGTTCTTCGATCTCCTCTTTGAGATCCCGATAATCATCCGTGTCGTGGCCGTGGTCCCTATGAAAGTGGCATCACTTATCCCTGTTTCTTTTCTTGCCAGGGGTATTCATTCTAGGGGGACCGCGGAGTAGTCCTTCCTTGTCCACCTCCATAAGGATTGCTGATATACTAGCATTGAGGGGGGTAAACTTCTCAAAACGGGGAGTTGGGCGGCGCTGGCCATTGTCGTCCTTCTGGAATTTGTGGGAGCCTTCTTCGCTTGTATTCATCCGTTTGTTACCGAAAGATGGTTCCTCAAGACTAGGGGGGTTGAGAGCCTCTTCCGCTCGGATGTACTTCTCGCTCATGAGCAGGAGTTCCGAGAAGTCCTGAGGAGGCTTCTTGGTAAGGGAAGCCTTAAGGTTGGCGTTAGTGACGTTGTGCCTGAATGCCGCAGAGGTTACCGATTGGTTGAGGGAGGCAATAGACCGGGCTTCGGCGGTGAAGCACCGAACGTAATCTCTTAGGCGTTCACCCTTTCTTTGGCTAAGTGCTAGCAATGATGTACTTGTTTTCTCGGCCCGGTGACTGCCCACGAAGTGGGTGGGGAAGAGCTCCTCAAACTGTTCAAATGAGAAGATGGAGGCGGGGGATAGACAGGAGTACCACTCTCGCGCTGGTCCCCTCAATGTTGCTGGGAAGGCCTTGCAGAGGATCGCATCCGAGGCTTGATGAATCATCATGAGAGTTTTAAAACTCTCGATATGATCAGCTGTGTCCGACTCCCTATTGTAGGATTCAAAGCAGGGCGGTCTAAAGGCTTCGGGGACCAGAGCTTCCATGATGGCCCTAGAGAAGGGGGGTCTGCCTGGTCGGAACTTATTGGCCCATTGCTCTTCTTCGGCATTTATCTTGTTGAGGCACCTCTCCATCTTGTGGAGACGGCGGCGGACCGAATCATCCCTTCGGTCGGATCTAGTCGACCCTCGGGACTCTCCTTCATGAGTGGCGGTATGGTGAGGGTTATGGGCACGTTGATCCTGACTCGTGGCATATTAAGAGCTCGCATGATATCTTGTTTGAAGTTCTAAGCTCGGCCCGAGTGACTGGTGCCCCTCCAGTTCAGCGATCCCAGGGTGTGGCTCGGCTTACTGGAGTATGACTTCTCCGCTGATGACGTGGAGGGGACTCTCTTTGCCTCATCGTAGGAGGGGATCTTATGGTCCTTGGTCTACGGGGGGTCCGGACTCTCGAGGCCCCTGGGTGCTCAGGTTGAGAAACTTCCTCAGGGGCTCGCCATTTATTCAAGCGAGTTCGAAGGTCGATCCCCTGCCGACGGTTAAGAATTACTTGATGAAGATCTGGCCCTGGAGGACTTTGAGAAGCCATAGAGTCAATTGAGGGATTATGGATAGAAACATGGTCATGATGAGAGTGTTTCTTTGGACATCTTCGACGAGATCCCCCCCCGGGGCAGCCCCCCGAGACCCTAGAAGGGCCTGTTGAGGAAATGGTTGTTCAGGCTGCGATTGCTGAACTTGCTGATTGAGTTGAGGAAGAACATCTTGGACTGGAGGAGGAGGAGGAGGAAGAGGAGTGGCTCTTCGGCTGGAGACTGTTGCCTTCCCTTTCTCTTTCGGATGCATGGTTTGAAACTACTTTTGCTGATGAAGGTTGGATTGCTTTTTCGTTTTCCATAGACGGCGCCAATCAGTTGCTGCTAATTTTGGTGTGGGAGCAAACAGATGAATTTGTGAATTCTTTTTGGAAACAATAAAGCAAACCTGTTGACTTTCACCAGTGTTTGAATGATTTCTTGCCACTGCCATTGACCTACAAAATAGTTTGATACACCGGGATGGATCCTAGCGACGAACCCTCCAATGCTCAAGTCAGTAATCAGAAAGATTATGAAAGAGCGTTTATGTGGAAAAGTATTGATTGCCTTAATATGGTGGGGGGAGAAGGGTATTTATAGTCGCCTTTAAGATAGTTTAGAGATAACCATTCATCCTTATGTCCCGGTGTTTTTGGATAAAATGTAGAGTTTAAATCCTTTCATAGAGATAACCATGAATTTGAATTACTCTTTAAATATCTGAATTGGTTTGTAACGGGTTGCTACCCATACCCAATAGGACAGATCCGTTTTTGGGTTATTGGACTTTGAAGAAAGACTCAGTTCTCATTTCAGACCCGTTTGTAGGTGAAATTACCGTTTTACCACTGAGAGCTTTAAGATTCGCGCTCGATTTTAACGGTCCCGATTTGGTTCTATTTTTAGCCATATCAACTTGTAAGTGTAGTGGTCACTCTCACCGACACATCTTTTGACCTACTCAATGTGGATGAGCATCCACAATCGTATAATGTAGCTCAAGATGATCTAGTATTAACAGAATTAATTGTCTTTTTAGAACACTACACAAAAAGTTATTTTATTTCTGTAATTAATAAAATAACCAATGTAGCAACTCTCCATGAGCTATTAGAATATTGGTGGGTTAAAAAACCATGTGCTACAATTATATGCCAAAGATTAAAAGAAATTCGGAAAGAAAGGTATGCTCAAATGATTAGGCAAAAGGCAAAAAGTCTTGCAAACCTCGGAGAACTATCTACATCGTAAGCATTTCTCAAAATGTGCATAGAACAGAATGAAGAATTAGATAGTGATATGGAATTAGATAATGATATGGTACACTCTAATATTAGCAATTTTCCTAATCATTTTCTAGATTATACAGATATAAATTTTACTTTATTCCAATTTCTGCAACTATGTTCTATAGAAGCATTTAATATAAGTATTAACTGCATCTATGACATGCATTTTTTATACCAATTAGCTGAACATTTTGATCCATATGAAGATAGTTATGAAAACCTAGTTAGGAGACAATTAATTAATGCAAGAATTTCTTATCTTTTGCAAACACAACAAGAATATGATCTAACGAATACTTTTTATGACAATATGCAGACGGCTAGACCACCACCACAACCAGGTATCCAAGGTACCTATCCAGATAATATCTTTCCACAACAGAACAGTCAGCAGACCAATGAGAACAGAACCCCTCAAGAACGGATGAAATTCGGAAATCAAGAACTTTTTGTTTTGTCAAATAGCAGTCCTCCTTTCAGAACATATTTTCATATTTCTACGTCCAAAGAACAACAATGCATCATAGACAAATTATGGATTGCATTTAATAGAAAGGACCAAAAGTATTTCTTAGCAGCCATGAACTCTTTATCAGAAGTGTTTAGTCAGAACCAAAAGGGATACAAGTTTTATGCAGTTCTACAAGGCAATTCAGTAGGTGCTTTTCATACTTGGATAGAAGTAGCAGATAGTACTAAGCACTTCAAAAACCCAGTCAATAAAGGTTTCTATAACCTTTAAGAGGCATTAGATGTAGCTACAAGCTATTTAGGACCTAACTATTTTGTTTCTCCCTCCTTAAGATCCATGCAAGAAACTCCCTTGGAATATTCCATCACAAAGGACATGCAGGGAAAAAATCCTATTTTGTGATCATTGTGAGGCAATGTCAAGAACGGTAAGAAGACTTAACGAAAATAAATACTGTTTAATTTTTTTGAAAAACAAAAATTGTAGGAAAATATTGCAAATTTAGAAAAGCAGCTGCTCCAGTCCAAATTCCCACCTAAAAATCCACCACAGACTACTCCCCCGGTCTATAATAAGTGGGATGAGAAGGGTTTGCATTTCCTTTTACATGCATAAAGAGGTACTATTGAGCCTATAAATTCAATAGCTAGCCTGGCTCAAACGGCAACCAGTAAAGACAGATCAAGTCTGTTTATGGCTGAGGTTTTGCCAAAAAACCTTTACAGAGATATCAATGGGTCTACAGTACCAATGGCTAGTCCTGAACAAACGGCAACCAGTAAAGACATACCAAATCTGTTGATGGCTGTGACTTTGCAAAAAAGGCAAGACAAGGGCAAGGCCCTTATGGACAATCAAGATGTTACAGAACCAAACAAGTATGACCAGATTATACAGCTCCTCCAACAGATTGAAGATTTCCAGAAACAACCAGAAAGGACATTGATCCAACCCAAAACCAAGAAAAGCAAACGAAGAGAATCAATCAAGATTATGATTGCGAATCAAGTGGCAGGAGCAGTAAAGACAGCTGTCTCAAAAGAAAATGAGACAATAACAGAAAGTGAAAAAGAGAATCTTGAAGAGAAACCAAATCTATCTCAGATAGACAACATGTCAGAAACAGGGATTAGTGGCGACAACAATTCCATGACTCCAATATCTTTAGATTCGGTGGCACTGCATAATTTGGACGCCTAGACTCCACTCAGAAGTATTGCTACTGTTAGATATTATATTACATTAGATATTGGTTTAGTCCCATATTAGTTATGTATCAGTTTAGTCTTCCATTCTCTCCTATATATAGGAGCCAATTATATTCAGTTTATTCAATCAATAATAAAGAATATTTTCCTATCCTTAATTCTAACATGGTATTAAAGCCAATAATCCTATAAGGCCTATACTAATTTTATCCTCGTCGTCGAGGTGGAGTGGTTCTCGTCGTCATCGGAATCACTCCACCTCCCGACATCTCTTTTCCACTCCCGATCAAATACCAAAACCCTAATCTCCTTCTCCCTCTCCCAATCAAATCTCCAAAAACCCTAGCTGTCATCCCTCTTCCACTTCCCAACATCTTTCTCCCGATTAAATCTCCAAAACCCTAGAAGTCTTCAACTGTTCAACTCCCAAATCCAAACCCCCCCCAAATCGAAGCTTTCTAACCCTAGATTCCGATTCCAATCGAATCTTTGCCTCAATCAATGGCGACCATTGGCTACACCCTCCTCCAAGCCTTCATGCCGAAGAACAAGCAAAACGGTGGCGGCGGCGGCGACGGCGGTGGCTTCCGTCATCACCATCGTCCGATCATCCTTTCCCTTGTCGTCATCCTCGCTCTCGCCATCGTCATCGCCATCTCTGTCTCACTCTCCATAGTATTTCCTAGAGATTCGAGCCAGCATCCGCTGTGTCGGGATCGGAGGATCCTGGGGCTGCTGCTTCTGGTGGATCTAAGCGTGGACGCAGATTCTGATGGGTTTAGGGGGGCATTTTATTTGACAGATGAGGAGGTGGCGGATTATTATTGGATGGTGGTGTTCTGGCCGTCAGCGATCGTGTTCTTGGTGTCCGGGGTCTATTTAGTTGCTGGAATGCTTGTTGTCTACTCTGCTTCAACACAGCATCAATGTCTGTAGGTAGTTGACAACAGTTACTATGCATCCAAAAGAGTCAGAGAGTTGCTGTCTTGCTAGTGCTGCTGTTGATTAAGATCCAATACCCAACTCCCATACCTGATTTGATTCCCCAAAAAAAAAATCTTGCAGGTTCTTATGCTTCTACATCCAGATCGTCAACTCACTCCGGTTGATCGATCGTGATCGTCAACTCACTCTGGTTGATCGATCGTTTCTCGTGCTTCTACATCCAGATCATCAACTCACTCCGGTTAATCGATCGTGAGTTTGAGAGGGAATGTTATCAGCATAAAGTTCTCAGTTCAGGGATGAGATCCCATCATCGACAATTCTCAAGTCTAGGGTGAGATCCTATCATCGACTATGTCTCAATTCAGGGGTGAGATCCCATTACAGATTGGAATATGGAGATCCTGCCACTATTCGGGGTGTGATCTCAACAATGCGCCACCACTACTTCCTTCCGCAACATTCCGTCACATGCACCATCAAGCGCCGTTTCTACATCACGGTTTGTCGTTCCTTCCACATTAAAATCACCAGTATTCCAAACTCTTATTGTTTGAATCAACTTGATTTTGAGAGGGGGTGTTAGATATTATATTAGATTAGATATTGGTTTAGTCTCATATTGGTTATGTATCAATTTAGTCTTCCATTCTCTCCTATATATAGGAGCTAATTGTATTTAGTTTACTCAATCAATAATAAAGAATATTTTCCTATCCCTAATTCTAACAGCTACCTCCACTCAGAAGTATTACCAACCACACTCACAAAAGCATGGCCACCAGATAGCCACGTATAAAGGTAATTCCACTCAGAATGAAGCCTTTAGAAAAGTGCAGATGCTCCTTCAAGTGTTTGACACGTTGAAAGCTGCAGATGACTCCAGACCCCCTTTCCCTCTTCTGAAAACCCTTATAAATACCACCCATCTCCCACTCCAAAAAGATCATCGAACACCTTAGCCCCGCCTAAAAAATCTCCTTGTACTCTAATGTTCTCCATCACCACTGCCTTGTAAAATAGTGTAATGTACTGTAAGAAACAAGCTCCTCAAGCCTGAACCCGTTGTAAGTTTTCTTAAGCCTTTTAGGGGATTTTCCGAAAGGAAAACCTCTTTACTATGTGATGCTGTTTATTTCTGGGAGACGTGTGGATGCACCAGGTGTGAGTTCGGACTCAATTAGTATTGAAGGAGAATGCCGCTCGTCTGCCGACCTTCAGTTGACCTTCTGGGACCTACGATGAGCTCGGAAAGATGTTGAAGGCTGGGCTCGGATCGGAAGGGTCGGATCCGAGGTCTTGTGTACCTGCAGACGGTCCTGAAACACCGGGGTTTATCCCGGTGGCGGACCCTCCGACGCTCTAGTCAGTCTCTGTGAGAGAGTAGCAATAACTAGGTATATTTAAGTGGCAAAAGATTCATTACCTCAAAAGGTGGGTGTGGGTCTAGTATTTATAGAGAATCCCAACCGGGTTTGGTTCCACTTGGGGGCCGGGTCTGGATCCGAAAGCCCGTGGGCCTGACGTGGCAGAAGGCCCAGGGGGTTTAGGGCGGACGTGGCAATACCAGGAGTGGTATAGGGCTGACATGGCGAAACCCTTGGCGGTATTTGGAGTTGACGTGGCTGATCGTGGGTCTCCTGCGCTTCGGGGGGGAATCGGAGGGCCTAGGCTGCGCCAGGTCATCCTTCTGCTTCGCCGGAGAGGGGGGACGGCCTGTGGTACTGTCACGGGTCGGACTCCGAGGACTACCAAGGCTCGTCGGCACGAGGAGGCTAGTACTGTGAGGGCAAACAGGAGGTTCAGCGCTGACCCTGAAGTGGGTCGGGGCCGAGCTAGATAGCTATTTTTACCTTTTCGAGTGAGAATTGTATTGGGCCCTGGTTGGGCCTCAGGCCATTTTTACCCTATCACACAAGCCCCCCACTCCTGCGGGGGTGCGGGAGCAAGCCTTGGGGGAGTGTTCATGGTTGTGGAAAAAATGGGAGGACGACTCACAGGGCCTTCTTGGTGGGGTTGTCCTGAGGCTTTGACCGGACCTCGAGCTTGTCGAGGGTTTATGGGTAGGTGAAGGCGATGGCGAACCGTTTGTATCTTCCAGAGAAGAGTACCCTGGTGCCTGACAGAACCTCGAGAGGACGAGGGTTTATGCGTCGACAAGGGTGATGGCGAGCCGTTGTTTCTTCCTGAGAAGAGTACCCGGGTGCCAGACCGGACCTCGAGCTGGCGAGGGATTATGGGCCGGTAAGGGTGAAGGCGAGCCGTTGTTTCTTCCTGAGAAGAGTACCCTGGTGCCAGACCGAACCTCGAGATGAGGGGGAATTATGGGCTGGTAAGGGTGATGGCCAGCCGGTGGATCTTCCGAAGAAGAGTACCCAGGTGCCAGACCGGACCTCGAGCTGGCGAGGGATTACGGGTCGGTGAGGGTGAAGGCGAGCCGTTGTTTCTTCCTGAGAAGAGTACCCTGGTGCCAGACCGAACCTCGAGATGAGGGGGAATTATGGGCTGGTAAGGGTGATGGCCAGCCGGTGGATCTTCCGAAGAAGAGTACCCAGGTGCCAGACCGGACCTCGAGCTGGCGAGGGATTACGGGTCGGTGAGGGTGAAGGCGAGCCGTTGTTTCTTCCTGAGAAGAGTACCCTGGTGCCAGACCGAACCTCGAGATGAGGGGGAATTATGGGCTGGTAAGGGTGATGGCCAGCCGGTGGATCTTTCGAAGAAGAGTACCCAGGTGCCAGACCGGACCTCGAGCTGGCGAGGGATTACGGGTCGGTGAGGGTGAAGGCGAGCCGTTGTTTCTTCTTGAGAAGAGTACCCTGGTGCCAGACCGAACCTCGAGATGAGGGAGAATTATGGGCTGGTAAGGGTGATGGCCAGCCGGTGGATCTTCCGAAGAAGAGTACCCAGGTGCCAGACCGGACCTCGAGCTGGCGAGGGATTACGGGTCGGTGAGGGTGAAGGCGAGCCGTTGTTTCTTCCTGAGAAGAGTACCCTGGTGCCAGACCGAACCTCGAGATGAGGGGGAATTATGGGCTGGTAAGGGTGATGGCTAGCCGGTGGATCCTCCGAAGAGGGGTGCCCTGGTGCCAGACCGGACCTCGAGCTGGCGAGGGGATTATAGGTCGGGCCATTTGTAGGCGAACCGT
This sequence comes from Hemerocallis citrina, assembly GCA_017893485.1. Classification (NCBI taxonomy): domain Eukaryota; kingdom Viridiplantae; phylum Streptophyta; class Magnoliopsida; order Asparagales; family Asphodelaceae; genus Hemerocallis; species Hemerocallis citrina. Next base: position 236,967,209 of record CM030360.1, on the reverse strand, counting down.
TGTGCCTTGGGGCTGTTTGAGGTAGTCTGTTGTTTTCGCGGAGCATTTGGGGGCGCCCTGGGATCTGTGCAAGGTTCCCATTTCCTAGGTGCGTTAATGGCGCCGCCTAATAAATGTATGGCGCATGGTCTTCCGTCGTTTGGTTTTCCCCATGTCATAAAGGCCGGCCCCTGGGGGAGGCTATAAGTACCCCCCCCCTCTTTCTCGTAGTGGTTCAGATCAAAGCAAGGGTGGTCTGTTTGGCCCTTAAAGGTGTCTGCTTCGGCGGACGCCTGTCTCTTGATAATTTTTACCCCCGGTTGTGTCGGAGAGGTAGTTTCTTTGTCGCCCGGATCTTCTCTTGGATCTGATGGCCCTGATGTGGCGGCCAGATCCAGGGGGGATCCGGGCGAGAGGGACAACGACCGAACTTCGAAGGGTGAGCAGTTTGCAACTGTGGAGGTTCTATCCTTCCGAGAGAGATGAAGGGCGTTCCGAGCCGGTTGTTTGCAACTGTGAAGGTTCCGTTGCTGGAGTAGGCTGGACTTTTGCAGTTGCATCAACTGGCTCGGAATGGTGCACTTCTTTCGACCTCTGGGTGTTGATCTGCTTTCGACCGGGGTGCTTGCCGAGGGGGGTGTCTTGAAGCTTTGGGCCCCGGGTAGATGAGTCGTTCTCCGATCGGAGGCTGACTACTCTGCGTCCCAATAGGGCTCCAGGTTGAGGCGGTTTCTGTCTCACCCGGGAACAGTTCGGGTCTTCGGCCGATGACGCTGTAAGCCCCGAGCTGCTCACGGGTGAAAGGGGAACCGACCCAGTCTCGGAGCCCGGGGCGTCTGTCTGAGGACGGCGCCTTAAATCTTAAAAATAAAAATGTTCCCTCCTCCGAATACTTCTTCCGTGCTGACCTCCTTGTCTGGCTGCCAGCCTGTCAATGGATGATGTCAGCATCGCACGTTTTGAGGATGTGGCGCGAATTCCTAGGCGGCAGTTGCATGTCAGATAGGTGAACAGTACTCGCGGAAATCGAGGAGTCGCTTTTATCTCCTATAAATATTCCCCCCTCTCCCCTATCTGTCCACTCCTTTCTTCTTCAAAAAATTTTTCAACACTTCAGCGCTCATCTTTGCATCTTGCTGTACCAGGCTCGCCCTTCCAAAGTAACCCCAGGTGAGTTGGCAAGTCTACTTAGTTTAGGCATAGATGGACAGGGCTCAGTCTGGCTCATCAGCGTCGACGTCTAGGGGGGAAGTGGAGCCTATCTCTGACTCGACGTCCTGGGAGGAGCCCGTACTCGAGGAGGAGTCAGTGTTCGTTGATGAGTCTTCTGACATGGTTTCGTGGGAGGAACCGGTGGTTGAGGAGGAGGTACATGGTGCGAGGCTGTCGCGCTCTCGTCGTCCCTTCGTGGTGGAGAGCAGCGAGTCGGAGGAAGCGACTGATGGTTCGGACGACGTCCGTGTTTTGGAGTTGGCTACCGAGGGAGAGAGAGGCGAGGGCGGCATTGTAAGGAGATCCACGGTTCAGGGGGCAGGTCCGAGTTCCATGCTGACTGGTCGGTGGCCCTTATTCACTCCCTCGCCGGAGCGAACCGAGAAGAGGAAGAAGGCTCCGAGGAAGGTAGGGTTGGGGACTGGTGGTTCGAGCCAGGGGACAGGTTCGCCCGTGCAGCCGAAGCATTTCCGTCAATATCCTGACGACTTGTCCGACCAGGAGCTCTTTGGTGTGCAGGCCTCTTCGCCGAGTCGGACGAGAGTGTTGATGGACGCGATTCTGACCGTCTTGGATGGCGGGGACTTGGAGGTTTTGCAGCTGGCGTACCACATAGGTCCTAGTTACGAATTGATGCTGCCGAGCTCTACTCTTCGCCCAACCGATCCCCTGTCTGCTTGGTATTGTGTCTTCCCCGTGGACGCGTTTATTTCTGGACTGAGGCTGCCGGTCCATCCGTTTGTTCGGGAAGTGTTGAACTGGGCCTCCTTGGCGCCGATGCAGTATGGGCCGAACTCTTGGAAGCAGATAATCAGTTTTGTACTGATGTGCGAGGAACAACGGGTACCCCTGCGCTTGAACGTGTTCCGAGCAACGCTGATGATTAGTTCGGCGGCCGAGGGGGTTTACTATATCTCCCCCCGGAGCAGGAGGAAGGTTGTTCATAGCCACCCGGACTCTATCAAGGATTGGAAGAAAAAATATCTGGTGATCCGGAGTGAAGAGCCCTGGGACATTCCGACTCGATGGAACTACTCCAAGCCGAGTTATCCTGCGCCGGGGCAGGGGGATCTGACGGTCGAGGAGTGGGGGTTTGTCGAGCGTCTCCGTTTGTCCCCTAGTATTAATTGGACGAAGGTGACGGAGGTTCGCCTGGCGAGCGTTGGACTGAGCCCAGCCGTTCTCCGTATGTAGTTGTTTCTTTTCCCTCGATCCTTTCGTACATTCTTGCTCATTGCTCTTAATGGTTTTTTCTGTAGATATGGATGAGGCATCGATCAAAGCAAGGAGGCTCGCCATGAAGAAGGAAAATGCCGAGAAGAAGAAGGGGGAGATGGCGAAGAGGCTGAGGGAGCCGCCCCTTGTTATCTCGGAGGTACCGCTCGAGCCGAGGGTTAAGAGGACTCGTTCGGAGACGGGCAAGGGGGGTGCCCCTTTGAGGGGTAAGGGCCCGGCGAGGGCATCCGATCTTGATAAGGGGAAAGGTCCCTTGGTAGGGGTCGAGGAGGAGGACCCGGTGGTGGAGTTGTTGCGGCAGCGGTGGGCGCCGGATTGGTCGGTTCGGATGGGCGACTGTATGACCGAGGAAGCCCAGGCCGTAGAGGTGGTGGAGAAGCTGGCAACGCCTCGTGATCGCCAGATGATGGAGAACGAGCCCGTGGAGGTGGCATTCACGCGCCTGGCGCAGGCCACCGTGTCGGTAAGCTTGTCGACCTCTTCCTTTCTGTTTAGTCTTGCCTCAGGAGTTTTCTTCTTATCTGCGTCTTTCGGTTGCAGGCTTGTATGCAGGGAGCTAATGTGAAGAATCTCTACGAAGCGTCCCTGTTACAAGAGCGTGCTCGGGCGGACAAGAGCGGACGAGAGACGAAGGAGATGCGGATCGAGCTCGAGGGTTCGCATCAGAGGGAGCAGCAGATGAAGCTGGAGCTCGAGGCCAAGGACACCGAGTGGGGGAAGAGGGTGGCCTCCTTGAAGAGGAAGTTTGCCAAGGAGAAGGGGGAGTTGACAGCTGCGTTCGCCAATGAGAGGAAAGAGCTGACGGATGCGGGCCAGCGGATGGTGATAGCCGCCCAGGATGAGTGCTATGCGAAGGCCCTCAGTCACGTGAGGCATTTCTATCCGACCCTCGATCTGTCGAACTTCGAGTACGACATGGAGATTGATGGGACCCCGAAGATTCCTGCCGGAGAGGGGCTCGTTGACAACCCGGCCGTCGATCCTCCTGTGAACCCGATCGACGCCGAGGAGGAAAATCGAGTTGTATAGTTTTGTCTTTCTTTCTTCTTTCCTCCTTTCGATTGTATTTGCCTCCCGCGGACTGGCCCCCGCCTTTTCGTGTATATATAAAAAAAGTAATTCGGACTTGCCAAGGGTTTTGACGCCGGTCGTTTCCGGATCTCCCCGCTTATGTGCTTCGAGTTGGCTCACTTCGTAGGTTGTGGCTTCCCTTCCCGAGGTGGGCCCCCGTCGTTCCGACGTGGCGTGCTGCTCGAGACGAAGGGGGTATTTCTGTAACGGCCTTTGCCCCGGTTGACAGTATACAAAGTGATGAAGGGGATGTGGCTCGGCCTTATTGTTTCGCGAGGAATCGGAGTGGGGTGAGGTGACGCCTTGGGGGTCGACCCCCTAACCGGGTATTAGGTCGGGTCTGCCGAGGCGTTTGGAGTATGATACAACGAGATTTCCTTAGTATAAGATGGGGGGGCCGCTAAAACGGTCCTATACAAAGGAAAGCTTTACAAAAGGTTTACTTCTAGCTAAGTTAAAGTCTATGCTTGCTCTTTGCAGGAGTTCACTGGGTGCTAGGCGTCAAGGGGGAACCTCTCTGGCTCGACGGTAGGTCCGGGGGTAGGGCCGTCCTTCTTAGGTTTGAACATGACGGCGTTGAGGGGGAACATTCCTCCTCCGACGGTGGTCATGTAGCACGATCGCGCTGCTTCTTGGCTGCCTCGGACGACGCCGACCCCTTGTGGGGTGGAAAATTCGAGCTCCAGATGGTAGGCCGAAGGCACCGTTTGGAGGGAGCATAACCTGGATCGGCCGAGTATGGCGTTGTAAGCCGTCTTGACGTTGGTCACCATGAAGTCCATAGGCTCGGTCCTCTTGGCGGGAGCCGATCCCGCGGTAACATCGGGGGTGACAATCCCTTCTAGTACGACAGGGACGCCGTAGAACCCATGTAAGGTGTATCCGGCCGGTTGGAGCTTGCCTCTAGGTAACTTCAGTTTCTCGAAGGCTTCGAGGAAAAGAATGTTCACCGAGCTGCCGTTGTCGACAAGGATTCGGCGAACTTCACACTTAGCCATGCGGAGGCTAATGACGAGGGCGCACGATCGCGCTGCTTCTTGGCTGCCTCGGACGATGCCGACCCCTTGTGGGGTGGAAAATTCGAGCTCCAGATGGTAGGCCGAAGGCACCGTTTGGAGGGAGCATAACCTGGATCGGCCGAGTATGGCGTTGTAAGCCGTCTTGACGTTGGTCACCATGAAGTCCATAGGCTCGGTCCTCTTGGCGGGAGCCGATCCCGCGGTAACATCGGGGGTGACAATCCCTTCTAGTACGACAGGGACGCCGTAGAACCCATGTAAGGTGTATCCGGCCGGTTGGAGCTTGCCTCTAGGTAACTTCAGTTTCTCGAAGGCTTCGAGGAAAAGAATGTTCACCGAGCTGCCGTTGTCGACAAGGATTCGGTGAACTTCACACTTAGCCATGCGGAGGCTAATGACGAGGGCGCACGATCGCGCTGCTTCTTGGCTGCCTCGGACGACGCCGACCCCTTGTGGGGTGGAAAATTCGAGCTCCGGATGGTAGGCCGAAGGCACCGTTTGGAGGGAGCATAACCTGGATCGGCCGAGTATGGCGTTGTAAGCCGTCTTGGCGTTGGTCACCATGAAGTCCATAGGCTCGGTCCTCTTGGCGGGAGCCGATCCCGCGGTAACATCGGGAGGTGACAATCCCTTCTAGCACGACAGGGACGCCGTAGAACCCATGTAAGGTGTATCCGGCCGGTTGGAGCTTGCCTCTAGGTAACTTCAGTTTCTCGAAGGCTTCGAGGAAAAGAATGTTCACCGAGCTGCCGTTGTCGACAAGGATTCGGCGAACTTCACACTTAGCCATGCGGAGGCTAATGACGAGGGCGTCGCAGTGGGGGAGGCAAACGCCTTCGAGGTCCTCCCCTGAGAATGAGACTGGCGCGGGTTGTAGCTCGGGAGAGGGATCGCCTTGGACAGCATTCATCTCTCGGATGAAGGCTTTTCGGAAAGTATTCGATTCCCCTCCTATTAGCCCTCCATGGACTCAATGTAAGATAAATGGTGTGTCCGCGGCTCCCTCGGACTCGGGATCCCGACCCGGTATGCGGCTCGGAGGGGGGTTCGGGGGCGAGTGTATCCCGCTCCTAGTATCTCGTCGACCCCGCGGGACTTCTCGGGTGAATTCTCGGAGGTACCCTCTGGAGATGAGTTCCTCAATCTCGTCTTTCAGGGCCCGGCATTGATCTGTGTCGTGCCCATGGTCTTGGTGGAAGCGGCAGTAGAAGCGCTGATCTCGGTTCTTGCCGTTGTTAGGTCGGGGAGGTAGTCGAACAATGCCTTTGTCTTCGATTTCTAAGAGGATGGCGGATACGTTGTGCGTCAAGGGAGTGTATCTCTCGAAGCGGGGGACCGGCGGGACCTTCTTCATAGCCCCCGGGTCCCTTGGAGCTTTCTTTGATGGTTCGACTTCTTCGGTCTTCCGCTTTCCCTTCCCGGTGGCATCCCTGGTATCTTCGGGGTTAAGGGCCTCTTCTGCCCTAATGTATTTCTCGACCCTACTGAGGAGGTCGGGGAAGTCGACGGGGGGTTTCTTCGCCAGAGAAGCCTTCAGCTGTCCGTGACGGACGTTGTGTCGGAATGCCGCTGAAGCGACGCCCGGGTCGATGGAGGAGACCGACCTTGCCTCAGCGGTAAATCTCCGGACGAACACTCTGAGTGATTCCCCCTCTAACTGTTTGAGTCCGAGTAACGAGGCACTGGTCTTTTCGGTCTTCCGGCTGGTGATGAAGTGGGCGAGAAAATTGCCCTCGAGTTGGTCGAAGGAGTAAACGGAGCCAGGGGCGAGCTTCGAGAACCACTCACGAGCGGGACCCCGAAGGGTGGCCGGGAAGGCTCGGCATAACAGGGGATCCGAGGCGCTGTGAATCATCATGAGGGTTTTGAAACCCCCCATGTGATCAGCAGGATCTCCCTCGCCGTCGTAGGTCTCGAATTGAGGGGGTCAGAAATTCCTGGGTATTTCCGCTTGGAGGATGGGGACGGAGAAGGGAGGACGGACAGGTCTGTACCCCTGAGCCGCTCTTTGGCCGCCGTCCCCTATGTGATCGAGGCGATCCTCCATCCCTTGTAGGCGCCTTAGGAGAACGCCATCGTCCTCAGGCTGGATTATTGAAGGGCGGGACGCGCTGGCTTCGGCGTCCGACCCTGTTTGGGAATGGGGGGTTTCTTCCCTGGGGGTCCATCGGAGGGCTCCCAGAATTTCTCTTCGGGAGTCTTGGAACTCCTTGTGAGTGACGGGGGCTCCCTCGACTTGGTTTGGTTGGTCCGAGGGTTGTCTTCCGACTCGGCTGAGCGCGGATCTTCGTACCTCGGGCGGCGGTCTCGGACGGTTCGAGACCGGGTTGGAAGCGGCCCTTCCCCTGCTGCGGGTAATCCTGCGATTGAGGATTATTCCCCGGAGGTCGGGCTGGGCTGGCCGGCTGACGCTCCTTTGGGACTCCCGAGGGAGAGCCTTGTGTTACGACGTGCGTGGCCTGGCTTTATCAGTGGGTGGGGGCGAGTCCCGTTGGTTGACGGAGGAAGCAGCCCCCTTGCCTTTGGAGGCCATGAGGGTTCGGCTGTCGAGGTCTTTTGAGGGTCTGGATCGGATCGGCTTCTGGAGCAGCTGTTCCCACAGACGGCGCCAACCTGATGCTGTTTATTTCTGGGAGACGTGTGGATGCACCAGGTGTGAGTTCGGACTCAATTTGTATTGAAGGAGAATGCCGCTCGTCTGCCGACCTTCGGTTGACCTTCTGGGACCTACGATGAGCTCGGAAAGATGTTGAAGGCTGGGCTCGGATCGGAAGGGTCGGATCCGAGGTCTTGTGTACCTGCAGACGGTCCTGAAACACCGGGGTTTATCCCGGTGGCGGACCCTCCGACGCTCTAGTCAGTCTCTGTGAGAGAGTAGCAATAACTAGGTATATTTAAGTGGCAAAAGATTCATTACCTCAAAAGGTGGGTGTGGGTCTAGTATTTATAGAGAATCCCAACCGGGTTTGGTTCCACTTGGGGGCCGGGTCTGGATCCGAAAGCCCGTGGGCCTGACGTGGCAGAAGGCCCAGGGGGTTTAGGGCGGACGTGGCAATACCAGGAGTGGTATAGGGCTGACGTGGCGAAACCCTTGGCGGTATTTGGAGTTGACGTGGCTGATCGTGGGTCTCCTGCGCTTCGGGGGGGAATCGGAGGGCCTAGGCTGCGCCAGGTCATCCTTCTGCTTCGCCGGAGAGGGGGGACGGCCTGTGGTACTGTCACGGGTCGGACTCCGAGGACTACCAAGGCTCGTCGGCACGAGGAGGCCAGTACTGTGAGGGCAAACAGGAGGTTCGGCGCCGACCCTGAAGTGGTTCGGGGCCGAGCTAGATAGCTATTTTTACCTTTTCGAGTGAGAATTGTATTGGGCCCTGGTTGGGCCTCAGACCATTTTTACCCTATCACACTATGTATCCACTATGTTCCCATAATTAAATAAACTTTTGTATTATATGACTAATTTATAGATATGTTTGCACATAAAGTATTAGTTGTAATCTCTTTCATGCTAAGTATATCATAATAGCATAATTACTTAATTAGGCCTTATTAACCAGGAGTGGGTGACCCAGGCAAAGAAAGTAGAGTGGGGAGAGAAGGCTAAGTATGCCATAAGGGAAAAATGATTAGATTTGGCTGAGAAATTAAACAGGGCTTAGCTCAACTTGATATATCTTAGGTTTAAAAAAAAATTATAAATAAAAAATACTGTAGCTATTGTAGAACGGGAACATAGAAATACAAAAATTAAAGAGGGAGTATCCGGTAGGGATTTGTTTAATTTTGATAACTTGTTTCATCTTTCGTATTTTCTTCATAGCAATATTAAGAATCTGTTAACTTCGTTTTTAAATCCATACTCACCATCAGTTTGGTATGAGAGCAAGGTTGTTTTGACAAAGCAAGGCATGATTAGGCAAAAGCTCCTCAGGCTTCTATGTACACAATAAAATTTTTTAAAAAAAAATTACATACTGATTTCTTCCTCAGAAAAGCAAAAAGTTCAACACTGATTCCAACCATTTATGTACACAATTCTGCTATAGTAGAAGTGTAGTATACCTACAAATTCCATTGACGAGAACAGTTCATGTTCATGTACACTGTAGACACCGAAATCATATTCAGCATACTCCTGCACGAAAACACACGAGCAACATTGTCCAAATTACTTCCAGCAATACTAAAATTCCATCACTTCTACAGACACAGAACGCGACATAGAAGTAGGATAAGTTTCTCTCCTGGCAGTAGCAGGCTGCAACAAATACCAAAACATGATCAAGTTGTTTTCTAAAATAATTTAAATTTAAAATGATGTAATAAACAATTTGGAGGCAGAAGTTTATAAGAAAATAACCATGCTGGTGAATGTGTTCTTCCATGCACTATTCATCTCATCATAAACCTCCTTGGTTGTCGGCCTACCTCTGCTTGAACTTGCAACACAAAGAACTGCAACCTTTAAGATTGATTCAAAGTCCTTCAAATTAAGGTCGCCTTTAAGTCGGGGATCAACAAAATCAGAGAGTGGTCGTCTTCCCATAGCTACATCCTTGGCCTATATGTATGTATGCATGTAATAAATAGAATTAAAAGTCAAGGCAAAGTCATCATAAATATAGTATCTCATGTTTTTGTAAAGAGTAAGACACCTTCATTGTCAATGTTTCTCTAGCTTCAATATCAAGTTCTATTACTTTCCTTCCTGAAAGAAGTTGCAAAGCCACAATACCAAAGCTGTAAACATCACTTCCACATGTGAGCTTCGCATTTGTCATGTATTCAGGGTCCATGTACCCAATAGTTCCTCTCACATCTGTGAAAACTTTACTTTCTTCAATTCCAATCAACTTTGCCAGTCCAAAATCCGAAAGCTTTGGTTCCATGTTATCTGTTAGTAGAATGTTTGTCAGCTGCAAGAAAATAAACATTCAAAAATTAAGTTAGAGAAGAAAAATGGAATATTTGAGTAGACTGGTACTATATCGGTGACTTTTTATGTGTACTGAGAAATATTACCTTGATGTCTCTATGTACAATACAACCATCCGGATGACTGTGGAGAAATCTAAGAGCAAGTGCACACTCTCTCAAAATCCTCACTCTTTTATCCCATGGAAGGACTGTATCGCTCCCTATCAAAAGAGTAATTCACTTAAGCTTATATTTAGCAAAGAATAACTGAACACAACTTGGATAGTTTCAACGAAAACTTACTTAGAAGATTCTGAGCCAAATTACCCTTGCTGCAATACTCATACACCAAGTATTGGTCCCCATTCTCATCGCAGCAACCAAGAAGGCAAACTAAGTTTGGGTGTCGAATTTTTGAAAGACGTTCAACTTCTCTTATGAAAGAATCTGACATTGCGGACTTGTAAATATGCTTCACTGCTATGAGTTGGCCACTTGGAAGAACACCCTGGTAAACCTGACCAGCACTTCCAGACCCAAGACTGATTTTAGTATTTCCGTAATTTATTGCTTTCTCAATCTCTGCTTTTGAAAATTGATAGAGACCGGACCATTTAGTAATCATTTTGCCTATACATTGAGAACGCAAAGAGAAATGTTTGTTAGCATTAAACATAGTCATTGAACCATGCCTTTGCATGGTTTCGGGAAAATATATATTAGGTTGATTGTACCTTCAGCAAGTTTGTTAGCATCTTTCCTCATCACAAGTTTTATTAGGATGACCAAAATAACTATGCCCATTATCAGCACTAATGTTGTTAGTATTGCCTTGACTGTTCTACCTGATAACCAAAATAAATATGATTGTTTGAGAAGACTATCCAGTTTGTTCCTCCACGTAATATAATGCTTATAATTATCGTGTAAAATTGCACTTACGGCTTATTTTGAAGTAATCAGCAGAATTATCGTCTGAAGGCATATGAAAGATAAACAAAAGAAATCAGTAAAATTATAGGGTAAAATAAAGAAAATAATGTAAACATGAAGATATATCTGTCGAAATACAAACCTCACAACTTCCTAATTATGATTTCCTGATTGTCATCATATCTACGTAATGTTCAGCAAACACTCAAAAGCTTGACAGGCTACGAAACAAAGTTTTTTTTTTTTTATCGTTAAACGGAGGGTTGAATATCCCCCGCATTTCATTAAAAAGACTTTAACAAAACATACAATAAAAATAAGGTTTATGAAGTTCAGATCCCAACATGCTGGGTCCTGCAACTCATACACCCCAACCAACAAACAAAAACACAATGAAATCTAATCCTACTGATCGGCCGCCCTCGTCCAAGCCAATTTCTCGTGCCAATTTGAGCTCATTCTCTCTCTCAGTCCCTCGCTTGTACACTGTTTATCCGCTCCGTCGCTCGCACGGATACCTCTGTCGCCCCCATCAGTGACTTATACGTCAACTTCAAACACCATATGAGAGACCGCAAGCACTCCACCAACCTAACAACTCCCTGTACAGATTGATCCTGGTTCTCATCCCTTCGTTTGACCCTCGTTAACTCTCACTGGCACTCCGCAACGAAGACTGTCATCTCCCCTGAATGCTCGCACGGACACCTCTGTTGCCCCCATCAGTGACTCATATGTCAACTTCAAGCACCATATGAGAGACCGCATGCACTCCACCAATCTGACAACTCCCTGTACAGATTGAGTCTTGGTTCTCATTCCCTCGCTTGACCCTCGTTGACTCTCACTGGCATCTCGCAACGAAGGCCGTCATCTTCCCTGACCGCTCAACAAACGCCACCACCCCCTTCAAGCCCCCTGACATGAAAGAGACCTTAGGCACCCCTTACTTTGACCTGAATAGGACAAAGTAGAGCACAAACTATAAAATTGTCGGACTACCGTCACCCCACCAACTAGGGTACATTTTCATCATAATTGTAAGTTGATTGTAATTTGGATATTAGGGAAAAAGAAATTTGGATATTAGGTTAGCAATATTGGTGGAGGAAGAGAGGAGGAGCTCCCCCCCCCCCCCCCCCCCCCTGCGCTTTGGTTTTGGACCGGGAGGGAGAGAAGAGGGGAAGGGAAGGGTTTTGGCCGGGCGGGAAAAAGGGAGGACGGTGGTCGGCGGAGGGAGGAGGTGGGCGGGTCGGGAGGAGGGGAAGACGGGAGGGTTACCGGAAGTGGAGGGAGAGGCTACCGAGGGTGGAGGAGGAGAGGTCAAGGAGGGGGAGGAGCAGGGTGGGCGGGAGAAGGTGGCCGGAGGAGGGAGGAGATAGAAGAGAGCGGGGGACTTGGAGATCGCCCAAAAATTGCCTCCCGGATTTTCGGGAGAGATCTGGGAGGATTTTCAAAATATTTCCTGACTACTTAACAAAGTTGATCTTACATAAGAAACGCTACTTAGCAATAGCTTTGCTTTACACATACCACACATTATTGGTATCTGCTGTTAATCAGTACCACAGAAGTATATTGTTTTGTTTTCCATCTAATGCAGACCTTATCCATCTCCAGATAAGATTATGAGGTCATCAATTCATAACTTCATACAAAAGAAGAAGATTCAAATAATCTAATGTTATAAAGTTACTGATTTGAATGCTGGATAGTTTTTTAAGGATAATTAACTACTAGTTGGGTAATGTTGGAAAATCGCAATGTCAATGCAAGAGGAAGATAGTATTATAACTTCATAAAACTGAAATAAGAATTGATGCAGAACAAGAGAGAAACAGAGAAGAACAAGGTTTTAAAGGATATTTAGATGATTAGGGGACATGGAGAATTAGAGGAAGAAGATGGGGAGATAATGATGCATAGCACAAGGCACACAACTTCACATTTTCATAATAAGCTAGTCTGAATTTATGGACTGACATAAAGGCCTTAAAATAGACTTATAAAGATAAATGAAGAAAACATATTACAAACGATTTTAAACAAAATCTCCTTTGCAAACTGAAAGGAAAGTAGATTACTAAATGATAAAATCTTAATAGTGAAAACGACAAGATAATTTAGACCTTACTCAATAAAGCATGAAATAACTAAAACATTCTAGCTATTTTTTCAACATCTACTTGATCTTCTAGATGTTTCTTCCAATTAAATTCTCCATCATGTAGTAACCTACCATTAGTATTCTTGCCAAGAGTGTTCAGTGCATCTGTTACCAGGAAGTATGAGGAAAAGGGGGACCATGATTCAATAGCCAGGAGGGCTGCCTGACAAGTACTTATATTTGAAACTAAAAGTAAAACTATGGAACTTTTTTGTCAGGTTAAATATCCTAGACTTGCAGAAAAAGATTTTTGTCAATTAAAACATAAAAAATGTAAATTCTAATAAAAATATAACTTGTTGACTAGCATAGAAAAGAATGCAATATTTAATTTTCTGAATTTCCAAACTTTCAACCATGACTTCAACTGGAGCAATTTGGTTAAACTCTGCCGCCAAGATAGCAACATCTGACTAACTTTTTATTCTATATCAAGCCTCAAGAGCATGTTCCTCCTCCCAAATTTAGTGGAAGATTGACAAATACTAGTCTTACAGGAAGGAGGTTGGTGCATGGTTCATGAAGATTGAGTGAAGGAAGTTAAGAAATGAGAAACTGATTATATAGATTATAAATGCAGCAAATATATTGAGGACAATAGCATTATATATATAGGCAATGCTTATAACAACTTATAATATAATCCCCCAACAATCCCAAAATTATGCCCCCTTTCAAACTCAAGATGGATCAGCCAACATGGGTTTGGATACAGATGAACTAAACCGACCGAGCTAAAAGCTACTGATTAGATCTTAAGATGCAAGATGTTGAACCCAATCAAACAAACATATAAGGCTCTGAAAGAAGATGAGAAACAGCTTATCAAATCAAGATATGGGTATGTAAGAAGATGACGTGACTTCCCATTTGGATATCCAAAAAGCTTCGAAAGGAGTTGAGAAGTGGCTTATCGGATCAAGATATGGATCCGTAAGAAGATGAAGAAGCAACTTCCAGTTTGGATATCCGAAAGGCCCTGAAAGGAGATGAGAAACGGCTTATCAGATCAAGATATTGATTCGTAAGAAGTTGAAGAAGCGACTTCTAGTTTGGATAAACTCATATCGAAGAGGATCCAAGTCGAGGTTTGGTTCAGATTAGAAATCTGAACCAGATCGGGTTTGATTTGGTCGAGGCGGGTGCAGAGTGGACCTGAGCTGGTTGGACCGGGTCGGACCGGATCGATGCACAACTGGTCGGGGTGTTGGATCGGGTCGAACCCACTTTGGACCTAAAAAGCAGAAGGATGGCGTCTAGGGTTTCGGGAAAACAAAAGTAGAAGGCGGGCGTCTAGGGTTTCAGGAAAACCTAGCAGCAACAACGACGGGACAGGATGATCTGACGAAACAAGTCGTGGCGAGGCGGCAACTCCGACGTTGGTAGTTGAGAACGACAACAAAAGCGCGACGGCAACGCATAGCAAGGGTGGCGGCGCATCAGGTTGGGTCGGTGTCAGGGTGGCACCGACGATGTCAGAAGAGAAGCAGGAAGGCGAAGGAGGGCGGCGGCGGCTACTGTTGCTAGCTGCTGACCTCTTCTTCTTGTTGTATTGATTTTTTAGGCCAGAGCTGGGGGATTGGAGATTTGAGGGATTTGGATCTTGAGATTATTTTTTTTCATGGCTGCAAATCTAGGGTTTATTATTCTTCGATGAGAAAATGAGGATCAATGCTCTGATACAAAGTTAAGAAAGAGAAACTGATTCTATAGATCATAATGCAAGAGAAACTGATTCTATAGATCATAATGCAGCAAATTCGTTGAGGACAATAACCTCATATATATATATATATATATATCACACTAGTTTTACCTTCATATTTGTCCATGGCTGGTAAGCATTTGTAGAAGTCTTTTACCCATGTATCATTACCAATGGCATTAGAAGCAACAGCAATAACACTTGCAATACTGCAAATAGTCGCTTCAGTATTGTTCTCCTGAACTTGAAGATCCATTATGATGGAATCTATCATATTGGCTAACGCAGTAACACATGCATTACATCGATCCTCAAAGTTGGGGGCAACAAATTGACTACAGTTCTGTATTGCTGCTGTATATACTCTGGTATAGTTAGTCTGGAAGGTAGATAGGCTAAGGTCTGAACAATTGCCATTTCCTTGGTATAAGGTATCAAACTTGCATGAACGTTTTGATAGATCATTTCGAGATTGAAAAGAGGAATAGCAGTTTTGCCATCTTTGTTGGCTTAAAAAGATGTCATGAGTCTGACTGGACCACAGAGCTAGAGCTTGGGACAAGGAGTTGAGGGGATTTCGGCAGCACCTGGTTGTATTCACATGGTCCCATATTGTCACTTGCTCATCATGAGACTCGAGGCATTCTCCCTCCACTTCGTAGGGATACTTGTTGAAGTCCAGTACTGCACAACCTGTGAGTAAAGAAAGGATATTTTTTAAAAATATAAAGTACAGAAATCTGAATTTACATTTTCATTTCAAATTGCTACTATTTTGCAAGTCACTTGATTTAGTGCCCTTTATTTGCCATCTATTCTTATTTTGATCTCTTATGGAGTTTAGCATTATTTCGATTTAGTTTGAATTTATTATGGATATTCAAATATATTAAAACTAGATTTTTATTCAACCAAAAGGGGGATTTCAATTTAGTATACTATATTTCCTCTAAATATGTTTATCTAATTGACCTATATTTGATAACCACTTTTCAGAATTTAATTGAGGTCAAACTAGACCAAAAATTCTTATCATATGATTTTGATTTGATTAAAATATGCAATTTTCGGATTTATTGATAGACTAATTTTGTGGATTTGATATCTCTCATTTCCTCCTAAATCAATCAAATAAGGTACCGTTTTGTAAGAGCTCGAAAAGATCTTTTTAATGAAACGGTTCCTATCCATTTAGAGAAGTACAAAAAAATATGACTGTTCTACTACAGGCTATGCATAAGGTTGATTTTCAGTTTACTAATTTATCCTTATATACTAGCCATTATTTTTTGTTGACTCAATTTTTAGTTATTTTTATGCTCCATATTAATGTAAGACAAAAATGGGGAGAGTTTTGAACAATGAAATAAACAATGAAATGAGGATAGTTTTAATTGTTGTTATGATCATCTATATATTAACTGTTATATCTGATTTGCATATTGATACATACTAAATTGGTTATGTTCTTCTTGATTAAGGAGGAGAATAGTTTTAGCGGGGGCTATTCATTTTTATATGTGTTTTGTCTACATCAAAAAGGGGATCATAGTTTCGATGTAGGCAAAACATATTAATTATGTTATAACTATTTTATTATTTTTTAGTATATGACAGGTATTTATACATATGACAAAAGAAATCACCTAGGCTTAATCGTCAAATTCGTATCTATATAGAAGCAAACATTAAGGGAGAGCACATATTAAGGTAGAGTATCTTTAAAGTTATTAATCATGTTTTGTCCAAACTAAAAATGAGAGATTGCTGAACGTAAGTTTGATGTCGACAAAATATGTGCATGTTGTTCTAATCTCTCATTTAGTATGTGACGAAGAAATGTGCTATGGTTGTCTTGTATGCATTTTCTTGAAACAGTCTTCATATACACACCTATTATTTGTATGTATGGATTAAGGGGGAGCAAGATTTAAATTCTCGTCATGTTTTATCCACACCAAATTGGGGAGATTGTTGACCTTATGTTTGGTGCGTACAAAACATACACATGTTGTAACTGTTTCATCTAAGATTCTTTACAGGAAAATATAGAATTCCGCCATCATTGTTAACTGTCTTTAGATATTTCACTTCATAATTGATGTAGATTATGTGTGCATGTCTTCCTCATATAGGACATACCATCTCATTCATACACACTTATATGCTCTTGTAATTTATTTTAGATTCATGTATTAAGGGGGGGTATTGAATTAAAGGGGAGCTTTACTTTTAATTCTTAGCATGTTTTGTCCACACCAAAAGAAAAAAAATTGTTGACTCTATATTTAGTGTGTACAAAATATGCACATGTGTATAATGATTTTATCAAAGATCTTTATCGGCCAATATAGAACTAAATTCAAATAAATATCAAAATCTTCAGAAATAAAGTAAAAGAATCATGCAAATATCAGGAAAGATTCATCAAGAAGAAAGATGTGATTGATCACCAAGAAGCCAGAGCATCACTGATTATTTACTATTTTATTTGCGATGAATAAATATGTAAATGTATCTTTGACAAATGATCAAGTTATGAAAAGAATATAAAGTGGATTCACCGAAATATTTAGTCCGAGAAAGGTTTGGGTCAACTGCACAAATTGCAATCGACTGCACTTGACGATCAACTGTCAATTACAAATTTGTAATACCCCTAGAATTACTGGGCTTAGTAATTATTACTGGGCCCCTTAGTAGGCTTAGATTTATTAACAAGTGGGCACAGAGTTAGTATGGGCTTATGTACGCTGTAATGGGCTTAAGTGTGTATGTGTGTGTGTAGCGTACCATGCATACATGAAAGTGACTTAAGGTGATGGTATGCATGAAAGTGACTTAAGATGGTGAACATAAGTCCCATATCAGATGGAGTTCGAGTGAGAGAGTAATTAAATAGAATTGTTTGTGGTCAAAATAAGATCTTCTGGTGTACAGTTTAAACTGTTCAACTCACTTTATAGATAGAGGTCCTGAATGATATTATGTGGGAAGTAATGATGTCAACTTATGTGGCTTGGAACACTGAGGAATGACTTTAGGCTATAAGTCTTACATTGTAACTCAGAAATTAATGAAGGGAGCAAATTTTGTCACCATTCCTTTCTGCAGTAGCCTTTTTCTTTGTTTGTGTCAATTATTGAGGGTTACTCCTTGTACCATCAACTTGAGGGACTAATGATCTTTTTAGGTTTGTGGCAAGGCCCTTTCTTGTTGATCGCTTGTTTGTCTGTTACTTTGGAAACAAACAGAGGGTTGATGTCCTGCTTATTTTGGGAGGCTTAATACTGTTTTGTTTCTTGGCCTAATAAGAGTTAAAGAGTTTAGTATCTTATGGTATGTTTCAAAAGGAAAAATACACCAGCCTTGTTGTTTCTCTTTGGAGCATGTCACTTTTCCCGTGATTTCACTATTTAGTAATAAGGATGTCGCCAATTCTACTATCGAGTTCTATCAAGGCTAGCCATTTATCTAATCATCAGGAGTAAATGAACCATGCATCATTTGTTGCCCCCTTATTGTTGTTGTTGCTGGTAGTTTTGATGTTAAGACTCTTGCAGGTTTTGTGTGACGTAAGAATTCAGTAATTTTTTTTATTTGCCTGACATTAGTATATAATTTCTTAATTTATATTAACTTGAACTCCTACATTGCAGTTCCTACTGTGATCTACTACTTCCCGAACCAATGAGAGATGGACACCATTTGTGAAGGTACTCTATCTCATATCTCATATCTCGTATCTTACGTGTTTGTGTACATGTTTGTGTTTCTTGGGAAAAGGGGGCTGATGGATGTTTTTCAAATCTGATTTAGGAGCTGACAGTCATCGTAGCAAGGGAAGACATGCTTCAATTCATGCTAACCTGTGGTTGAAACAATTCATAAGTAAGGTTACACTTCTTTTTTTGTTCTTGTGAAGCATTTTTTTTTTCCATTTTCACTTTAGATCTTGTTACTATTTTTAAATACATATGAAGTCTCACTAGGAATTTTTTTAAAAGTTCTGCAAATTTTCCAAGGTTTAGATTAATCGTAGTCATGTGTCTTCTTTGTAGGTTACCTATGTCACAATCTTTATGCATACAATATATAGCAAAAATGGTTTGTCCAGATCTGAATGTTGTGACCACAATATCTCTCATGTTAACTATTCAAACACCTTATAACAATCATGTTAAATTAGCATCCAGAAAAGCATACGTTAATTAATTATTATGAAAGGTTAATTAATTATCTAAGACAATAAGACAGGTTCATTAATTAGGAAAGTTATGGATTTTAATTTTGTGCTTCTTACTAGAAGAGACAACCAGTAGAATCGATTTAGAAGCTTCAGCTCATATTCAAACAAAACTAGATTCCTTCATACATATTCCTGAATACATTTTTGATTTCTGATTTTTGATTTTTTGATTCAGCTTGTTTAATTTGCAGCTATGAAGGCAATCAGAGAAGCATGCATGATGCAGGCTGTTGTGAATTTTTTGTCATGTTTGTTTTTTATCTAATGATAACTTTGAAGGAAGCCAATTTGTTTGAGTGCCTTTTTATGCCAAGGCATTGTGACTATATTTTGTAGTAATTATTGTACGGATTTAAATTTATTTTGCAGATTCAATTTTATTGCACGGCTTTTTCTATGATGCTTGATGCGGTTTGTTTTTGGTCGCAGTGTGGATGCACCAGGTGTGAGTTCGGACTCAATTTGTAATGAGGGAAGAGTGCGGCACGGGACGACGAGCGGGTGGCTCGCTTCGGCTCTTGAGGATCGGCTCGGATCGCCTCGCCTCGAGTACCTGCAGACGGTCCTGAAACACCGGGGTTTATCCCGGCGGCGGACCCTCCGACGATCTAGTCAGTCTCTGTGAGAGAATAGCAATAACTAGGGAAATTTGGGTGGCAAAAGATTGATTACCTGAAAAGGTGGGTGAGGGTCTGGTATTTATAGGGAATTCCAACCGGGTTTGGATCCGCTTGGAGGCCGGGTCTGAACCCGAAAGCCCATGGGCCTGACGTGGCAGAAGGCCCAGGGGGTTTAGGGCTGACGTGGCAAAGTCCTTGGTGGTATTTGGAGCTGACATGGCTGATCATGGGGCTCCTGTGCCCTGGGAGAATCTGATGGCCTAGGTTGTGCCAGGTCATCCTCATTCTTTACCAGGCTGGGCGGACGGCTCGTGGGGCTGTCGCGGATCGGAGACCGAGGGCCACCAAGACTCGTCGGATACGAGGAGACCAGGTCTGTGGGGGTGAACTTGAGGTTCGGCGCCGACCCTGTAGTAGCTCGAAGCCGAGCCAGATTGTTGGTTTTACCATTTTTGAGTGAGAGCTGTATTGGGCCCTGGTTGGGCCCCAAGCCATTTTTACCCTACCACACAAGCCCCCCACTCCTGCGAGGGTGCGGGAGCTAGCCGTGGAGGAGTGTTTATGGTTGTAGAAATAGGATGGCGAATCGCTGGGCCTTCATGAGGGGGTTGCCCTGACGTTAGAGCGAACCTCGAGCCGGCGAGGGTTTATGGGCCGGCAAGGGTGATGGCGAGCCGTTGAAACTTCCTGAGAAGATTACCCTGGTGCTAGACCGGACCTCGAGCTTTCGAGGGATTATGGGTCGGCAAGGGTGATGGCGAGCCGTTGAGTCTTCCGGAAAAGACTACCCTGGTGCTAGACCGGACCTCGAGCTGGCGAGGGTGATGGCGAGCCGTTGAGCCTTCCTGAGAAGACTACCCTGGTGCTAGACCGGACCTCGAGCTGGCGAGGGATTATGGGTCGGCAAGGGTGATGGCGAGCCGTTGAGTCTTCCGGAGAAGATTACCCTGGTGCTAGACCGAACCTCGAGCTTTCGAGGGATTATGGATCGGCAAGGGTGATGGCGAGCCGTTGAGTCTTCCTGAGAAGACAACCCTGGTGCTAGACCGAACCTCGAGCTTTCGAGGGATTATGGGTCGGCAAGGGTGATGGCGAGCCGTTGAGTCTTCCTGAGAAGATTACCCTGGTGCTAGACCGAACCTCGAGCTTTCGAGAGATTATGGGTCGGCAAGGGTGATGGCGAACCGTTGAGCCTTCCTGAGAAGACAACCCTGGTGCTAGACCGAACCTCGAGCTTTCGAGGGATTATGGGTCGGCAAGGGTGATGGCGAGCCGTTGAGTCTTCCTGAGAAGATTACCCTGGTGCTAGACCGAACCTCGAGCTTTCGAGGGATTATGGGTCGGCAAGGGTGATGGCGAGCCGTTGAGCCTTCCTGAGAAGACAACCCTGGTGCTAGACCGAACCTCGAGCTTTCGAGGGATTATGGGTCGGCAAGGATGATGGCGAGCCGTTGAGTCTTCCTGAGAAGACTGCCCTGGTGCGAGACCGGACCACGAGCTGGCGAGGGATTATGGGTTGGCAAGGGTGATGGCAAGCCGTTGAGCCTTCCTGAGAAGACTATCCTGGTGCTAGGCCGAACCTCGAGCTTTCGAGGGATTATGGGTCGGCAAGGGTGATGGCGAGCCGTGGTGCCTTAGAAGGTTTGAGCGGGGTGGCCCGCCATCTTTGCGGAGCATTGAAGGCGCTCCGGGATCTGTGCAATGTTCCAATTTCCTAGGGGCATTAATGGCGCCGCCTAATAAATGCATGTGGCGCATGGGCTTTCGTTGATTGGCTTTCCCAATGTCATAATGGCCGGCCTATGGGGGAGGCTATAAGTACCCCTCCCCCCACAGCGGGTTTGATCACAGCAAGGGTGGTCCATTGGCCATCAGAGGTGTCTGCTTCGGCGGACGTCTGTCTCTTGCAAAATTTTAACCCTGGTAGTGTCGGAGAGGTGGTTACTCTGCCGCCCGGATCTTCTCTTGGATCTGATGGCTCTGATACGGTAGCCAGATCCAAGGGAGATCAGGGCGAGAGGGGTAACGACCGAAATCCGGACCGGTAGATAAGGAGCCTCGGATTGGTGGTGGCTTTGCCGTCTGGATCCTTTTTCGGGTCAGACGACCCTGACACGGTTGTTTGGCCCGAGAGAGATCCAGACGGGAGGGGCATTAACCGCATTCCGGACCTGGGGCTGAAGAGCCTCGGATAGATGGGTCGTCTCCGATTGGAGGTGAGCCGATCTGTTTTCCGATAGGGCTCCAGGCGATGGTGGCTTCTGTCCCACCCTCGAACAGTTCGGGGTTTCGGCTGCCAAGGCCGTAAGCCTCGGGCTGCTCGCGGGTGAGAGGGGAGCCGACCGAGCCCTGGAGCCCGGGGCGCCTGTCGAAGGACGGCGCCTTAAATCTTAAGTAAAATGTTTTCTCCGCCGAACACTCCATCCGAACCGACCCCTGTGTTTGGCTGCCAGCCTGGCACTGGGTGACGTCAGCAGCGCACGTTTCGAGGACGTGGCGCGATTTTCCAGGCGGCAGTTACACATCAATCGGTGAACAGTAATTGCGGAAATCGAGGAGTCGTTTTCATCCTCTATAAATGTCCCTACCTCTCCCCCTATCGCCCACTTCTTTCTCGCTTCTTTCTTTTTCAAAAAATCTTCCAACACTTCAGCGCTCGTCCCTACAGTTTGCTGCAGCAGGCTCGTTCTTCCGAAGCGACCCAGGTTAGTCGGTAAGTCTGTTTAGTTTAGGCACAGATGGACAGGGCTCAGTCTAGCTCGTCAGCGTCGACGTCTGGGGGGGAGGTGAAACCCCCCTCCAAATCGACTTCATGGGAGGAGCCCGTGCTTGAGGGGGAATCTGTACATCATGTGGAGCCTTCCGATTCGATTTCGTGGGAAGAGCCGGTAGGCGAGGAGGAGCCGGTGTATAATGTGAAGCCGTTGCGATCTCGGAAGCCTTTTATGGTGGAGAGTAGCGAATCTGAGGAGAGGGCGGTAGTTCAGACGAAGTCCAGATTCTAGGGTTGGCTTCCGGAGAGGAGGGTGGCCCCGAAGGGGGTGAAGCCAAAGGGGCTCGGATAGGAGGTCAGGGTGTGGGCTCTAGTTCCATGCCGACCGGTCTGGGGCGATTATCTACCCCCTCGCCGGAACGAGCCAAGAAGAAGAGGGTTCCGAAGAAGAAGGGGTCGAGGACCGGTGGCTCGAGCCAGGCGCCTGTTTATCATAACTTGATGACAGGGTCGCCCGTACAACCTAAGCCGTTCCGTCGGTACCCCGACGATCTTTCCGATAAGGAGCTGTTTGGGGTCCAGCCGTCGTCGCCGAGCCGGAAGAAGGTGAAGATGGACACACTTCCGACCGTTCTGGAGGCAGGTGACTTGGAGGCTTTGCAGCTGGCGTACCACATAGGGTCCAGCTACGAGCTCATGTTGCCGAACTCTACCCTTCGACCGACTGATCCCCTGCCTGATTGGTATTGCGTCTTCCCCGTGGACGCCTTCATCTCCGGACTGAGGCTGCCAGTCCACCCGTTTGTTCGCGAGGTGTTGAACTGGGCGTCCTTGGCGCCGATGCAGTACGGGCCGAACTCCTGGAAGCAGATCGTCTGCTTCGTGCTGATGTGCGAGGAGCAGAAGGTACCCCTACGGCTGAATGTGTTCCGAGCGATGTTGATGATCAGCTCAGCGGCTGAGGGTGTCTACTACATTTCGCCCCGGAGTAAGGGGAAGGTCGTCCACAGTCACCCGGACTCCATCAAGGATTGGAAGAAAAATATCTGGTGATCCGGAGTGAGGAGCCCTGGGACATTCCCACTCGATGGAACCACTCCAAGCCGAGCTACAAAACGCCGAGGCCGAGGGACCTGACGGCCGAGGAGTGGGGGTTTGTTGAGCGCCTCCGTCTGTCGCATAGTATCAATTGGACGAAGGTAACAGAGGGTCATCTGGCGAGCGTCGGACTGAGCCCGACCGTTCTGTGTATGTAGTTGTTTCTTTCTTTTGACTTTGTTGTTCCTCCGTGCTCATTGTCCTTACTGGATCTTCTTGCAGATATGGATCCTGAATCGATCAAGGCAAAGAGGCTCGCCATGAAGAAGGAGAAGGCTGAGAAGAAGGGGGAGGCGATGAAGACGAGGGGGTCGTCCCAGGTGGTCTCCGAAGCCCCTGTTCAGCCGAGGGCCAAAAGGACTCGCTCGGAGACGGTCAAGGATGTGGCTGTTCAGGGCGGCCCGGACCAGGGCACGGTCACCGATCTTGATAAGGGGAAGGGCCCTCTGGTGGATCCGGAGGTAGAGGAGAGGCTTCAGCGACCGTGGGTGCCGAGTTGGTCGATCCGCGAGGGAGACTGCCTGACCCGAAGGCGGCAGGCCGTCGAGGTGGCGAGTAAGCTGGCGACCCCCTGAGATCGTTCGGAGATGAAGGCCGAGACCCTGGAGGAGGCGTATACTCGCCTTGCACAGGCCAATGTGCTGGTAAGTCTGCCGACCCCTCTTGCCTTGTAATTACGTTGTAGAGGAGGCTTCCTTAGTTGTGCTCAGTGACTGTAGGCGACCGTGCAGGGGGCCCACGTGAGGGGCCTTTATGAGGCGGCCTTGAAGCGGGAGCGCGACCGGGCTGACAAGGCCGTGCAGGAGACGAAGGAGATGAAGATAGAGCTCGAAGGCTCTCATAAGAGGGAGCAGGAGATGAAGACAACCTTCAACAAGGAGAAGGAGGAATGGGCGAAGAAAATGGCGAATCAGAAGAAGAAGTTCGCCAAGGAGAGGGAAGAGCTGACGGAGACGGGTCAGCTCCTGGTGATCAAGGCTCAGGACGAGTGTTATGCGAAGGCCCTCAGCCACGTGAGGCATTTCTACCCGACCCTCGACCTCTCCAACTTCGATTATGACATGGAGATCGAGGGGACACCGAAGACCCCCAATGAAGAAGGGCCCGTTGATGACCCGGCTGCCGACCTCCCTGTGAAACCGGCCGATGCTGAGGTGGGAAAACAAGTTGTGTAGTTTTATCTTTCTTTTTCCCTCTCTCAATTGTATTTGCCTTTCGCGGACTGGCCACCGCATTTTTTGTACGAAGTACTTTCATTTATAAAAGAAGATTTTTGACTGGCCAAGTGTTTTGACCTCGGATATTTCCGAACCTCCTTGCTTATGTGTTTTGAGTGGGCTGATTCTCTTGTAGGTTGCGGCTCCTCTTCCTGAGGTGGACCCCCGTCGCTCCGACGTGGCGTGGCTTCGGAGCAAGGTTGAGGCCCTGGAGGCCACGTTGGTCCGCTACCAAAAGGGGGCTCGTGACACTGATGCGGCCTTTAATTACTATCGGAATAAGTCTGAGGCCTTAAGTGAAGAGGCGAGCCGGCTGAGGAGGGCGATGGTGGATCGGGACCTCGGCGGTGTCGGTCTTGGACATGCCATGTCGAGTGCATCGGTGCAGAGGCCCTCCTCTGAGAGGCTACTTCGCGATGTCATTGTGGAGAAGGAGATGGAGATACACCGTTATAAGACGATGCTAGGTGTCTCGGCGTCCTCCTCGGTGGGTCGGCGAGCGGAGGGGGTTCCCTCCGCGTTGCTGCTGCTGGAGCGTGTGCGACCAGTTGATGCCCAGAGCTCTGTGGCTGGTGTGTCGACCGTGGCTGAGCCTAAGGACCATCATGACAAGGAGAGGGCTCCTAGTCATTCGATTGGAGTGGTCCCGCCGTTCGTCGGACCCGAGGGGCCTTAAGATGGCGGTTTCCTTCAATTTGTGATGAGTGATGTGGTCCTGTAACGGTCTTTATTTGTTTTCTTAGAACCAAATAAAGGTGTATGAATAAAGAATTCTTTTCCTTCTTTGCTCTGGTTAGTAGTGTAGTGAATGGTGGCGGAGGCGAGGTTCGGCTCCGTCGATCCGTGAGGGATCGACGCGGGGCATTAGGAAGACTCCCTGATCTGACGCCGGGTCGGGCCTACCGAGACGTTGGGGATGATACCGGAGTGAGGACTCGGGTGCCGATCCCATTGTCCGGTGTTAGGTCGGAGCTGCCGAGGCATTTGGAGTTTGACAAAAAGAGATTTCTTTCATACAAGATAGGGAGGGTCGCTAAAACTGCCCTTTACACAAGAAAGCTTACAAAAGATTTTATTTACATTAGCCAAGCTAGAACCTATGTTCGCTCTTCTAGGAACTTCATTAGGTGCTCGGCGTTCCAGGGTCGGCTGATGAGTCGGCCGTCCATATCTGCCAGTCGGTATGTACCAGGGCGTACAGCCTCGACTACACGGTATGGGCCTTCCCAGTTGGGAGCCATTTTTCTCTTCTTGGTTGGATCGGAGACGGACAGTTTTCGTAACACGAGGTCCCCCGCCTTGATGTTTGTGGGGCGGACCCTCTTGTTGTAAAACTTCTCGATCCGTTGTTGGTAGATGCTTCTTCGGATTGAGGATTTCTCTCTGACTTCGGCGACGAGGTCCAGGTTGGCCCTCAAGCCGGATGAATTGTCAGCTTCGTCGAAGGCCATGATACGGGGAGAAGGTAGGCCGACCTCGACGGGGATGACTGCCTCCGTCCCGTAGGTCAAGGTGAACGGCGTCTCTCCCGTAGGGATCCTCTTGGTGGTTCGGTGGGCCCATAGCACGCTAGGCAGTTCCTCGACCCACAGCCCTTTGGGGGAACTGTCGAGGCGCTTTTTGAGGCCGTCGAGGATTTGCCTGTTCGCGTTCTCCGCTTGGCCGTTGGACTGAGGGTGGCAAATAGCGGAGAAACGCTGCTGGATGCCGATGTCCGCGCAGAAGGTTTGGAAGTTCTGACCTTGGAATTGGGCTCCGTTGTCTGTGACGAGGATCCGAGGAATTCCAAATCGGCAAATGATGTTCTTCCAAAAGAACTGTTGTACCTGGCGCTCGGTGATGCTGGACAGAGGCTCGGCTTCGAGCCACTTGGTGAAGTAGTCGATGGCGACTATTAAAAATTTCTTTTGCCCTACCGCTACGGGGAAGGGGCCCACAAGGTCCATGCCCCACATGGCGAATGGGGTAGGACTAGCCAGGGATCGGAGATTGGCTTGAGGAAGCCTCTTGATAGGGGAGAACCTTTGGCACGGGCCGCATCTCTTGACTAGGTCTTGCGAGTCTTGGAGCATGGTCGGCCAATAGTACCCCTGATTCAGGGCTTTCCGAGCGAGCGTCCTGCTCCCCATGTGGCATCCGCCGATCCCCTCATGAAGATCTTTCAGTGCGTAGCTGGCCTCGTTGCTGGAGAGACAGCGGAGGTACGGCTTGCCGTCGGCCAAGGTGTATGAGCGTTTGAAGAAGATGTCATCAATCATGACGAACCTTTCAGCTCGGACCCTGACTCGTCTAGCTTCGGCTAGGTCTTCAGGAAGCTCGGCACTGACTAAGAATCTTCGGATGGGAGTGGTCCAGTCGTCTGGACTGGCACCGTCTTGGACACACATTGCCTCCTGGTCTTGATCGTTGATACTTGGCTTTAGGAGGATTTCTATGAGCACCGTTTGGTCGAGACCCTCGAAGGAGGAAGAGGCGAGCTTTGACAACGCGTCTGCTTGAGCGTTCTGCTCCCTAGGGACTCGAATAACCATGGAGTGGCCGAAGGACACTAGGAGACGTCGGACCACTGCCAAATACCTCATCATGCGATCATCACGGGCTTCGTATTCTCCGGTGATCTGATTGACCACAAGCTGAGAATCGCTAAAGGCCCGGATTTGCTTGGCTCCGGCTCGACGTGCTAGGGTCAATCCTGCGATCATGGCCTCGTATTCCACCTCGTTGTTGGAGGCCAGAAAGTTGAGGCGGAGGGAGTATTGAAGTAAGAATTGGTCGGGGCCACGAAGGATGATGCCAGCCCCACTCCCCGTTTCGCATGATGATCCATCGACAAAGACCTCCCAGGTCGGATCCAAGGCCTCAGTACTGGGCTGCTCGGAGACGGTGCACTCGGTTATGAACTCAGCGAGGGCCTGCCCTTTGATGGCCGTCCTCGGCTGGTAGCTGATGTCGAACTGACTCAGCTCAATTGACCACTTGACTAAGCGGCCGGAGTTTTCGGGCTTGTGAAACAGTCTTCAGTGGCTGGTCAGTCAGTACTTGGATGGAGTGGGCCTGGAAGTAAGGACGAAGCTTCTGGGCTGCCATGACCAAAGCATAGGCCACCTTCTCTATCTTCGCGTACCTCGTCTCGGCGGGGAGCAGAACTTTGCTCACATAGTACAATGGCCTCTGGACTCCATCTTCCTCTCGGACGAGGACGGCGCTGAGGGCGCTATCCGAGGCGGACAGGTAGAGCCATAGTGGTTCGCCTGGCTCGGGCTTGCTGAGGAGAGGGGGGTTGGCTAGGTACTGCTTCAGCTGTTCGAAGGCCTCTTGTTGATGGGTACCCCACTCGAAGCCCCCCTTTCTGCGTAGAGCCTTGAAGAAGGGGAGAGACTTCTCCCCTGACTTGGAGAGGAAACGGCCGATTGCAGCCAACCGGCTCGTGAGCCTCTGAACCTCTTTGACATTCCGGGGTGGGGCCATGTCAATAATAGCTTGGATTTTCTCGGGGTTCGTCTCGATGCCGCGCTGGCTGACGATGAACCCCAGGAATTTCCCAGTGGATACGCCGAAGGCGCATTTAGCCGGCTTGAGCGGCTTGAGCCTCATATTGTGATGTCGGAGGACTCCGAAGGCTTCCTCGAGGTCGGTGACGTGGTCCGGTCCGGCCCGGCTCTTGACGAGCATGTCGTCGACATAGACTTCCACGTTGCGGCCGATCAGGTCTTTGAAGATTCTGTTGACGAGCCGTTGGTATGTGGCTCCGGCGTTTTTTAGCCCGAAGGGCATAACGCGGTAGCAGAAGAGACCCTGGTCGGTGACGAACGAAGTCTTGGAGATGTCCGGTGGAAACATCCGGATCTGATTGTATCCTGAGAATGCGTCCATGAAGGACAGTAGCTCATGCCCCGAGGTTGCGTCGATCAAGGCGTCGATGCGGGGGAGGGGGAAAGGATCTTTCGGACATGCCTTATTTAGATCCGTGAAGTCGATACAGATCCTCCAGCCCCCTGTTGCCTTCTTCACCATGACGACATTGGCCAACCACTCGGGGTAGCTGACCTCCTGAATAAATCGAGCCGACAAGAGCTTGTCGACCTCTGTCTTCACAATTTGTTGTCTCTCCGGGGCGAATTTGCGTCTCTTTTGGACGACCGGCTTAGAGTCTGGAATGACGCTCAGCCGATGCATAATCAAGTCTTCGGAGATCCCGGGCATGTCGGAGGGCTTCCAGGTGAAGAGATCAACGTTGCGGCGGATGCAGGCGATTATGCCTGGCTTCAAGTCCTCGGGGAGCGAGCGGCTCACCCGGAACCACTTTGATTCATCCTCGGCCCCGAACGGGACCTCCTCCAGCTCGTCGACAGGCTCTGGGGTGGGACCGTCCCTCTCGGGTTCGAGCTCAACGGCGTCGAGGGGGAACACACCCCCTCCAACGGCGGTCATGTAGCACGACCGCGCTACTTCTTGGCTACCTCGGACGATGCCGACCCCTTGTGGGGTGGGAAATTTAAGTTTCAGATGGTAGGCCGAAGGTACCGCTTGGAGGGAGCACAGTCCGGGTCGGCCGAGTATGGCGTTGTAAGCTGCTTTGACGTTTACCACCATGAAGTCCATGGACTCGGTCCTCTTGACAGGAGCCGATCCCGCGGTGACGTCGAGAGTAACAATCCCTTCGATCACGACAGGGACGCCAGAGAACCCATGCAAGGTGTATCCGGCTGGCTTGAGCTTGTCTCTGGGTAGTTTGAGATTCTCGAAGGCTTCGAGGAAGAGAATATTTACCGAGCTGCCGTTGTCGACGAGAATTCGTCGAACCTCATAATTAGCCATGTGGAGGCAAATGACGAGGGCGTCGCAATGAGGGAGGCAAACGCCTTCGAGGTCCTCTCCAGAGAAGGAGACATGTACTGGTTGCAACTTGGGCGATGGGTTGTCTTGGACAGCATTCACCTCTCGGATGAAGGCTTTTCGGGAAGTATTTGACTCTCCCCCCATTGGCCCTCCGTGGACACAGTGTAAGATGAATGGCGTATCCGCGGCTCCCTCGGGTTCGGGATCCCAACCTTGGATGCGGTTCGGAGTAGGGTTCGGAGGCGAAGGCCTCCGGTTCCTAGCATCTCGCCGATCCCGTGGGCCTTCTCTGGTGAATTCTCGGAGGTATCCTCGTGAGATGAGGTCCTCAATTTCGTCTTTCAGGGCCCGACATTGGTCGGTTTCGTGCCCGTGATCTCTGTGGAAACGGCAGTAGAAGTGCTGATCTCGCTTCTTGTTGTTATTGGATCGGGGAGGTAGTCGGACAATGCCTTTGTCTTCGATTTCTAAGAGGATGGCGGACACGTTATGTGTCAAGGGAGTGTACCTTTTGAAGCGAGGGACCGGAGGTGCCCTCTTCGCGCCGACCCCTTCCTTTGCTGTTTTCTTGGTAGGTTCGGCATCATCGACCCTGCGCTTGCCCTTCCCCACAACTTCTTTGCTGCCCTCTGGGTTCAGAGCTTCTTCAGCTCGTATGTACTTCTCGACCCGGTTGAGAAGGTCAGGGAAGTCCAGAGGTGGCCTCTTTGCTAAGGAGACCTTTAGCTGGTTGTGGCGGACATTGTGCCGGAAGGCTGCCGAGGCGACCCCTGCGTCGAGGGCAGAGACGGATCTGGCCTCGGTTGTGAACCTCTTGACGAAGTTACGGAGCGATTCCCCCTCCCTCTGACTGAGGTCGAGCAGGGAAGCGCTCGTCCTTTCGCTCTTCCGGCTTGTGATGAAGTGGGCCAGGAAGCTGGCTTCCAACTGGTCGAACGAGAAGATCGAGCCAGGGGGGAGTTTGGAGAACCAATCCCTGGCCGGACCCCGGAGGGTGGCCGGGAAGGCTCGGCACAGCAGGGGATCCGAAGCGCTGTGAATCATCATGAGGGTTTTGAAGCCCTCCATGTGATCAGCTAGATCACCCTCGCCGTTGTAAGTCTCGAACTGCGGAGGTCGGAAGTTCCGGGGGATCTCCGCTTCTATGATGTTGACGGAAAATGGAGGTCGAGAAGGCCTCCGTCCTTGGACTAGATTGGGATTCCTGTCGCCGATGCGCTCGAGTTGATTCTCCATCTCTAGGAGACGTCGGAGCACCTCGTCTGCGCGCTCAGAAAGGGGGGTCGGCGCACGAGTGCGACTCGTCCCTTCGCTCATTTGAAGGGGTCGGCTATAGGTCGCGGACCTCGGCGCCCCATGGAGTGCCTCCATGATTTCATCTCCGAAGCTTCTGAATTCGCCCCTGGTGACCGCGCCATGGTCGGGTTGGGTCGGGGCACAGGAATTCGGCCGATGCGGCTGAGTGCCGACGGCCTGTCTCCTTGCGCGGGTCTGGAATGGTTCGGGGCCGAGTTGGAAGCGGTCCCTCCCCTGGCCTGGCTAGCCCTTCTGTGTAGAACGACCTGACGAAGGTCGGGTTCGGCGACGTGTGAAGCGCTTCGCTGGGGTCCGGGGTTTCCACCCGGATTATTGGATGCTTCCCCTCCGTCGAGGGCCCCCTCGGGAGGAGGCCCGTCTGGTCGGGCGGAACAGGCTGATCTTCGGGCTCGGGGAGCCATGGGAGATTGGGTCGAGGGAGAGCGTCGGTGGCGAAGCTAGGACTTACGTCCGTACCGGATAAAGTGTTCCCACAGACGACGCCAACCTGATGCGGTTTGTTTTTGGTCGCAGTGTGGATGCACCAGGTGTGAGTGCGGACTCAATTTGTAATGAGGGAAGAGTGCGGCACGGGACGACGAGCGGGTGGCTCGCTTTGGCTCTTGATGATCGGCTCGGATCGCCTCGCCTCGAGTACCTGCAGACGGTCCTGAAACACCGGGGTTTATCCCGGCGGCGGACCCTCCGACGATCTAGTCAGTCTCTGTGAGAGAGTAGCAATAACTAGGGAAATTTGGGTGGCAAAAGATTGATTACCTGAAAAGGTGGGTGAGGGTCTGGTATTTATAGGGAATTCCAACCGGGTTTGGATCCGCTTGGGGGCCGGGTCTGAACCCGAAAGCCCATGGGCCTGACGTGGCAGAAGGCCCAGGGGGTTTAGGGCTGACGTGGCAGTACCAAGAGTGGTATAGGGCTGACGTGGCAAAGCCCTTGGTGGTATTTGGAGCTGACATGGCTGATCATGGGGCTCCTGTGCCCTGGAAGAATCTGATGACCTAGGTTGTGCCAGGTCATCCTCATTCTTTACCAGGCTGGGCGGACGGCCCGTGGGGCTGTCGCGGATCGGAGGCCGAGGGCCACCAAGACTCGTCGGATACGAGGAGACCAGGTCTGTGGGGGTGAACTTGAGGTTCGGCGCCGGCCCTGTAGTGGCTCGAAGCCGAGCCAGATTGTTGTTTTTACCATTTTTGAGTGAGAGCTGTATTGGGCCCTGGTTGGGCCCCAAGCCATTTTTACCCTACCACAATGCTAGTTTTTTATATGCTCGTAAACAAAGTTTGAAAACTTTATATTTCAATGGTGTATTGGCATTTTCTATATATCAATTTTTATTTGCATTTGGAGATTTTTTTTTGCATACAGGTAAAAAAAATAGTGTTCCTAAAATGCTGTAAAAAACATCGCTCTCAAAACAGTGTCAAAGACAACGTTCTTAAAATGTTGTATGTTTGAATGTGTTTTCAAAACACTAAACTTCAGGACGACGTTTTCAAAATGTTGTCAAAAGATAGCGTTTTGAAAATGCTATAGCATTTTGAAAAACGCTCTCTTTTAGACAGCGTGACGCTGTGAAAGCGACAACGTTTCCACAAACGCTGTATAGTTTTTATAGCGTGGGCTACGATAGCGTTTTCAAAACGCTATCGTAGACTTTTTATAGCATTTTACAAATGCTGTTAAATGTCATATATGTTGTAGAGCTTTTTTTCTTACTCTGGGAAGATAAACCAACAACTTGATATGAAGGTTTCTAACATTTGAATGTTGTAAAACTTAAAGTAAGTGAGAGTGTCTCAGTCAGATACCTGAAGGACTAGTGGGTGAAGCCCACAAAGTGATACGGTTGAACACAAGCACGACAAGCAGAAAAATGAAAAATTTAAGATTAATGCCAGGGAGAGAATCGTGCGCCATTTTTCTTCAACCAAGCTTCTGCAACGTAAATAAGTAATAACAATGTACTTGGGAAATAAAATGCATAGATATTGGAATTAGAAAAGGAGTGAGCCTAAGTTTTCCTTGTCTATGCTAAGGGATAGGATTGCATGTTTTGTATTCGTTTCCTTAGTGAAAATCAAGAGAAAAAATGTTGTTAGGTCCGGAGAATAAGAAGAAGATGATGACTGGATATTCTCGATCTATTCTCCCCAATCATTGTCAGTGTTCCTTGATAAATTTATGAAGAAAAAGTACTAGTGGTGATAAAGCTGGAATGTCTTCGTGCATGTCGAATTTGACAAATACTCGAAAACTGTCTGCCTTCATATCTGATGCTAATGCTATTAAACAAAAGTAAAATTTAAGGTGCCTTAGTATAGTTGTTTTTTAATCAGTTAAGGACAAATTCCACGTAGCTTTCGAACGATGCGAAAATGTTATTTAAAAGAAAGAACAATGTATAAGCAACAATATTTCTAGAGTCAAAGAGTATTTCTACAAATTTGAAAGAGGAAAGGGAACCTCATACTTAGATGAGGTGATGTACTCACATAGAGTAATCGTACACACACAATTGAACCCAAAATGACCGACTGGCACGGCGGTACTGTTCACATTAATTTATATATCATAATAATATGTGTGTATAAAAAATCAACTTGTTTGAATGCTTTTTGATCACGTTTCATGAACAATTTTTCAATACCACAATAATTGGTACAATGGTACCATATGATAAATGAATAGAAACCTCAATTTTTGTACACGTACATCTTACAACATCAGAAACAAAACAGTACAGATCATCTATATTAAAAAAATAGTATAATTAAAGTGTTGGAATTAATTTTTGCAGTTTTTCGGGCCGGATTCCGGCAGGCTCCGGCCACCGGCGGCGCCGGAAAATGAGTGGATTGCGATCCTCTCGATGAGTACTATTCCGTAGTGTACTCACTTGCCAAAAACGAATTCCGTATGAATGAGAA
Source organism: Hemerocallis citrina (assembly GCA_017893485.1). Taxonomy (NCBI): domain Eukaryota; kingdom Viridiplantae; phylum Streptophyta; class Magnoliopsida; order Asparagales; family Asphodelaceae; genus Hemerocallis; species Hemerocallis citrina. Next base: position 236,933,993 of record CM030360.1, on the reverse strand, counting down.
ATGTTGGTCCAAAGTTGGGTACTTGAAATGTACTAACTTGGCAACTTGGAGAAAATGGATAGTCCCATATTGGAAATTGGGAAAGATTTTTTCTGGTATATATACTAGAAAACTGGACTAAAGGGCGCGGCCCGGGGGTTACCACTAACGTGTAGTGGAGAGAGGACTTAGCCAAAATGACAAACACGCCCGGACCCGGCCCCGGCCCCGGCCCCGGCGCGGTCTGGTCTGGTCTGGCTTAATTTTTTTTTTTGCCCAGAATTTTTTTTCCCCTACTGAACTGATAAGGCTTTTCAGATTCAGTAACACTAACTGGTACCATTACTCTGTAACAGCAGAGTAATGGCTCACCACTTATGAATCTGAAGAGTCTCCATTACTTTGCTGTTACAGAGTAATGGGCCTGGCCTATGAAGAGTCTCCAGTCCAGTCTCCATCTTCTTTATAAAAGACACAAAATCTAGACAGAGTCTGATATTGAATCAGTATTTTTATTCTTCTTCTTCTTCTTCTTCACCTCTGTGTCAACTGAGAGTACATCACAGACAGCAGTTCGCTGAAGCTCTGAAGCAAGGGTGCTGCTCTTCAGAGAAGGTACAGTTGTATCCTGGGAAGCAATTCGCCAGCCACCGTCACACTACGGGACGAATTCTGCTTTAAGGAGAGAGATTCTCAGTCTCAACTCTGTGCAAAGTCTTCCGTTTACTGTTTTATTTTCTGTATTTCAGTTCTTCGCAATTGCTGCTGGAAATTTTTCTTATTTATAAAATCGGGTTCTAACAATCTTAAAGTAGAATTCTTTCCTCACTGATTCTAACAGTTTTGTGAAGTTTATTTACAGGTGGTGTTATCAATTCGGAAAAAACTCTTAACAATTTCTGTTTCAAACTATTTCAGATAAGAACATGGAGAACACACAAACTGATATTGCCAGTGGGCTTATCAGTACCGAAACACCGGTGACCCAAAATGTGACTGCACAATCGGTTGCGGCACATTCGGTCGTCCTGCCCACGCACATAACCATGGGAGAAAAAACCGGAGAAGTTCAGTGGAACTGGATTCAAGAAGTGGTAAAGGAAGATGCAGTTCTACCTGACCACATTGAAGCTGGACAGATTCCTCACTGAATCTGCCCCGATGCTGGCGCCAATGGATGCACACTCCGTTGCTGCAGTTGATGCGTGGACTCAGGATGACTACCTCTGCAGGAACTACATCCTGAATGGCTTGGTAGACCCCCTGTACAACGTCTACTGTGTCTTCAAGACGTCCAAACTCCTGTGGGGGTCCTTGGAAAAGAAGTACAAAACAGAAGACGCCAGGTCCAAGAAGTTTGTAGTCGGCAAATTTCTGGAATACAAGATGATTGACTCCAAAACTGTTGTGAGTCAAGTCCAAGAACTGCAGGTTATAATGCACGACATTGCTGCAAAGAACATGACGCTGTGCGAACCATTTCAGCTTGCAGCGTTCATCGAAAACTTCCACCTGGATGGAAAGACTTCAAGAACTACCTCAAACACAAGCGAAAGGAGATGTCTCTTGAAGACCTAATTGTCAGGTTGCGGATCGAAGAGGAGAATCGCAAGACTGACAGGTCCTATGAAAATCAGTCCATAGAAAAGGCCAACGTGGTGGAGCACGAACAGAAGGGCAAGAAGAGAAAGTTTCTGCCACAGGCCTCAAACAAAAAACCTCATGCAAAGAGGTTTGCTGGGAAATGCCACAAGTGTGGTAAGCTGGGGCACAAAATTTCTGAGTGCCGCAACAAGGACAGTAATCATTCAGGAACAGGACATGTAAAAAGGAATGAAAAATCTCACGCACACATAGCTGAGAACTTGTCCACCGGTCTCTCTGACCTGGACCTCTGTGCTGTAGTATCAGAGGTAAATCTTGTGGGGAGCAATCCTCATGAATGGTGGTACGATACTGGGGCCACCAAGCATATCTGCTCGGACAAGGAAATATTCATTTCATACCAGAAGTGCAACAAAGATGAACAGCTATTCATGGGAAACTCTTCCACCTCCAAAATTGAAGGAACAGGGAAGATAGTGCTAAAAATGACTTCAGGCAAAGAACTAACACTCACAAATGTGCTGCATGTTCCAGACATTAGAAAGAACTTGATATCAGGTTCTTTGCTAAGCAAGAATGGGTTTAAGGTTGTTCTTGTTTCTGATAATTTTATGTTGTTTAAGAACGGGGTATACTTGGGTAAAGGATATGTAAAGGATGGACTGTTCAAGTTTAATGTAATGACAGCCATCCCTAAAACTATTGTTCCTGCTATTCCCAATGTTAATGAAATAGCTCATATTGCCTATGTTGTTGAGTCTTCCTCTGTTTGGCATGAAAGACTAGGCCATGTTAATGTCAATTCTATGCGTAGATTAATTAACATGAATTTGCTACCAAAATTTAAGGTAGATAACTACGAAAAATGTGAAGTTTGCACGGAGACCAAACTCACTAAAACTCCATCACGTTCTGTAGAAAGAAACACAGAAACTCTAGGTCTAATTCACACGGATCTGTGTGATTTAAAATATGTACAGACCAGAGGTGGCAAAAAGTAGTTTGTGACTTTTATAGACGATTGCACAAAATTCTGTTATGTATATTTGTTACATAGCAAAAATGAGGTTTTGGATAAATTCAAAGAATATAAACTTGAGGTTGAGAATCAACTTGGCAAAACGATTAAAATCGTTAGAAGTGATAGAGGGGGAGAATATGATGCACCATTTAACATGTTCTGCTCAGAACATGGAATAGTTCATCAGACAACTGCTCCTTACTCACCCGAATCAAACGTTACTGCCGAGCACAAGAATCGAACTCTAAAGGAGATGATGAATGCCTTGTTGTTGAATTCTAGCTTACCCCAAAACATGTGGGGGAAACGTTGCTGACTGCCAACTATGTTCTCAATAAAATACCTCACAAGAAAACTGGCAAGACACCATATGAACTGTGGAAAGGTAACTTACCTTCGTATAAATACCTCAAAGTGTGGGGGTGTCTAGCAAAAGTGGCAGTACCTGTTGTGCAATCTAGATACCTAAATAAATAGATAAACTAGATACAAATTAAAAACCTCGCAAGTGCACGAATCGTTTATAGAAGCGTAGCAATAGCAAGGGTCGATCCCATAGAGATTGTAGACCTTAACTTACTAATCAATAAAAAAAATAAGAATCATAAAGAGTTGTTTTAAAAAATCTAAAAGAAATGAAAAGATTAAAACTAAATTAAGAAGTGTTGAATCACAAATGTTTATGAAGTAGTTGGGTTTAGATCTCCACCAATAGTTAGTAATGCTAAGTCACCTTCTGAACTTCGTCTTATTACTCATGTTTGTTCCCTTCAAGGGCATGGTATCTACTTCTTAAAGTACTGTTTCCCTAAGTCAAGAATTAGGCATGGTATCTACTCTAATTTGTTTCTTTCATTAAGTGTTTAGCATGGTATCTACTAAGTTGTACTTAAAGAAAACATAAGATCAGTGGAAACGAACAAACACTTAAGGTTCTAGAAATTGGTATTAGATCTAGATCCCTTAAGTTGATTGAACCAAGAACCCCTAAAGATTCCTTTGTTACAAGTTACGGGCACGAGATACGGGTCGTCTCAATATGCTCATATAACAGATTCAGATAAATGGTAATGCAAACTTGAATTTCTCAAGCTCTGTATGTCAATCGACTGGCTCTCACCTCAGTCGACTGCTTTCAGAGCTTCGAGAACAAGTTTGGTTATCATAAATCTATATTACTTCAATCAGGTTCAATCAATAAGTAAATAGAAGAATTCAGAAGAACATAGCACTACATAACTACGGCTTCAATCTACCTAACTATGAAATTAGTTCCACATAATAATACTCTTATTAATCAACAAGTTCGAATACATGACCAACATAAAAGAATAGAAGAAGAAGAAATAAACTAATGAAGTCCGGCAATGAGGTCGACTGGCTGTCACACAGTCGGCTGCCTTCGAATACTTGATCTCCTATCTCCTTCCTCGATGCTGATAGAATAATGCCCCTGTTGATGACTTGAACGCTCAGAAACTCTTGTGATTCGGTGGTGGGTGTTTGTGGAAGATGATGATCAGAAGATCCTTGAATAATGCTTTCTTTCTGATATTTATAGAATACGGCCAGAGAATTAGGGTTTGCACTTTTTCAGGAAAGTCCTTCTTTAATTGATTTGATGATTTATTTCTTTCTCGTTTCTTCTTCCTTTCCTTATCTGTTAACCACGCCTTTTGCTAATTCCCAGACTCTAGATTTGGTTTGTTGGCAAATTCACATAAAATCTGGATTCAAATAGATTTGGAATTAGATGCGGGTGTATCTTCGAATATCTTATCTGTTAACTCCGCCGCAGTCCAGTCGACTTGTCTTCGAACCAGTCGACTGTGTCGAGACTTCTGAGGATTTCTCAATTGATCAGCCCAGTCGACTGGTGTTGGAGTAAGTCGACTGTGCCGAAACTTCTGTGTAAACTTGATTTCTCTGTTCAGTCGCTTGTGTGGAAGACTCAGTCGACTGATGCTCTGTAATATTCTGTGTATCATCCTTGAAGTCCTGGATCTACTTTGTTTTGCTGTTATAGGCTGTTTCCTATGGAAAAGAGAAAATAAGAGTTAAATACCACATATAGAGCTTTTAAATGTGCATTTACAATAAGATTATTGCTTCTAAATGTGAATAATAATGTGTTTATCAGTACCTAACCCGAAACAGGTCACCATCGGACCTAAGACGATTGATTGCATATTCATAGACTATGCACATAACAGTAGTGCATATCGGTTCTTGGTATACAAATCGGATATACCGGATTTCCATGTCAATACAATAATGGAATCAAGGAATGCTTCCTTCTTTGAACATGTGTTTCCGTGCAAGGATACTATGTATCCCAAACGTACACGTGAACAAGGGAATGCAAGCACTTCAGTTGATGAACCAGAACATGTGACTGATGAGCCCAGATGAAGTAAACGGGCTAGAACATCAAAATCATTTGGTCCTGATTTTGTGACGACCTTTCTGTTAGAGAATGAACCTAGAACTTTCAAGGAAGCCATGTCTATGCCTGATGCTCCTATGTGGAAGGAAGCAATCAAAAGTGAAATAGACTCCATTATGCAAAATCATACATGGGAGTTAGTCGACTTGCCTTCTGGATGTGAAGCTCTAGGATGCAAATGGATTTTCAAACAAAAATTGAAACCAGATGGTTCAATAGAGAAGCATAAGGCAAGACTTGTGGTACAAGGATTTAAGCAAAAGGAAGGCCTAGATTTCTTTGATACATATTCCCCAGTTACAAGAATAACATCCATAAGAATGTTGATAGCTATTGCAGCTCTACATCAAATGGATATTAATACTGCATTTCTAAATGGGGACTTAGAAGAAGAAATATACATGAAACAACCTGAGGGTTACGTAGTTTCTGGACAGGAAAACAAGGTGTGCAGGCTTGTAAAATCTCTGTACGGCCTGAAACAAGCTCCAAAGCAGTGGCATGCAAAATTTGACAATGTTATGATGTCAAATGGTTTCAAAATAAATGAATGTGATAAGTGTATCTACATCAAAGATACTCCAAATGGATACATTCTGGTCTGTCTGTATGTAGACGACATGCTCATTATTGGAAGCAATAACGACATTATCAAACAAACTAAGAGCATGCTTAGTGGCAAGTTTGACATGAAAGATTTGGGAGTTGCAGATATCATACTAGGAATCAAAATTTCCAAGACATCTGAGGAAATTACTTTGTCTCAAGCTCATTATGCTAAGAAAGTACTTGAAAGATTCAAGAATTACTCCAATGGGACAGCAAAAAATCCCGTCGATCCCAGTCTTCACTTGTTCAAAAACACAGGCGAAAACATATCACAACTGGAATATGAACGTGTAATCGGTAGTCTGATGTACCTAACAAATTGTACAAGACCGGACCTAGAACATTCGGTAAATGTATTGAGCCGATACACGAGTAATCCAGGACGAAGTTACTGGAAAGGAATAACTAGAGTATTGAACTACTTGCGACATACTCAGAGTTATGCGCTGCATTACACCAGATATCCAGCAGTACTAGAAGGCTACAGTGATGCCAACTGGATATCAGACTCCAAGAACTCAAAATCCACAAGTGGATATGTCTTCACACTTGGTGGTGCAGCTGTGTCATGGAAATCCTCTAAACAAACGCTATTGGCCAGATCCACCATGGAATCTGAGTTTATTTCTTTAAAAAAAGCGGCAGAGGAAGCAGAATGGCTTCGAAACTTTTTAGAGGATATTCCTATGTGGGAAAAACCAGTGCCGGCTTTATGTGTACACTGTGACAGCCAAACGGCTATAGCACGGGCACTGAGTTGTATGTATAATGGTAAGTCTCGTCATATCAGAAGGCGACACAAAACTCTTCGACAACTACTCTCAAATGGAATAATCTCTATAGATTATATAAAATCGGCCGACAACCTAGCGGATTCATTTACTAAAGGTCTGTCGCGAGAGCAGGTTGTGAGATCATCAAGAGGAATGGGTTTAAAGCCTACGACGAAAGAGGATACTTGATGGAAACCCTACCTAGGAATTGGAGATCCTAAGATCTAGGTTCAAAGAGACAACTAAATCTTGTTGAATCGACGGGAGCACTGAGATATTAAAATCTCATACCCACTCTTAGGATGATAAAACAGTGCTGCCTGCAAACAGTTAGGATAACCTTGGCTTTTAATAATTCCCATAGCTTTGAAATAAAAGTGGGGTATAGCAGGATACTCTTTATGGGCATTCACCTTGTGAGTGTGAAATGGGGCCGTTTCTAGGAGACTGAAGAGAGGCTACATTCTCCAAGTTCACTCACGATTAACCAGGGATGTTCAAGGCCAAAATGAACACAACAAGAGAACTTAGTTCTGTGAGGAGATGAAACTGTGTGATAGTTATTATCTAGGTTCACATGAAAGCCCGGATAGTTCAAGACATCATGATCACTACCTGGTCAAGTGAATCCGATAGCTAATTACTAAGGGTGGTTCAAAGTTGAAAAATTACTACCATTCCTGATGCAGTGATTTTCCGATTGTACTCTCAGAGTTTTTCTGTCATGTCTGGATTACATGGTATGGTAATTTCTATTCATGTGGGGGATTGTTGGAATTAATTTTTGCAGTTTTTCGGGCCGGATTCTGGCAGGCTCCGGCCACCGGCGGCGCCGAAAAATGAGTGGATTGCGATCCTCTCGACGAGTACTATTCCGTAGTGTACTCACTTGCCAAAAACGAATTCCGTATGAATGAGAAATGTTGGTCCAAAGCTGGGTACTTGAAATGTACTAACTTGGCAACTTGGAAAAAATGTATAGTCCCATATCGGAAATTGGGAAAGATTTTTTCTGGTATATATACTATAAAACTGGACTAAAGGGCGTGGCCCCGGGGTTACCACTAACGTATAGTGGAGAGAGGACTTAGCCAAAATGATAAACACACACGCACGCGCGCGCGCCCGGCCCGGCCCTGAGCTTGGCTTGGTCTGGCTTAAAAAATTTTTTTTTGCCCAGAGAAATTTTTTTTCCCCTACTGAACTGATAAGGCTTTTCAGATTTAGTAACTGGTACCATTACTCTGTAACAGCAGAGTAATGGCTCACCAGTTATGAATCTGAAGAGTCTCTATTACTCTGCTGTTACAGAGTAATGGGCCTATGAAGAGTCTCCAGTCCAGTCTCTATCTTCTTTATAAAAGACACAAAATCCAGACAGAGTCTAATATTGAGTCAGTATTTTTATTATTCACCTCTGTGTCAACTGAGAGTACATCACAGACAGCAGTTCGCTGAAGCTTTGAAGCAAGGGTGCTGCTCTTCAGAGAATGTACAGTTGTATCCTGGGAAGCAATTCGCCAGCCACCGTCACATAGAGTAATCGTACACACACAATTGAACCCAAAATGACCGACCGGACACGGCGGTACTGCTCACATTAATTTATATATCATAATAATATGTGTGTATAAAAAATCAACTTGTTTGAATGCTTTTTGATTCCCTTTCATGAACAATTTTTCAATAACACAATAATTGGTACAATGGTACCATATGATAAATGAATAGAAACCTCAATTTTTGTACACGTACATCTTACAACATCAGAAACAAAACAGTACAGATCATCTATATTAAAAAAATAGTATAATTAAGGTGCCTTTAAGTATTGTTGTTTTTTAATCAGTTAATGACAAATTTCAGGTAGCTATCTAAGGATGCAAAAATAAAATTTTTTTTAAAAAAAGAACAATGTATAGACAGCATATTTCTAGAGAAAAGATGGTACACAAAGAGGAGTTTTCACCTGAATTAAAACCTGTAGGGAAGCAAATGGAGGCCATGTCACTTTAGGAGAGTGAAGATGAATGAGTTGTCCCAATACACAGTGTTTTCTGAGGCTGAGAGTCGAAATGGGGCAGAGGCTTGGGATTCTGGAGGAGGAAGAAGATGAGAAGAGAAAACCACATGGTCCACATCAGATATCCATTCCTCTCAAAATTGGGCCAACCGTTTAGTTCTGCCCGAATTCATACATAGTATGTGGCCCCATTTGCAATGATCTGGGCTAGGAAATCTATACAACTGTCTAATGGGCTTCTGTAAAATATTCTAAATTCTAAACTAACATTTACAAATTGATGTGAGCCTCTACTGTTTTTTTTAAAAAAAAAGGTAAAACCTGATCCCGTCACCGCTTCATTAATGATTATTAACGAAATATAGAACTACATAAAGCTGAAGTAATCTACTACTACTAGAACGCATAGACAATCAAGTACAAGAGTCTTAACAACATCTATGAAAGCACAACATCTATGAAAGCAGATAAGATACTCCACGGAACCAATCTAGCTAGTGATCCAGGACTCGTGGTGAACTACTCCTCCTCCTCCTCCTCCTCCTCCATCCATTCGTAGACTCTTTTTTGTCCTTGCCTAACTTGTCCAAGCATGGATGAAATAAAAAAATCTTATGCATCATAACAGGGAATCGGTTATTAATATAACAAAAGCACATCTCATTATGGTCTAGTCATATACTCCACACTGTAGTTGCGACGGTGATATCCCACGCTACCCTACTAATTGAATTATCGTGTCACTCAACTCCCCCAAAATATTTTGTACAATGCACATAAAGAGCTGTACTTCTTATACTTAAATTTTGTTGTGTGATTGTTAATGAACATCTAAGTGGATGGTTGAAACTGAAGTTATAAGCGTGTGGTTAGGATTTATGTGGATAAATAGTTGGTGTAGATAGTTACACCAACTGCACTCTCTAATATAGCATTAGAGGTGTACCGTGGAACTAATTAAGCGGCTATGTTTAGTACTTTTTAAATTTTTTTATAATAAGGTGATTATCGTCACCATTCCATTAATGAAGCGCTAATGAAACAAATACATTGTACCCCATCTTACATCAAAAGGTTATAAAGTTTCAAGATCCAACATCGATCTAAAGCATCAATAACAAAGTCAAAAAAGAAACTAACATCCTACTCAAAAGATAGATAGTAGTAGAACTGTCTTGTCAGACCGCTCCCGCCGAGCTGACTGCATTGTAAACTACTCCTCCACTTCCATGCACAGTCTCTTCTTCGTCCCTGCTTGACCTGCCCACACATTAACAAATACTATAATTTTATGCATCATGACAGATATTCTACTATTAATATGATGGAAGCATTCGGTCTAGGCATAAACCCCACAAAGTAGCAGCAACAGAGATATCCCATGCTATTTTATTTTCTTGCTTAATCTCACTCCATCTTCATTCCCCCCAAACATCTGTAATCCTCGTGGGCCATCTATCTAGATCAAAACCTATACCAATCAACTCCCACGCTAATCTGGCTTTAGGGCAAGTGAAGAAAATGTGTTCCGTTTCTTCCACTACTGACGGACATCTATAACATTTATCGTCTAACTGGATGTTGCGTCTAATCAGGTTTTGCTTAGAGAGAATGGCATCATTACTAACTAGCCATAGGAAGGATTTAACTTTCAGCGGTGCATTAGTCTTCCATATCGTTTCGACCTCTCCACTTCTAGACCCTCCGTCATTTAACCATTTGTACATCGAAGACACAGAGAAGCCTCTATTAGACTCTAGATTCTAGTGTCTCATATCCTCCGTCTCGTGGATCGAAATTCCTTTTTCCCAAGTGTACTGATTAAGTAGTTGAAGTTTGATAGTACATTCCAATGATGGCTGATTAATAAGATGCATACGTGTCCTTATATTCCTCCAAATTGTAACACCCCGTAGTTTTCAAAAAAATATAGTATGATATATATATATTTCAAAAAAATATAGTATGATATATATATATATATATATATATATATATATATATATATATATATATATATATATTTTGATAAAGAAGTTACTGTTTGGGAAAATTATGCATGCATGCATGTAAGGATGGCAAACGGGTCGAACGGGCCGGGCCGGGCCGAACCCGCCTAGGTTGGCCCGTGACTTGTGCGGGCTCGGGCCAGTTTGGCGACTTAGCCGGGCCAGGCCCAAACTTGATTTAGGCGACCCACCCAACCCGTGAATCCTTTAGGGTTCAACCCGGGTCGGGTCCGGTCGCGGGTTGGCCCGTTTAGATAGATAGGTTTTTTAAAAAATATTTTTAGCTTAAAATAATAATAATAATAATAATACTAAGTAACTAATAATACTAATAAACATTAAAAATCGTAATAATAATAATAAGATTGAAAGAGTGAAATTGGCAAAAAATTTTGAAATATTATTCATATGAATTTAAGTTATACAATTTTCACAATTTCTAATGAAATGAAGAATTCAATTCGCAAATATATTTTATACACTAACATATTTCTTATATACAATTTTAATTGACTCCAATTTTTCTAATTTAACATAACAAGCAAAGATATAATACAATTTCTAACATGTCGGTCGAGTTGCTATTACAAGCAAAGCTATTGTTGTTGTTGTTGTTGTTGTTCTTCCGGCGAGTTGCTCCCACTTGTGGACGTTGATAGTGCTTTTCCTTGTGTCCTATCTTCAACCTTCAGCCAGTCTTCTGTGCAAACGAGCATCTCTAACGAGTCGGGCTTCAAGCGATTCCTGTAATCAGTTAGAACCCTGCCACTTGAAGAAAATGCACTCTCAGAAGTAACTGTAGAGACAGGAGGAGTTAGTAAATCATTTGCCATAATTGACAGAATACTAAAAGTGTGTTCATGGTCTTTCCACCATTGTAAAATATCTAGTGGAGAAGTAGAAGGCTCAGAATCTTGTTGGTTATACCAATTTAATTCATTTGGTTGATTAGTCCTAGATTTTTTTGATTGAATTTGTTCAAGTAAATTAAATGTTCTATCATCAAATTTACTTTTACCCTTACCTTTAGAAGTACCAGAAGAAGAACTAACTACAAAAGTTGTACTACTAGAAGCAAAACGTCTATCATAATAATCATACAAGTTATTTAATGTAGATTCAAACTGAACTAAAAAAGTAGCGCAGTCAATTACTAATTCTACATTTTCCTCAAGTAATGCAAAAAATATTTCAATCAAACTCTTCGTACCTTCTAATTTGATACGAGGATCCATAATGGTAACAACACAAATCAACATAGGAGGAGGAAAATAATACTTCAAAAATTTTTGGTATGCAGGTTTTACAATCTCACCAACATTGATATCATTTAATATTTCGTTAAATGTTTGCATCATGCTAACTAATGAAATAAAAATTTTAATGTTGCAGTTTTAAAAGGTTCTAAAAATTTCAACAAAGATTCGACATAAAACCAATCGGTGGGAATCATTTAAAAATTGTGCATATTTTTTGCGATACAAAAATCATTTACAACTGCTTTATATTCGGTAACAACATGTAGTAAATCAAAAGTAGAATTCCATTGGTGTCTAACATCCTTTGGAAATCTTCTAAAAGGTACATTTTTAAGCCTACACCAAGCTTTTCATTCTTGTAATATGCTTGGACTTAATGCAATGAAATGTACACAATTTCTAATTTTAACTATATATGGATCGGCTATTTTTAATGCATCTTGAACACATAAATTTATAATATGATATGCACATCTAACATGAAAAATATTGTCAGATGGAGGGTTTAATAAGAATTTTAAAGTAGTAATTGCTACATTGTTGTTAGATGCATTATCAAAACTAATACACATAATTTTATCACGAATATGAAAAACATCACAAATTTCTATAATACGATTTGCTATTTCAGCGCCACTATGGGGATATGGTAACGCCGCAAGTGATATGATTCTGTAACACCCCGCAAAATTGAAAATTACAATTTTGCCCCTGGGTGTTACGCACGTATATTTTGTAATGTGTTTCACTACATATTTTGGATTCGTACTATTTATACATTTTTCGTATTGATTTTAGTCAACTAAAATATAATATTTCAATCCCTGGGATTTACGTGCTTTTTACGTGTTTTGATGCACGTGTTTCCACCACTACGTATAATATTTTCTATAGGTTTAAATTATTTATTTTTATGTATTTAAATCTGTTTTATAAAAACGAAAATTTATTTTCCCCCTATTTTGATTAAAATGCATTTTTCGATTTTCCGCACATATAATGCACGTGCTTTCTACGTGTTGCGATTTCATCATGAAACACATAAAATTAGTAAATATATTTTTATTATATTATTTTCGATTATATTTAATAATTTTTCATCAATAAAATTAATTTTTCGCATTTTGATATTTTACGTGCGATGCACGTGTTTCCTATGCACGTAGAAATTACATCGTAGAATGGGCAAATTAATAAATAAATTTTTTCTTATATTGTATTGAACACTTTTTCGTTGATAAAGTCAATTTTTGTATTTCGGTATTTTACGTGCGACGCACGTGTTTGTTCGCGGCGAACGCGTTTGAGCGTATCCTTTCTCGAAATAAATTTCATAAAATGTATGCACATCTATTTTTGCATTATAAATTTTAGTTAAACTAATTTTTACTTAAGGACATAATATATGATGTATAGTATATATAGTATATAGTATATATAGTCATCTTGATGTAAAGTATATATAGTCTTTATTATGTTCAGGTTGGTAAATGAATTGTGTAGTGGTGATGAGGCCCACGGCCTGGTTGAAGAACAACATGGCACTATTGAGAATTGAATAATAAAATGCATAATTAGTGTAGTGAATAATTTGTGAAGTAAGTGTATGGATTGGGGCCCACCGTATGTATGCTGCACATGGTGGTCCGGTTGAGTAATGGGAAGGAGTTAAGTTTTTTTTTGAGTAATGAGTGAGTTATGGGAGAGGGATTTGATTAGTAGGAGTTAGTGTTTTAGAGAGTGGGGAGATGAAGAGTGAGGAGTTAGGAGAGTTATGAAATGTGAAGAGGTGAGAATTAAAAAGAGAATTAAAATGAGAAGTTATTAGGTGGGAGATTTTGCAATATAGTCCCTAGCATTGTCCTATAAATAGCAACTCATTTCTCATTCTTTTTCACACCAAAAAAATAAAATAAATAAGAGAAAGAGAAGAATAAAAGAAAGAGAGAAAAGAGTTTGTACTTGGTGGCCATTGCTAGGAGGAGAAAATCTAGGAGGACATTAGATCTAGAAGTGGTGCTCTTCCCTTCATTAGTCAAGCTTCAATCAAGGTGGGTTCTCATGCTTTCTAATTTAGAACTTTGCATGCTAGTGACAAGATATGAGCATTTTGTTTTGATATGTAGCTAAAAATTCATGTTAGTGTTACATGCTATGAATGAGAACAATATTGTTATGATTAAACAAATAATAGGAATTTTTGACTAAAGAGCTAATACCATAGATCATGTTAGAATGCTTGTAAAATGTTATGCATGTTAAAAGTGTATTTTTTTGTATGGGAAATTTGTTGAAAAATGTTGTTTAGTTTATGCTCTAGAGTCATGAAAGAATAACAAAATAAGTTATTGTCATAAATTAGTATGCATGAATGAAGATATAATTGATTGTATGAAAAATGTTGGGAATACATTCTTTTGCAAAAATATTTTGTAAGGTTAATTGAATACCATAAACTTGTTTTGATTATGAAAGATACAATACGTATCCTTTGATTAAATTGCATAAGTACAACCCTATGTTTCTCAATAAACAGACATTTTGAAAATAAGATTATTTGTCTAAAATGTGGTTTAGAAATCTATGGATTACTGTTAGAGAGTAACTCAATTTATATGAACCTAATTGAGCCTGACAAAAGATTAGAAGGATTGAGGAATCGAGTTTTTATAAATAAAATAAAATCACAGACAGTGGGAAAAGATATATGAAGAGACTACATATCGATAGGTACACTTGGCCTAGTGGTCTAAGTGTTGTGATGGTTTCTCATTGACCTGGGTTCGAATCTTAGTATTGCCCAAAACATATTTTTGTTTTAATAAAATGAACACAAGAACTGAGAATGATTATAAGTAGGTTTTGGCGTGGAGTTTAGACACCAAGACTGTTTGGTCTAGTGGTCGGCGCTGTAGTCCGTGGGCACTTGTGGGTTTCCTCACGGGTTCAAAACCCAGGGAGAGGTTTTTTTTTAATATATATATATATATATATATATATATATATATATATATATTTATATATTTTTTTGAGTTGAAGGGGCTTGTGAAGATCGGGATTACATGGACAACATTTCTAATAATCATTGCCAAATTTAGTACACTGAAATGGACTGGATTCATCATAAGGAGGATGGAAAAGTAAAGAAGACAACTAGTTACCTTATTGAGATTTTGCAAAATTGTTGAAATGAAACTCAAAGAGTTCTTGTGTATTCAAAGGGTTAGTGGTTTTAATCTAGATAAGTATATGAGTAAAGTTCTTAATTGAGGAGAACTAAGAGTGGGAAAAATAGAATATGAATAGTGTTAAAATGAATTATTGAACCGAGGTAAATGAGGCTTTGATTGGTTTTATTTTGAGACATTGCAAGAGATTGGGTTATGATAAATATTCATTTGATAGAAATTGTATATATGAAAGGAATTACTTTTTGTTCTATAAAGATCTTGAATAAGTGACTAGGTCATGAATGATGACACGACTATGTATTTTTGTGAAATGAATTGAAGATGAAAATGTCTAGGTTTAAGACATGATTACTAAAGGGTATATGTACCCATGTTTCTTGTACATGAAAGTTTATGATTTAGAATTAGTAAGACCTCGGTTACCGGTAAATTTTGAAAGATAGATTTTGAGTTTTGACTTTGAGATAATGCCGTCGGGCGATCTCGTATTTTGTGAATAAATCCGGTATAAGGTAAAAACTGATTCTAGGGTGATAACATATTCATGTCTTGAACTAAAAATAATTAGGCACCTAAGTGAAGATGTAATAAACTTGTGCAAACGTAAATGGGTGCTTCTATATAGTCGGCGGTGGATCTCCGTGGCTATAGACCCAGTTGGTGGACTGTGGTTGCCCCATAGGAGATGGACTGTATTTTATCCGGGACTTAGGGTAGTTGACGGATGTTTACCATACTCCAAAGATTATGTACATACTGGGGCTAGAAGGGCATTTACGGGATTATCATCACGATATAATAGCCAGGGAGGCTGGGATCTGTTAATATAAGCCAGGGAGGCTAGCCAGGGAGGCTGAGATCCGTATCTGTGAAATAACTCTAAAACTTATTTTATTACTGGGTAGTCTCATGGCGAGGGATCGAACCCTTCAATGTGGAGTACGTAGGCGCTTGCCCTCGGACCTATGTAGTATGGGATGCATAGAATCCGAACAAGTGTGCATTAGTGTCATCCTAGTATAGAAATGTGTGCATTAGGCATTAAGGCATGACATACACTTATGTTTAGAGTAATCACCTTTGACACTTTACTTGTTCATTCAATCTTTTTTTGTGATTTGTTAAAGTATGAGATCGTTATACTATTCCCGGCATAGAGAGGATAGCCGTGTATAATATTTCGTCAGTTGTAAGTAACTGACGTGCCCACAGACTGACATGCAGGTAATGGACTATTCATGGAGTTATAAAGTGGATATGCTGTTGCTGTTTAGAAGTTAAAGATATTGCAAATGATGTTAAAGTTATACAAGTTGTTTTTCATTATTGTAATCTTTGTTTCTTCCGCTGTGTAAAAACCAAGTGTAAAGAAACTCTGATGTATTGTGAATGAAAAGTTTTAATTTCCTTGTAAAATTGTACGAAGTGAAGTAAAGATCCTGTGAAATCTCGAATTTATCCTTATTTGAAATTCGGGGTGTTACAGATTCTTTTTTGAAGAATCCAATCATTGTCGATCCAATGACAGGTTATTCCCATCATTGGAATATTGTTGACACCCGTCCAACAATCTGAAGTTAAACTAACTCTACAAGTTAAACTCCATAAAATTGCTGTAACCCTCGTTTCCGATAATTAGTATTTTCTGTGTATTTTCTATAATTTGAACTTTTGGTAAATTTATTTTGTGTTAAATTCGTTTTAGACCTGTATTAAAGTATTTTCTAAATAAAATTTTATTTATTTCGAATAATGTTGTATTTTGATCTTATCTTCGACATCTTATTGATCGGCTATTTATATTTGAGCTTAAAACAAATATATTATTATTGGATTATTTTAATAAAATTTCTAAACCCGAATACTATTTTATTGTATAATTTATCACTATTATGATTATGATTATAAATTGTTATTTCATGATTTTCTATTTAAAATTCATATATTGGATTATTTTATTTTTATACCCGATCTGATCTTCTCGGCGAGTTCCAATTTGTTTTAATTCCAATTCTTATTATATCAATTGCATTATTTAATTGGGTTGGAATTTTCGTTCATGAACTATCTTTCTTTTTTATTGAGTTATCTATATTGTGGATTTTGTTTATTTGAATTATGAGTATTTTTATTTGAATCGTGTTGATTTTGATATATCTTCTAATTGAACCCTAATTGTACCCTATAAATGCAACTCTACTGTAACCCTAATTTCTGCACACAAAACTCAACCTAGCCGCCTATTCTCTCTCCTCCCGTTCTCTATCCTCTTTCTCTCTCCCCGTTCAGAACCCAAATCCCCAATCCCGTACTTCGTCTTCTCCGGCGAACCACCACTCCGGCGACCCCCCCAACTTTCGTCGACTACTCCCCGTCGCCTTCCCTCGACACCCAAATCCCCAAACACCATCCCCGTTCCCCCTTTCCCCTTCCTCACCATTAACAAGCTTCAAAACCCATCAACCCCAAATCCCGATAACCCCTCTCCTCCCAGCTTCCATCGCCGGCGACGCCTCCTAGCGCCGCCCTGACCCTCGCGCCGCCTACCCCCGTCGACGCGCCGCCAGCCAGTGCGCCTCCCTTGGCTGGCCATCGACTAGTTGCTGCTGTCTCTCTTTTTGGCTGATTGCCATTGTTGCTGTCTCTTTTGTGTGCTGTTGAATTTAATTGCACGTGTATTGCGCGTGCTGCTTGGGGATTTGCTAGTTCGTTG
The DNA here is from genome assembly GCA_017893485.1 of Hemerocallis citrina. Classification (NCBI taxonomy): domain Eukaryota; kingdom Viridiplantae; phylum Streptophyta; class Magnoliopsida; order Asparagales; family Asphodelaceae; genus Hemerocallis; species Hemerocallis citrina. The sequence continues at coordinate 236,916,365 of CM030360.1, read as the reverse complement.
CTTCGGTACACTTATCCTGTATTCTTGGTAATCATTTTCACCGTCTAACAGGCAAGTCACCGTCCACTTGAATTGCTATTCGTTTCAAATTCAAGTCTTATTGAAAATTCTTGCAAGTAGATCTTTTTGTTATCGTATTTCTCTTTATTATCCCTTTCGTTGGGTTTATTGTGGGTTTACACGAGCTAACCCCAATATTCTTGACATCGTGCCAATTTGACTCTAAAGTTTGGATCCTTAATGAATGCATATAGAATTGTTAATAGGGTTATTCATACAAGTCACAACACAAATAATTTATTGTAGAGACAATTGTTAGGTAGTATGTCGTTTGATCGTTTGATGATTGATTGATGTTAGACTTGTATGTGTGTGTTCTAAATTTTATTTATCATGTTTGGACGCCTATGATGCTAGTTACACAAATTGTTGAATATAGAATCGAAACCCATCATGATTAATTAATTTTATTCCCAAGAAAAATACCCTAAGAATTATACATGTTGCTGACCTGAACTTGATCGCTATTTTCGAAGCAGTAAATGATCTCAAAATAAAATAATTTCTGAATATGAAATGTAGCCCCGAATGTCTAGATGTCAATAGAATCCAGAATTTTTGAATTCCGAGTCGTGTAGCAAGAGTTATGCCCGTTTTACTGCAGCTGTGTTTTATCTTTTTCATTCCAGATTTTCAAATTCTCGTACCCTTCATGTTTGAACAGTAAAAAGGTTGATCAAATGATAGAATTTTGATATGAAAATTTCCAGATTGATGTTTAACATGTTTAGGAGTCTAGATTATATTTTTACTGATTTTAATACCGAGTTTTTGCTGATTCAACAATTAAAATAACAAGATGTCATTTTTCTGCCTGAATATAAAACCTGAAAAGAAACAAGTGTTTAACCTAGCTACTGTTGTCAGAATGTGAACTTTAAGTATGCGTAGGAACCGTATGGAAGTCTAGTTTCCAGATTTTCTAACGGATTCAACTTTCAATTTTTGAGTCAGCGGGAAACTGCACTTTTGTACAGACTGCGCGTGCTGTCCAGAATTTTAGATCTCTCTTTTTAATGAATTAATAATTCCTATGTTGTATTATTGCATGATTTAGTGAATGTATGTTGCATTGCATGTTCCCAATGAGTTATTATCACCATCCTAACCGTCCTATCCATGTTACCAACATATTGTTTCCTTATTGATACTATTGTTCACCCTTGTTCCATGAATTGCATATTGTATTATTGCATTGATAAATAATTAATAAGCCGGGGTTTAAGGGTTGACTTTTCGTAGTGGACAATATAGGAACTGTACTTGGAGGAGGGGCCCGTGTTTCCCTAAATAATGTTCCGGCTATTGTTTTATCGATGATTGTGGTTATGGCCGTAACCCAATCTATCGTGTATTGTATCGTTGTCGACGACCGTACCGTACACCGAAAGGTGAATAATGTTTAATGTTGAAGAGTACATGAACTATAGAGCCCACTACAAAGTCTAAAGCGAAATTGTTTGTATGTAGCAACCATGTAGTAAAAGGATGGATGCATGAAGTGCTACATTAGTTAGGATTAAAATAATTAATAGACTTAAGGATCACACTACATCGACACTGCATCTTGTTCCTATTGATATCAAATATTGGCTAAGTATTACCGTTATTGATCATTGATTACCGTTACCGAATATTGCACCATTGTTTATAGCCAATTGCATCAATTATCATGATTATTGTCCCATTTTATTGATTCCTATTGATCCATTGTTTCATTGTTATACTGTTATCTTATTGTTCTCTGTTTTCTCTACTTGCTGTCCATGACTTGCTCTAAGGACAATTATTTTTCTCTTTTTAGATGAAGTATTCACAGGTAATGAAGGAGAATTGCCTGCTGGAGTTGGAGAACAAACATTTTGAAGATTTCTGCTTTTAAATTGTTTATCGCTTTAAATGACTTAATGTACTGAGACTTGTATTTATTTTTGGATTGGGATTAGTATTGTTTTGGGCTATGTCCCGGATTTTATTATTGTTTCCAGACGTTGAATTATTATTATTGTATTCGGATATTATATTGTTTTATTCCAAGTATTTTGTTCATGAGATCATTATTATTGCCTGCGCAATTGTTCTGTATTGTTTATGTTGTTGAGTTAATCAGTTAAACAGCTTATGGGTGACGTTAGTCATTCGCTGGGCTTTTGTCATGTGCTCGTATTCCGTATTTTTGGGAAGCGGGGCGTGACAATTGCAATCAAAGCGTCCTTCATTTCAATGTACATTTTAAAACAATCCGATTTGCAAGTATTTATCGGAATTCTTCTAAAATGAGGGTTTAAGGCCGTTTGGTTAAAATTTTCCAAGTCCCTACTCTCGGGATAGGAAAATGGCAACTCTTCCTTTATGACTAATAGTGTTGTAATGTCCCGATTTTCATTTATGAAAATTATCTATTTTGCACGTAGTGTGCACGTGCAATATTTTGGTAATATTAAATTTTATGATGAGTATAGATATATGTATATGTGCTCTTTAATTATTTTTATATAAAGGCCTTTTTCAAATAAACATAAGCCTTTCCTTTTAAGCCCAAATCTAATTTATTTATTATTTTTATAACTATTATTTTGGCCCATAAACTAAAGCCCATGAGTTATTTTTATTTTAAATACAACTTGTAATGTAGAACATATTTTAAAGATTATTTTTATGGAAAATATAATGTACAACTTTTATTAAATAGGGACAAATGCATGCACGTGCACTACACGTACACGTGCAAATGCACATGGAGCATGGCCGGTTTTGGAGCTTTTGGAGGGAAAAGGGGAAAATTTCAAGTGGATTCATGGGTGGTGGTTACTTGATCATGGTTGGTTATTGTAACTCCTCCTTGAATCCTAGCCTTTTGTTTCTAACTCCTAGCTTAATCCTAGCCTTCCATTTTCCCAAATTTTAGTATAAATACCCCTCCTAGCCTAGTTATTTTTGTGCTAATTAATTCTCCAAGTCCTATAGTATAGAATACATTACTAGTAGCTTAGTAAGTGAGTTAAAAGATTGAGAGTTGTGTGGAGAATTTGTGCGTGCATCAACAAAGAGGAGAGGCCGGCAATCAACAAGGGAGTGCTAGGGTTTGGCATTCTTGGAGTTTGTGTGCGCATCGACGAGGAGGAGGATCGCGCTCTTGGCAAGGACATTTGTTTAGGAGGTGTTGCTAATTGTATTCTCTCCAAATTAAGGTGGGTAATTTTCCGTATTTCTAATTAGAAAGCATGCTAGAATTAAAATGAAATGATGATGCATGAAAAAGATTAATAAGAGTACATTTTAATTGGAAAAATTGGCCTATTAGTTGATTGGAATGTTGATATATAACTTGTATGTGATTCCATCATTAAACTTAAGTTGTGTGTAGATAAATTATAGCCATGGATTGCCTAAAAGAAAAATTATTGTTAGCGTCTAAGACAATATGCAAATGTTAGTAGGCAAAAAAATGTTGTTCATGCGCTTGCACGTACTTTTGTGATAATGTTGCAATGAATGATTTAAAATATGATTTGTGGGTTGTGGGGTGAATAAAAAAACATATTATGGATGTAGAGATTGTTGAGGTTAAAATTTGATAAGAAATGTCGAAAAAGAAACATATTAGTAGTAGCTTGTAATTCGAAATAATTGTATGATAGATTTGTGTTAATTATTGAAAAAATTATTTTTAATGTACTGGAGTATAAATTATGATGGGAATAGTCAATCTGGAAATTTACAGCAAGTTTAATAAGAATAAAATCAAATGAGAGCTTTTTGAACATCAAAATGTTCTACTAAACAGAGAGAACTAATTTAATTAGAGTTTGAGTGGTTTTGAGACAACTTGAGCATATAGCTCAAGTGGTTGGGTGATTCTATTTCGCTGCAGTGTGCGGGTGTCTCAGAGGTTGGGGGATCGAATCCCATCAAGCACCATATATTTTGTTTGTATTTTAAAAGAATTATAGGTTGCAGCCGATAGCATAGATAGCTCTCAGCGCCCCTTTATATCGCCTAGCGCGATTGGCCTAGTGGTCTGTGCTTGCGGCTTGTTTCTTGGGGGTTGTGGGTTCGAATATTGATCTCGGCAGTATTAAAAAATATATATATATGATTATTATCCTAAAAATATGTGAGACTTATGAAAAATAATTTGGGAATTATTTACATGAAATAGAGTATATTTTTGAGAACAAATGTACAAATTAGAACTATAGTTCTACACTTGTATTTTTATGAAAGTTGTACCTTGAAAAAGGACTCGAAATAAAGTGTTAGAAAAGAAATACGAATAAGAAAGAAATTATATGAAGTGAAGTGGTATGAATTATTCTTATTGAAAAATAGTGTGACAATTATGAGTTGTGAATACTCATTGTGACCATATAATTAGTGATGTGATTTTAATGTGAAAATGATATTTGATGAATTACTTGATGAATAATTGAATTCCATGTATGGTTATGGACTCATGAATAATTTAGAAATCCTGATTGGAAAAGAGAAATATTTTTGAGTATGACAACTCAAATATGTGAATTTATGAATTGAAATTGAAAATTGGAGTGTAGCCAAAACTCACACCGGTAAGTGAAAGTGATGAATAATTATGATTATTGAAATTGAAAAGACCAGGTTGGGTTATTGTGAAATGAAAGAAATAAGACCGGTAGTAGTGAGAAGGCTAACTCTAAAAGATTGATTTTGTTCATGATTTCATTAAACTAAGGATTAGTTACATAGTGAAGATGTGATGAAAGTAAGAGAAAAATATTGAGTATGAGGGCCATTGGATTGGCGGCGAGAGAGTATCCCAGGATGTCCCATGATGAGTCATGATAGGGCGTGGATACTGCTCCAGAGTACCGTCCCGGTGGCGACGCTCGTGGGGTGTTGGACGACTGCGGGTGGTGTCATGTCTATGGTAGGAGCTGAATTACCATAGGATGCCTGCATGATGAGTCATGTGTCAGTGCGTTGGGATTCCCTCCAGGGCGCCTAGACATGAGTTCGTATGTCAGAAAACATCTAGGATACTTACCGTAGTTACAGTAGTAGATTAAGACATGACGAGGGATTGAATCCTACAAGACGAAGAACGATTAAGGGCTTGCCCTCGGACCTATGTAGTATGGGATGCATAGAATCCGAACAAGTGTGCATTAGTGTCATGTAATATAAATAACTGCATTTAGGACTAAGTGCACAATCACAACACGACATCAACAGGGTATTCCCTTTAGTTTGATATGTGACAAGTTTGTGTTTGTTAAATATGGAAAATCAGTTATACTATTTCCAGCATAGAGAGGATGGCCGTGTATAATGTTCGTCGGTTGAATAAACTGACGTACCCACAGTTTTGTATGCAGGGTAAATGACATGATAAAGATTAAAGAAGCACAGATGCTTAGAGATTATTCAATGTTGATGTACATTTATTTAAATGCTGTAAATTTGCTTCCGCTGTACAATGTAAAGTGTAAAGTTTTCATGTAAACTCTGATGTAAAGTGAAAAGTTTTAATTTCCTTGTAAAATTGTACTAAATGAAGTGTAAAGATCCTGTGGAATCTCGAATTCAGTTGTATTTTGGAATTCGGGGCGTTACAAATCTGGCCATTTCCCGACGAACAAGATCGGGATCATAAGGGTGGCTATCAACTAGACCGGTCCTAGGGTTGATTTTTTGTTGGCCTTGTAGGTCAGCAAGAAGGTCTTTATGGTTATGTTGGATGTGTCTTCTAATTGTACCAGTGCCATCACCCCTCTTGAATTTGTATGTTTTACCACATGTTTTATACACTTTTAAATCTATACCCGGAGTATGTTCGTCCGGGATATAATCGTAAAACTTATGCCAATCACTAGTTTCTCCTATACTTTTCCTACTACTACGGACGGTGGGTTGTTGTTGTTGTTGTTCTTCTTCTAATTGTATGTCACCTACAAACTCGTCGGGTGCACCCCATTGTTGGGTAGGAGGATCATGGTACTTTTGGCCGGGCTCACTAGTTGGGACAATTGGTGGCCTACGGGAAGAGGAGGAGGAATCTTGCCCACTATGACTGCTACCGCGTGATCTAGACATAATGTAGTAATGTACTAATGTATGTAAAAAAAAAATACACAATGTAGGAACGGTGAATTATTAAAAAAAATCTAAAAAACAAGAGGGTTGAGATAGCGAAGATCAAAAAACCAACAATAATTTTAACTACAACACAAAAAAAATATAACGAGTGAGGTATGAAATTTTGATACCGTTCACCGTGCAATACGCGTATGTAAAATAAACCGTGAAAATAAAAATAGAAGTCGAACTAGAAAGAAGCGCTTCGCCGATTCCGCAATTGAAGAGTTGAGGAGAGCTTGAAGGAGAATTGACGAGAGTTGAAGAGAGTTGAAGACGTTGAATTTTGATTTCGATACGATCGAAAATTGATCATGTATATGCCTTGTTGTAGACTTGCTTGTTGAATACTTCAATTGTTGAAAAATTCCTTAGAAATGATTTATAATAGTAGAGAGAGTAGGAGAGTAAGGTGTGATTTTTAGGGGGTTTTGGGGGTATTTATAGGCTACATATGTTTTAAAAAAAACCAAAAAAAACAAAAAAAACCAAAAATACGGTTAGGAGAGCCGTTATTGGGCTCTGTTGCACAGTGACCCAACGGGTCTCTGACCTGCGGGCCAACGGTCGACCCGTATGGGTCCAACGGGTCGTAACCCGTGGGTCGACCCGCGGGTTGGCGGCGGGTTGGATAGTTTTTAACGGGTTCGCGGGCCGGGTTAAGCGGGTTGGATTCGTGTTTTCTTCGACCCGGGTCGACCCGTTACTGTACACAGGTTCAACCCGAACCCGCCAAACTCTTAACCGGGCCGGGTTCAACGGGCGGGTCGCGGGTGTGTCGCCGGTTGACCCGGCCCAGTTGCCATCCCTACATGCATGCTGGATGTATTAATTGGTAATATATAATGTATGGTTTGTGTGGAGGGGGGTCCCACGTGATGGAGGTAGGAACAGCATGCTTGTGCTGTTGTTGTGTGAAGTGCTGACATCAGCATTTCTCTGGGGCCCACCTTTGACCTGTTGACTTCTCACGGAAGTGAGAGAGAACGGGAGAAATGAATTTGGGAAATGTCCCATATCGGAAGTTGACAATAAAATAATAATATATAGATAATATAGCCTATGATCAAGAGTCACCTAATCGGTTAACCAACTTTTGAGAGGCAACCTGTGGTGGGCAGTTGTCCTACATAGTATCTAATTTGTCTTATAAATTGTATAAATTGTTTGAGCTAGGGTCAGTGACATTACAAATGGTATCAGAGCCAGGTTTCGACACCGAGTGTGGGGCATGTCTTATAGTCGGGCGGTGTAGGTTTCAAAAAAATATAGTATAGTATAATATATATATATATATATATTATATGGAAAATTATGCATGCATGCTAGATGTATTAATTGGTAATATATAATGTATGGTTTGTGTGGAGGGGGGTCCCACGTGATGGAGCTAGGAAGCATGCTTGTGCTGTTGTTGTGTGAAGTGCTGACGTCAGCATTTCTTTGGGCCCCACCTTTGACCTGTTGACTTCTCACGGAAGTGAGAGAGAACTGGAGAAATGAATTTGGGAAATGTCCCATAGCGGAAGTTGACTATAAAATAATAATAATATATAGATAATATAGCCTATGATCAAGAGTCAACTAATCGGTTAACCAACTTTTGAGAGGCAGCCTGTGGTGGGCAGTTATACTACATAGTATCTAACTTGTCTTATAAATTGTATAAATTGTCTGAGCTAGGAGCAGGGGCGTTACACCAAACATCCGCAACTAATGAGTCAAGATTGGTGGACTCCTCCACTTCTGGGAACGGATTCCAAAGTGTTGTGCCCACGCCACTTGTCCCTCCAGAATCTGGTGTCGCACACGTTTACCAGCTCGCAGTAAGTGTTAGAGTGGAAAATATCTCCCACGTTAGCCATGCCTTTCCATATGCTAAATGTTTTACCCAAGGCGCTCTCCACCCACTCCCCCCCCCCCCCCCCCGCGCATATCTAAACCTTTTCCTTCTCCGGTAAAGTCTGAAAGATTTACACCACCAGGTATTCCTTTTCCGCCGCATCTTCCACCACCATTTGCACAATAATGCTTTATTCATATATCTCAAATCAACTATCCCCAGTCCCCCAAATTCCTTTCTCTTTCACACCCTTCCCTAATTAACAAGGTGGGGTCTCTTTTTTCCTCCTTAGAACCTCTCCATAGAAATTTCCATCTACTCTTGTCTAGTATTGCGTTAAACAAAACGAGCTTTTACTATAAAAAAATACTTCTTTACGAGAGCATTGTGAAGTAAGAAATAAGTTTAGCTTCAAACTTTCTTTGTGAGATTACTTTTCGGAAAAAACTAAAAGTACCTCTTGAGATGCAGTAAAGGAAAAGTTAAAAACTGTTGTTTTGAAAAACACTTTTGGCTAGTATTCATTAATTGACCATAATTCAATCTAGGGCTCCACAATTTCCGGATCTAGGCAATTTCGAATTTCGAAACTCATTCTCCTCCCCACTTCAAACCATAATCCCCTTATCGCCTCTCCCTCTCCACCCTAGCCGCCCCTCCTCCTCCACCCACTCGTCGTCCCACCTCAGCCACCCGCCTGCGCCGCCTCTCCCCCTTCACCCCGTCGAAGGTTCCCCCCCTCAAAAAAAACCAAAAAAATATCAAACCCAAGATCTGAACTATGAGGGGGGCGGCGGCTAGGGTTTCGCTGCCCCCCTCCCATCCCTTGCCCCGTCCTCTCCTCCTAGCACTGGTAACAGGACGGGTCGGGTCGGGTACCTCAATACCCGGACTCGACCCCGCTCATTGACGGGTCCAACTTCTGGACCCGAACCCAGACCTGTGAAATTCGGGTCCGGGTCCAGGTCCGGTTCCGGTTCCGGTTCCTCAAAAAAAATGCTACCCATTCCCATTCGAGTCCGGGTCCAGTTCGGGTCCTATTTCTTTTCACGGGTCCGGTTGTAATTTAGAATTTAGTATTTACAGCTTATAAACAGTAAAACAGAATAGTATTTAGTATTTACACTTCCTAACAAATTATTCTTTCTTTGAGGTAGAGGCATTTGGAGTGAGAGTTGTTGAAATGTTGGAGGGCAATGCAGGAATCTCTTATTGCCAAATTCGGGGGTTTTGCGGTACTACTTGCAAGGTTGAAAGGAGGGTAAGGAGATCTGATGTGGGATGTGAAGAAGAAGCAGAGAAGGATGAGGAAGGCAGTGTTGATGAAGGCTTTGAGGTTATCAGATATAACTAATGCCATATGTGTCAACCTAGCTTCTTAATGAATTAAGAAGGTTGAGAGATGGTTTCTAGCTATTACTTGTTCTTGTTGTGTTTTTTTTTTTTAGCTAGGGAACTAGATAAGGAAGGAGAGAGAGAGGATGAATCGGTGGAGTTTTAAGAGCTATTAGGGTTTCATGGGTTCTGAGAGGTTTATAAAGAGGAAGGTTTTGGAGATGTTGTGGTCCTGGGTATGTGCACGGAGTGTACATAACATCATACACTTCATTCTGTTTATAAATGATGACAGTATACTTCGTCGTCCTATTTTGAAAAACCCTTTCTCGTATGCTTAATTATTAGTTTCAGAATTATATATATATATAATCTAAGGTGAAGTGGGCAGGGTGTATTTATATTACGGGTAACGGGTCGGGTCCGGGTTGGGTCCGCTAATATTTTGTATTAATTTTTTAGTGCGGGTCCGGGTCAGGTCTAATTTTAGTGGACCCAGACCCGACCCGAATTTTCAACTGGTATGTTTTTTGGACCCGTACTCTACCCAGATTAGATCGGGTTGGTTCCGGTCCAACGTTGGATCCGGGTCGGGTCTGAGTCGGGTCCGGGTTTCGGGTTATAATACCAGTGCTATCTCCTCCCTCTTTTTTTCGTCGTCCTCCTCCTCTTTCCCTAGTTGCCTCTCTCCATCTCTCTTGCTATTCACTACCATAGAACATTATTGGTGGGGGTTCCATGGCTTTTCCGACCGTACACGATAGCCGAGCTCTGGGGGTTCGAGATAGTGTTCGTGTCCAGGTGGCAGATTGGACAGCGGTGCCGATGGGGCACCGCCGATCGCGAGCGCCGATGGGGGATGACTTCGGGTGCGGTTTGGGGCATCTCAAATGTTGGTCATGGTTTAAGGGCGGCGAAGACTGTAAGCGGCGAGATCGCAGGCACAAGATGGCTCTTTGGCGGGGTCAAAGTGGCCGAGGTTTTGGCATGGTCTGCGACGGTTGCCGGTGTATTCAGGTGGTCGGGGGTTGGGGCCTGACGTCGGGGCAGGCACAACAGGTGTGGGAGTCGGTGGCGGTGGTCGCTGACAAGTGTGATAGGGGAGTGCGAGGAGAGTAGCTTGGGGGGATTGGAATTTGGAGTGATGAGGCAGTGGGAATTGTTTTGAATTTCAAATTATTTTTTTGAAATTCAAATATGTGTTGAGTTCGGTGGCACTCCCTTACATCCAAATGATTATTCTCCCCTAATATCCAAATCACAACCAACTTCAATTAGCAAGAAAATGAATCATAGTTTGAGTGGGGCAACGGTAGTCGAGCGAGTTTATAGTTTGGGTTCAACTTTGATTTATTCAGAACAAAGTGAGGGATGCCTAAGATCTTTCTCATATCAGGGGGCTTGGAGGCGTTTGTGGAGCCATGGAGGGCGACGAAAGCCTCCGTTGTGAGGTGGCGGTGATAGTCAATGGTGGTCAAGCGAGGGGATGAGAACGAGGTCAAAATCTGGACATGGTGTAACATCCTGAATTTTAAAATAATTAAGTATAAAATTTTCATTTTTTTCACGTGTTTCGCACGTGCAAATTTATGTATGTTTTTTGTTTTAAAAATTAATTTAATGTCAGACACAAATATTTTCTTCTCTTTTTAAAAAGCCTCTTATAAAATCCTAGGCCTAATAGTTTAATTCTAGCCCATCTAAATAGATAAATAAATTAATTAAAAGCCCAAGGTTTTAGCTCACCTAATTAGCCCACTAGTTAATTCTATTAGTAATTAATACAACTTGTAGGGTAGACTTGATCATGTAACAAATAAACAATTAATAATTGTACAACTTAAACTAGTGTGCATATGGAGACACGTGCATTGCACATGCAGGTGCAAGGGGACACTAGGGGGTGGCCGACCACTCTTGGAGTGGAGGGAGAGAGTGGTAGAGTGGAGAGTTGGTTATTAGATGATGGGTAGTTCTTCTAACTCCCAAATGAATCTAATCCCTTCATCCCAACTCATCTTAACCCTTCATTTGAGCTTGAGTTGTGTATAGATACCCCATTAGTCCTTCATTTCTATTTGCACTTAGAATTTTCAAAAGAGAAAAGATAAAATTGGGTAAGAGAAAAGATAGAGTTGTGTGAGGAAAAGATTGAGTGTTTGGTGTGTATGTGCTCTTGCACTTGGGTGGCTAGCTAGCATCAAAGAGAGGGAGCTTCAGTGGCACATCAAGGAGGAGAAGGCTCGGTTTTTTGTGGCACAAGCTAGGAGGAGACTGAAGACGATCGTGCATTCAATGAGTTCTTTAGGAGTTTTCTTTTGTCTTCAAGAAGGTGGGTGATTTCTTTACTTCTAATGTATATACCATGCTAGGGATTTTTGATTTCATGAACATATTAAAGAAACTAACGAATATTGCCATATGTTTGCCTAAAAAAACTAGTAGAGAAAAGAGAAAACTTGATCGTGATTAGTAGATTAAAAACTCATCATGGTGTTCTATTAACAAAATTCATGTTAGAATATATATTTTTGATGAACCATGCTAGTGTGATGATCTTGTTATATGAATGGCTTAATTGTAGATGAATGGGTATTGTTATGTGTAGTAGATTGAGATGAGTAATTATTGTCATTTTTAGTTGACAAAATGCATAAATTGTTATTGTATAATAAAAAAAAAATTTGCTAACTCTTGTAGTATTGAAAAGAGAATAAGAACATGTAATTAGTGGATTTTATATTGAAGATTTTGAGATGGGATAAGATATTCTTTGAATATAAGTTGTAAAGAAGACTTATTTAAGGTTAAAAATTAAGATTTTAATTACTATTATACTATTTTATTTGAGAAAAATATTCTGGACAAGTTTAAATTAAAGGATACTAATGTATTAAGAAATTGAATTTTTGTAAAAGAGATTTATAAACACACAGTAGATACAAATCTATTTCGACTCTTAACTATAACAAAAAGTGAGCTTGGGCTTACTGGCTTTCGGTGTTGGTTAAAAGCATTGTGTACAGTGCAGAGGTCTTGGGTTCGAGTCTTGAAGAGACTGTTTTTATCCAAAATTTGATTTTTACTTAAATACTGTACAATCAGTATATAAGGAAATGAATGCTAATCATAGCGGTTAGTCACTCAAGACCAATTAGTCTTCGGGTGCACTTTGGGTCTGTTACTGTTCATGGGTGGGGGTTTTCTGTTTGGTTCTGGGTTCGATTCCGCAGACCCACTTTTATTTCTTTTTTGATTTTTTTTTTGAGTTTTAAGAGTTTAAAAATAAAAATAAAATTGGGGGAAAAATTCTATTATTCTACAAATATTATCCAGACTTTATGAAAAATAATTCTACAGCATTTTATGTATTTTGTGAAGATTAGAGTGGTTTTCATATTAAAATGGATTAAAGAACTTGCTGGATATTCTTTAAAATATGGTTTTAATATAATTAAAGAAAGAAAAAAAATTTTGAATGCAAGAAATTACGTGGAAATTAATTATGAGATGTAGTAATTAAATATGAAATTTAATGTTTAATATGTGCAAGTGTGCATGGAAATGAAACAAAATGATTATGATGAAATGTGGAAATTTTGTGAGTATGAACACTCATTTTGGTGAACATGAAAAAGAAGTTAAAGAACTAAAGTGTAGCTAAGTCCTTATACCAGCATGAATAAATTCTTGAAAAGTGAATGTTGTAGAAAAATACTAAGATTTGGGTCGTTGTTATAAATGGATGGTTAAGTCCGGTGCAGAGGTGATGCTCACTCTACGGTGTTAATTTTACTCATGATTCAATTATCTAAGGATTAGACACATAGTGAAGATGTGATGAAAGTAAGAGAAAAACACAAGTATGAGGGCCTCGGATCTATGGTGTGAGAGTGTTCACAGGATGTCTACATGATGCGTCGTGTCAGGATGTGAATACATCTCCAGAATATCGGGACAGTGGCGACGCTTATGAGGTGCTTGGTGACTACGTAGCGCCACCGTTCCATAGCGGAGGCAAATTATCCATAGGATGTCTGCATGATGTGTCATGTCATGACGTGGGATTCTCCTTCAGGATGTCTGGACATGGGCTCGTAACTCATAGAACATCTAGGACACTTACCGTAGTTACCGTAGTAGTTTAACTCATAACGAGGGATCCAACCCTACAAGGTGAAGTACGATTAAGAGCTTGCCCTCGGACCTATGTAGTATGAGATGCATAGAATCCGAATAAGTACGCATTAGTGTCATTAAATATAAATAACTGCATTAAGGACTAAGTGCACATTCACACACGACATCAATAAGATAGTCCCCCTTAGTTTTGTTTGTGAACAAGTGTGTGCTTTCCAAGTAAGATAAATTGATGTATTATATCCTAACGTCAGTTGTATGCAATTGACATACCCACAGTTTCTATGCAGGACAAAATGAACGAAAGGACTAAAGAGGAATGCTGCTTAAAGAATTGTTTCAAGTGTTTTTTTATTCATGTAATATGTTGTAATTTGCTTCCGCTGTGTTGATGTAAGCATTATTATACAAAAATTTTAAATTACTTGTAAAATTGTACGAAGTGAAGTGTAAAGATCCTGTGGAACTTCGAATTTAGGCTTATTTGGAATTCGGAGTGTTACAGAGTGGTATCAGAGCTATGCTTCCAAGTAGTACAAATTTATCGGGAACGACACCCTAGAGTGGACATTAGAGTGTCAGTTGGGTATAAAGATTTAAATGTATGCTACTTACATTTGTGTTGCTCTCTGATTGATGCTTTTTCTTCCCCCTCCCTAAAGATGGCGAACCACCACGCCCCAGCAGACGATGATGATTGGCACATAATTGAAGATGACTACTACCCCGGACAAGGAGATTCCGACGAAGAAGATCCCGAGGAATATGAAGGAGAATGACCTGAGTCCCGAGAGATCACTCCACCTCCGGACTCTTTAGACATTTCATCTGACAAGGAAGAACCAGTTTCGAGAGGTCACATCGAATCTCTTCAGAGGTAAGTGGAGACTCAGAAGGAGAAAGCAGACCAATTGCAGGCCCAGTGTGCAAAGTTCAAGGAGAACATTGCAACTCTCAGTCATCGTATTTGGAAACTTGAGAAGAGAAAGAACATGTATGATGTGCTGAAGGAAGAGATAGCAGAACTACGAGAAGAGCTTAGGAAAGCCAAGAGGAATCATAGGGACTAGAATGTTGTATCTTCTCAATGTTTTCGCTTGATGTCTGAAGATGTTTTTAAATTTGAATGTACAAAGTTTGAATTAAATGAAATGAAGAGTTTATTTAAATTCATTTTTCGACTTTGAATTTAATGGATCTTATGAATCAGAGTATGGCTGGAAGGAAATCAAAGAATGGAGAAGGGCCCAGTTGTGGACTCGACTTGGAAACGGAGTTGGCTAGAGTCTATCAAACCTTCAACGCCGTAGCCATGAACCAAAACCATAGTGGGATGCCTGCAAATCCAGTCCCTGAGGCGATCAAACTTGTGGAGTCATTCAAACGGATGAAGCCACCAGTGTTCGAAGGGAAGTCAGATCCAGATGCAGCTGACAATTGGATTAGGCAAGTCAAGACTATCTTTGAAGTCTTGAAAACTCCAGAAGGTAGCAAGGTGAAGCTGGCTACATTGCAGTTCGAGAAGGACGCAGCTGTATGGTGGCAATCCATGAAGCGGACTATGGGAAATGGTGTTATCAGCTGGGAGCAATTCTTGGAAGAGTTTTGCGGTCACTACTTTCCATTTGATGTCCAAGAGAAGAAAGCGATGGAGTTCCTGGCATTGCAGCAGGGAGGCATGTCTGTCAGGGAATATAAGACAAGGTTTACTCAATTTTCGAGGTATCCACCCGAACTTGTGATGGACGAGGCGAAGAAAGCTCAGAAGTTCGAGCACGGATTGAGGCCGAGTCTAAGATCGAGGATGATACTCCTTAGTATCAGCAGGTTTGATAAGCTAGTCAAGCGAGTTGCAGCTATAGAGGAGGATATGGAGCAGTTTCATGCCACCCAGAGCAGGAGGAACAATTAGAACGTCGGGAAGAGACCCGCGGTACCTGGGAATGTCAGGGGGTAGCCGCCAGCTCAAAGGTTCAAACCTATGGGGGTGAACGCTGTCAATGTGGCTGGAAGACTCGGAAATGGTTGGGTGAAACCTCTTGTGACCTGTTTCAATTGTGGAGAGACGAGCCGCTAAAAATCTCAATGCCCCAAGCTGCGAGATGTCGCCCGAAATGGACCACCGCAGCAGGTTGGGAAGAGGCCGTATCAGTAGGGGCGAGTATTCACTTTGACTGAGGCCGATGCTGATGAAGTGGATCACGTCATTACTGGTACGAGGGCGAATGTTTAGAATTTTCTGTTGCTCTTTTCCGTGTTTTATTTAGTAAAGACTGTTATGTAATGGGAGTGTGTTATGTAACAGGAGAACTTTTATTAAATGAAAAGAAAGCTGTTATTATGTTCGATACTGGATCCTCTTATACTTTTGTACCTCCTAAATTTGCTAAAGTCTTGGAAGTCGAACTGAAGGTCTTTCCAGGCAAGGTCCTAGCAGTAGCTACTCCATCAGGGGAGACTTTAACCACTGATCGGTATTACGCAGATTGCGAGATCGAGATTGGAGACAGGATTTTCGGGATTGATCTAATCGAGCTGAATATCCTAGGGGTCGATGTTTTCATTGGCATTGATTGGATGTCAGTGTACAGTACGGACATCGAATGTAAGACCAAGGAAGTAATAGTGAAGGCTCCAGGGGGTCCTGAAGTCACTTTCTAGGGAAAGAAAAGATGTTTAGGTTTGGTGGCAGCTATCAGTAAGGAGAAGTTTTCAGTGCAGGTGCAGCAGATTTCAGTGGTTCGGGATTACCCGACTGTGTTCTTGGAAGATTTGCCCGGGTTACCCCCGCATCGTGATGTAGAGTTCAGCATCACTATCCAGCCAGGGAGTGTACCTATTTCCAAGGCACCGTATAGGATGGCGCCTGTGGAGCATGATGAAGTTAAACGGCAGATTGGGGAACTTTTGGGGAAAGGTTTTATTCAGCCGAGTGCGTCAACTTGAGGAGCATCGGTACTACTGGTGAAGAAGAAGGATGGGTCGATGAGGATGTGCATCGATTACCGGGAGCTAAATAAGGTGACTGTTCAGAATAAATATCCTATTCCACAAATCGATGACCTGTTCAATCCTCTACAAGGAGCAACTATTTTCTCTAAGATAGACCTTTGATCAGGATACCATCAGGTTCGAGTGAAAGTAGAAGATGTGCATAAGATTGCATTCAGAACTCGACATGGGCATTATGAGTTCTTAGTTATGTCATTTGGAGTGACAAATGCACTTGCAATCTTTATTGATATGATGAACAAAGTTATGAGGCCATTTATTGATTCTTTCATCCTAGTGTTTATTGACGATATTCTTGTGTACCCCAAGTCAGAGGCAAAGCACACTAAGCATCTGGCTGAGGTTCTGAAGAAGCTTCAAGAACACGAGTTGTATGCCAAGTTATCCAAGTGCGATTTCAAAAAATCTGAAGTGGTATTCCTGGGTCACATCCTTTCTAAAGAGGGAGTGGCAACTGATCCTCAGAAGATAGAGGCAGTGAAAGATTGGGCAAGGCCTACTACAGTGAAGGAAATTATAAGTTTTCTTGGGTTAACTGGATACTACAGGAGATTTATTCAAGGCTATGCTCAGATAGCCGTGCCGCTCACTGGTCTGACCAAGAAGAATGTAAATTTCAAGTGGACTGAGTAGTGCGAGGCAAGCTTTCAGGAGTTGAAAGAGAAATTGACTACTGCTCCCATTTTGGCTTTGCCTAGAGCAGGTGTTGAGTATGATGTTTACCACGATGCTTCACATCGTGGACTTGGGTGTGTCTTAATGCAAGAAGGAAATGTGATCGCATGTGGGTCTAGGCAACTAAGACCGCACGAGAAGAATTACCTGACTCATGATCTAGAGTTGGCTGCGATTATCTTTATGGAGGCATTACATGTACGGTGAGAAATCAAACATGTACACGGACCATAAAAGCTTGAAGTACATCTATCAGCAAAAGGACCAGAATCTGAGGCAACAGAGATGGTTGGAAGTACTTGAGGACATTCATCCAGAGATTAAGTACCATCCAGGTAAGGCTAATGTTATTGCCGATGCACTTAGTCGTAAAAGCAGTTTGGCTCGTTTGATCACAACCCAGAGGCAGCTTGCAGAAGAGTTGGATCGGGCTGGTATTGAGGTAGTTTTGCAAGGCGTGGGAGCATCTTTGGCTTGGCTGAGGCTTCAGCCCACGTTGAATAAAAGGATTATAGTAAGTCAGAAGGAAGATGCAGAGATTCAGAAGATGAAGGAGCAAGTTGGCGCATGTAGATTATCAGAGTTTCATATTAGGGATGAAGTGTTGTGGTTTGGAGAGAGGCTATGTGTTCCGGATCAATCAGAATTGAGTGTCACACCCCGCTTCCCAAAATACGGGAATATGAGTATGTGACTGAGGCCCAGCGAATGATGCGAATACACCATTCATAAGATGTACAGGTAACTCAACAACAAGATAACAACAAAATCACGCAGGCATGTAAAATCACAATTGGATAACGAAAGTACATGACATAGTCCATAACATAACCAACAGCTGGAAAATACAAAGTAGTTACGGGTCAAAACACGCCCGAAATACAATAAAGAGTAGCATGAATAAAACATGAACTAAAGCAACATGAAAATAAACATGACTAAAACACTTGATTAACAACACCTTCAAGTAACTCTCCATCCGGGCCTGCAAGTAAATTATTACAAAAAGAAGAAACAAGAAGATACCCGTTAATGCAAGTCACCGGCCGCAAGTGGTACAAACTAAAGGAATAAGTACAAAAACAAAACAAGAAGCAGGAAAAAGAGCAAAAAATCAAGAATCATGTAATAGGAGAAATACAATATATAAACATGATCACGAACAAGACATCATGAAACAAGTGGCATGCATGTAAACAAGTAAGCAAGTAAACAAATAAACAAGTCAACATGAACATGTACATGTAATTGGATCATGCAAGCGTACTGTTAATCTTATGTCATTTATTAATTCTATCTAGGTAGCACTTCATGCATCCATCCTTTTACTACATGGTTGCTACATACAATCAGTTACGTTTAGGCCTAGTGGTGGATTTTATAGGTCACGTACTCGGAAAAAACATGTAAACTTGTAACTCGTATCGAGAACGTGCAAACTTGTAATGTGAAACATGTAGAGTGTAAACTTGTAGCGTGATACATGTAAACTTGTAATCATGTAATGGATGCTAGAGATAGCCCCCGTAGATTCTAGAGGTGGCCCCCGTCAACTCCTGACGTGACACTTAGTTCTACGTGCCACTTAGTTCCATATAACTTGTAATTATGAGAAACATGGGCCCCCTTCCGAGTACACTTAAATATTGTCCACTACTATGGCCTTTACCCTTATACCCTGGCTTGTTACTTTTATTAATTTTAATCAACAATAACAAGATATCATATTTAACTACTATCCCGGGTAAAACAATCATGCACATAATCATGTATAATCCTAAGAGTACATATGTGTGTATCAATTGTGTTCATGTAATGCATGTGACAACAAAGTATTCACGATCATATGCGAATACGAGACCGACGGATTATGTATAGCAACAGATTTCAATTCGACCGAAGAATATGAATTAGAGTCAAAGAATATACTTGCGGTATTTTCAATGGAAGCTTGTACGAGAACAAACAATTTGTACAAGAGGATACTTGCCTGATAACCAAAGATAATGACACCGAATACAAGAATAACGGGATCAGAATCCTGGGCAGTGACGCATGTGCAAGATATATGGCATCAACTCCAAAACGGCAAACTCCAAAACAGCAAACACACAACCCAATCCACTTCACAACAACAAACACCAATTCACGATCGGATCTCCCACACAAACACCAAACAGCAATAAAATAAACCAATCCCTTCTCCACACAACAACTTCAAATAGCCCAACCTCTACAAATAGGAACCAGCAAAACTCACATCGGATCCCACACAAACACCAAACAGCGACAACCACCCCTGTTCTTCACCTTCTTCAACGTCGACAAAGAAAGTGAGAGAGAAAGAGAGAGAGAGGCGGCAGGAGAGAGAGCTGCGATTGCGGCGATGGGTGGCACGACTGGAGGTCGTGACTGGCAACAGGAGGTCGCCGCGACGGCGGGAGACGAGGCGAGGGGGTTGCGGTGCATAAGGCGAGCTCCAATGGATTCTCGGGGTTCTTCAGGGGTGGTGATAGGTTCGGATGATGGGGAGCTCAACGGGGATGGTGGAAGGCAGGGAGGTGATCGGGAGGAGGAGCATCGATGGAGCAGAGTGCGGTGGAAGGAGCAGTCTTGATGGGTTGCGGAGCTCTGTTCAACTTGACGAAGCAGAGGAAGAGAACGGCGAGGGGGAAGGCGGTGCTGCGAGGCATCGAAGATGGGGTACTAGAGTGGAAGGCGGAGCAGGGCGAGGTCGCGCGAGGATAGGTGGCAAGCAGAGGTGCTCGAGGCAGGGGCGAGAGTGAAGGTGAGGTGGATGACGAAGCTTGGGCGATGAGGGCGGTCGACGAGGGGGTGCTTCGGAGCTAGCAATGGCAATGGCGAGAGGAGAGGTTGATGAGGGAGACGGGTTCGACGAGGCTCGAGGTCGGAGGGTTGGACGATGGGTTACAAAGGTGAGGAGAACGACGGAGTTGGGTCTGTTTTTGGTTGGGAAAACAGAAGAGGGAGAGAGAGAATACGGGGAGAGAGAAGAGGGTGGGGGGGGGGGGGTTATAAATAAAAAAATAAATATAATAATAATATACTAATGGGTAGATTTCGGTTAGGAAATAAAGGGGTGGATTAGTGGGGTGATTTATGAGGTGGTGGGGATTTTGGAGTTACGGAAGGTGAGAAGTGGGGGGTGGGGGGGGGATGTAAGGGGTTCTGTATACGGGTAGTTAAATTTAGGAAGGGTAGGATAATGGGTTAACGGGTTGAGATCCAATAGATGTGGGTGTGGGTTGTAAACTTGGGCTTCAAAACATTTAAATAAATCAATTAGGGTATTGGGCTTATAATAACAATTAGGCTCAGACTAGATATATAAATAAATAATGCAGAATGAATAAAAATTGGGCTTTAAGAATATATAGTTAAACAATTAGGCTTATAATAAATAGTTAAACAATTGAATAATTGTATATGGGGTTCATAAAATAGTTTGAATAATATAATGAATTAAGAGAGAATAGTTACAAGATACTAAGAATTTAAAATACGGAAAAATACTTGAAAAATACGTATTAACGGGAACAAGGGTTACATTGAGGGAGGGTATTCTTCAGGAGGCACATGCTACTCTTTTGTCTGTACATCCTGGGAGCACCAAGATGTACAAGGACATCAAGCAACATTTCTGATGGTTAGGTTTGAAGCGGGATGTGGCTGAGTTTGTGGCGAGGTGTGAGATTTGTCAACAGGTGAAAGCCGAGAATCAGAAGCTCGGAGGTTTATTGCAACTGTTACCCATTCCGGAGTGGAAGTGGGACAACATCAGCATGGATTTCATTACGGGTGTGCCCAAGAATTCGAAGGGTAATGATGCAATTTGGGTCATAGTCAATCGACTAACCAAATCAGCTCACTTTTTGGCAATGAGACTCACTTTGTCTATGGACAAGTTAGCCGAGCTATATGTTAGGGAGATCATCAGGCTTCATGGTGTTCCGTTGACCATTGTGTCTGATTGAAATGCATAGTTTACTTTGCATTTCTGGCGGAGTCTTCAGACAGCTTTGGGTACTAAGACGAATTTCAGCACTGCCTTCCATCCTCAAACCGATGGGCATACTAACAGGTTCAATCGAGTTCTTGAGGATATGCTAAGGTGTTGTGTTCTAGATTTTGGAGGCAGTTGGGAGAGGCATCTAGCTCTGGTAGAGTTTGCCTACAACAACAATTTTCAGACTAGTATCGGGATGGCACCGTATGAAGCTTTGTATGGCAGGAAGTGCAGAACACCTGTTTGCTGGTTTGAAGTGGGAGAGCGGCAGATGTTTGGGCTCGAGATCGTGCAGCAGACCTCGGAAAAGATCGATTTGATTAGGAAGAGGTTAGTGGATGCTCAGAGTAGGCAGAAGAGTTATGCCGACAACCAAAGGAGGGACCTTGAGTTCGAGGAAGGTGACTTTGTCTTTCTGAAGGTATCGCCTATCAAAGGTGTGATCCGTTTTGGCAGAGATGGGAAATTAGCCCCAAGGTTCATAGGTCCTTATAAGATATTGAAGCGGATTGGAAAAACTGCTTACCGGTTGGAGTTACCAGAAGAGTTGTCTCAGGTACACATGTCTTCCATGTGTCTATGTTAAGAGGTTACGTTCCAGATCCAAGTCACCATTTGCCCGAGGTGCCGGAGGGTTTGCAGTTAGATTTGAGCTACATTGAGCGACCGATTGAGATTGTGGATCGACGGGAGAAAGTCTTGAGGAACAAGACGATACCGATGGTCAAAGTAGTCTGGAGAAACCAGTTGGTTGAAGAGGCTACTTGGGTATCTGAGGAGAGGATGCTGAAGGATCATCCCGAGCTCTTTGTTTGATTGTATTGTTTTTCTTTCTTTATATTTTGTTTTCTCACTCTTTAAGCGTAGTTCCGGAGACAAAACTATTCTAAGGAGGAAGTGTTGTAACATCCTGAATTTTAAAATAATTAAGTATAAATTTTCATTTGTTTTCACGTGTTTCGCACGTGCAAATTTATGTATGTTTTTGGTTTTAAAAATTAATTTAATGTCATGCACAAATATTTTCTTCTCTTTTTAAAAAGTCTCTTATAAAATCCTAGGCCTAATAGTTTAATTCTAGCCCATCTAAATTAATTAATTAATTAATTAAAAGCCCATGGTTTTAGCCCACCTAATTAGCCCACTAGTTAATTCTATTAGTAATTAATACAACTTATAGGGTAGACTTGATCATGTAACAAATAAATAATTAATAATTGTACAACTTAAACTAGTGTGCATATGGAGACACGTTCATTGCACATGCACGTGCAAGGGACACTAGGGGGTGGCCGGCCACACTTGAAGTGGAGGGAGAGAGTGGTAGAATGGAGAGTTGGTTATTAGATGATGGGTAGTTCTTCTAACTCCCAAATGAATCTAAACCCTTCATCCCAACTCATCTCAACCCTTCAGGACGTGAATACATCTCCAGAATATTGGGACCATGGCGACGCTTGTGCGGTGCTTGGTGACTACGTAGCGCCATCGTTCCATAGCGGAGGCGAATTGTCCATAGGATGTCTGCATGATGCGTCATGTCATGACGTGGGATTCTCCTCCAGGATGTCTGGACATGGGCTCGTAACTCATAGAACATCTAAGATACTTACCGTAGTTACTGTAGTAGTTTAACTCATAACGAGGGATCCAACCCTACAAGGTGAAGTACGATTAAGAGCTTGCCCTCGGACCTATGTAGTATGGGATGCATAGAATCCGAACAAGTACGCATTAATGTCATTAAATATAAATAACTGCATTTAGGACTAAGTGCACATTTACACACGACATCAATAAGATAGTCCCCCTTAGTTTTGTTTGTAAACAAGTGTGTGCTTTCCAAGTAAGAGAAATTGATGTATTATATCTTAGTGTCAGTTGTATGCAACTGACGTGCTCACAGTTTCTTTGCAGGACAAAATGAATGAAAGGACTAAAGAGGAATGCTGCTTAAAGAATTGTTTCAAGTGTTTTTTTTATTCATGTAATTATATGTTGTAATTTGCTTCTGCTGTGTTGATGTATACATTATTATAGAAAAGTTTTAAATTCCTTGTAAAATTGTACGAAGTGAAGTGTGAAGATCATGTGGAACTTCGAATTCAGGCTTATTTGGAATTCGGGGTGTTACACATGGGTATGTCAGATTGGTGGGTACCTGTGGTGTCTCTCGTATGGTGCTTGTAGTTGACATATGGATCACTGCTGAGAGCGACGGCAGGGCGGTTGCGGGTGACGACGAAGACAAACGGACTACAAGCAAGGGAATGAGAGAGAATGTGCTCTAATTGGCACGAGAAATTTGTTGTGGCGAGGTCGGTCGACCGGTAGGATTAGATTTTGTTGTATTTTTGTTGGTTGCTTGGGGTGTATGAGTTCCAAGACTCAGCTTGTTGGGTTTCCTGAACTGCATAAGCCTATTCTTGGTTGTATGTTTTATTAAAATATTTTTTAATGCAATGCGGGAGGCTGTAACCCACCGTTTAACGGTAGAAAAAAAAAACACTTTTGGCTAAACACATTTTTAGCTAACACTTATTTTGAATTTAAAAGTGCTTAGGCTAGAGAGGCTAAGAGTGCTCTTCAAAATCAATGCCAAAAAGCGAGCACGACTTGAACTAAAATTAACAGATGTTGCCAAAGAGCCTCACCTAACCAGTCTGGTGTCTCTTCTGCTCACCGCTTGCAAAACAATTCATCGGAACAAACTCGAATGCAAACAGTTTTAGTGACTCAGGTTGAGGTAGTCTTACAAACGTTACAAAAAAGATGACGAACAAGTGTCACCGCTTTACCACCGACAACGTCCAGGTGTTGGCATTAAAAACCGTGCAGAAATAAACACCAGACTGATACCAATTCCCTTCTCACTTCTCTCTTTGTAGCTACTGCTTGATCAAACAGTACTATGGAAGGGTTTTGGAGGATGAAGAATTGCTTGATGTTTGTGAGTCTCTTAGCATTGGTAGCAGGTGTGGTTGGAGCTCCAGTGGAGCACTTGGTGGATGAGTTGCCGGGGCAGTCGTCGATAATGGGAATGGGAGTTGAGTTGGAGGTGGGGTTCAAGCAGTACTCTGGGTACATTACAGTTGATGAATCCAAGGGTACCAATTTCTTCTACTACTTCGCGGAAGCTGCTCGAGCTCATGATCATGTCAATTCATCTTCTCTTCCCCTTGTTTTGTGGCTTAATGGAGGTACCAATAGTTTTTTGAGTGTTTTTTTATTATAAAAAAGTCTTTGTAGCATCATTTATTCCCTCGATGTATAAGGATTATTGCCCCAATTTTGAGTGGTTCTTGTAATAAGAGGGTGTTTGGACTATCGCAATTAGTTGCTGTTGTAATTGCAAGATCTGCTTTCAAATTGCAAATTTTCTTTACGTTGCTACTACTTTTTAAGTTGACAATGAAAAGCAATGAGGATTATTACTTTTTAGTACTGTAACTTGGGGTTGCAACAAAAAATATGATCCAACACCCACTTTTAGAGGGTTTCTCTCTCTAGAAAATCTAGAGAGAGAAGCCCCAAAAAACCCCAAAAGGCAAAGAGAAAAAAGAAAAAAAACGAAGCTCGATCGGGGAGGGGGGAGGACTCCCTCGTCGTCCCCCCCCCCCCCCCCCCCCCCCCCCCCCACCGCGTCTCAGGCGCGGTGGATGGTCGTCAGAGACCGTTGACTAGATGAATAGATGTGTGTGTTGGAGTTAATGGTAGTCGGTTGGCGCAGCGGGGAAGATCGACGCCGTGAGGGCTGTCGTCGAGGGCGGAGCGGCGGCACCGTGAGAAAAGGTGGACACGCCGGTGAAGATTAGATGGATTTCTTTGAGAAGAAGCTCACATCAGGTGACATGGGTTTAGATAAAGCTGGAGCTGCGGCCATTTTGCTCACCTATGTGGCTGGCAACACTGGAGTTGCTACCGGATGATGGGAGACGGTGGGAGTGATGGAAGAGGAGGAGGGCATTTTGAGCGGGAGATGGGAGAGGTGGCTGCGCGGGGAGGGGAAGGAAAACGAAGCTCGGTTGGGCTGCGTGTTCTCGACGACATCGTAGATGGCTGTCGGCGAGGGTTGCAGTGAGGGGTGGATGCAGGATTTCAAGGTATATGGTAGCTGGTGTGATTGACAGCACATCGGAGGCTGAGGCCACCGATTGAGGGCGTCATCGGCGGTGAGTTGGTTTGACGGAAAAGCTCTATTGTAGATTCTGGTTGGATTGAATAGTGTGGGAGACCATACATTGAATTTTGAATTTCAAATCATTTCAAAATTTGAGATTTGAAATTCAAATTAGAATTGAGGAGTTAGGAGGGGGATCCGCGTGCTATTGGGTAGGGGGTCGGTGATATATTGTTGGAGTGGAGCGCAGTAAGGCTTTACCTAGGGTTCGTCGGAGTGACGCAAGATCGTGGCCAGCCGGAGGTTGTGCTATTGCTCGTCGAGATTTCAATTAGAGTTTGGCACGATGAGGAATGGAGTTGGGCCTGGTCGACAGAGGGTGCAGAGAGCGTCGCTGTCGGGAGGCTCATTTCGCTTCGGTGATGTCAAGGGTGGCATTATCGGAGGTGCGGCAGGGCTGACGAAGGGGTTGTAGGTCATTTGGATGCGACGGAGGCGCATGACGGAATTCTGGTAGGAGTGGAGATGAGCTCGACTTCGATGATGGAGGGAGGAAGAGGAGCCGGATTTTGAAATTCAATATTTGAATTTTGAATTAGGGAGTGTTACTCAAATTTGAATTTCGAATTAGAGTTTCGAATTTCAAATTTGATTTCAAAGTGTGGTAGGGGTGATCCGTGAATTTTGAATTTCAATATAGATTTTTAAAATTCAAATTTAGTGGGGATTGTGAGAAGAAATTTGGGTGGAATTTGAATTTCAAACTAGATTTGGTTTGTAACTCAAATTATAATTGGTGGAGTGAACGGAGAGTACAAGCGTCTTATTTGATAGGCGGTGGTGTTCGGCTACTGTTGAGAATTGGATTTGACGCAATCGAAAGATGGCGTCGCGGTGAGGTTAGTTTGGTGGACACACGACGGCAACGTCGTTAGGAGAGGAGTAAGCATGCCAGCAAGAGACGATGGTTGTGGTTGCTGCCACAGTGGACGTTTGGGGGAAGGTGGACGGATTTTCTGGGGTGGAGGGATTGATAGATGAATTTTGAATGCCAAATTAAAATTTTTTTCTGGAATTCAATTCACATCTGGAGGGTGAGGCGGGAGAACAGGGTATAGATGCTTCGTCTACAAGTTTAGTTAGGGGAGGGACTAGTTAGGAATGTAGATTTAGCTTTGTAATCGTTCTCCACTGTTCCGTTCTAGGAACGGAACAGATTAATGTATAATTATTGTACTACTTGTTTCGTTAATGTTTTATTCAAATGGAATCTTGACACTATGTTGTAACTTAAAAGAGTTGCAACATGAACCAAACACTCCCTAGAATGACATTAGAGATGAAAAAGACACATGCAATATACATATTTGAAATTCAAAGACAGACCTATTGAATAGACACTTTTTAATCCAATAGTTGGAAGCATAGATAGTTTTTTTTCTATTACTCATAAACAGTGGGGCAAATAGTTCCCCACGTTCTATTAATAAGCTGTTTAATGAAACAAATTAATAATCAAAATATGGAGTATGAATTTCATGTAACCGAACATGCTAGGACATGATACTCATTCTCCGTCAAAAAAGAGAACCCCTTATTCTATACAGTATAGATACTCATTCTTATTAATTATTTTACGGTTGATTTATCAATGATACGAATTGCATGCTTTAATTTCTGCATGCATGCAGGGCCTGGGTGTTCTTCGGTAGGTGTTGGATGCTTTTCAGAGCTTGGCCCGTTTTATCCTAATCGTACTGGAAATGGGGTCAGAGTTAATCCTTACTCTTGGAATAAACGTAATTGGACTCTTCTTTGTTATTTCTTTCTTTCTTTCTTTTAGTTGAAATTAGATTATTTGAATTGTGAGTTGGTGATCCACTACATGTATGCAGTTGCTAATTTATTGTTCTTGGAATCTCCTGCTGGGGTGGGATATTCTTACTCTGTAAACGGGGACTACACTTATGACGACGAGAAAGTTGGTAATCTATCGCTTGCTCCCACTGTCTCTACCTCTCTACACCTTCAATATTGTAACTACAACAATCAGTGTACACTTGAATCTACTCCGTATATATAATGCACATGTTAATTTTTCAATACTGGGAGAAGAAGCACATGCTTTTTCACATTAACTACAAGAAATGCAACTGGTGGTGGCACGGTAGCTAGACCTACAAAGTACATATTTTTTTACATTAAGAGAAAGAATAACTCTCATGATTTTTTTTTCTTCAATATATGCATATGTATGTGCTAAAACAAGTAGGGTTGATGATGGAAATGGTTACTTGAATTAGCACTACTCGTGTTCCAGAACCGCATTTAGTATTATTGGTATCAATTGATTTACAATTATATTTGGTGCAGCGAGACAGAACGTTGTATTCATGAGGAAATGGTTGGAGAAATTTCCCGAGTACAGCAACAGCCCGATTTACATCGCAGGGGAGAGCTACGGAGGTATAACTTTCTGCCATTAGATGGTGTTTCTTATTAATTTTTTTGCAGAAGATAGTACTCTGCAGAGCTATCATGTTGTTTGTTGCAAAAGCGTAAACCACTTTTATGCAATTGGTTTCAGTTAACGAACTATGTGATCGGTGCAGGGCACTACATTCCACAGCTGGCTTCGCTGATGGTTAAGTCTAAAGAATTCAACATCAGAGGCATTATGGTAACGACTAAAATGCATTTTCTCTCGAAAACTTCCACCATTCCATACATAGCTGTTTATGTCTACTTATCTCTGTATCTTACTATTCTAATCCCCTCTCGAATGTGTTATAACATCATGCTCCTAATTTGTTTGTTTAAATGTCAGCAACATGCACATGCACAAGTATATAATTTGATCTTATTCTATTATCGATACATTAAACACGTTCATATATCAGATGGGGAACCCTCTGCTGAACTATGCGGTGGATATCAGTTCCGTCTACTCCTACATGTGGTCTCATGGTGTGATATCAGACAGCACCTACAAAGGCATCACTACATGGTGTGACTTCAAAAACTGTTTCACGGATGAAGAGAAACAGTTGTTGCGCCAGAAAAAACACCACCGACACCATCTTAACATAATTGATAGTAGTGCAGAGAAAAATCAATCAATGCTTAAGGAGGTAACAGAGAGGAACAGAGAGGCGTGCATCTCTGTCATTGGGTTAGCGGATCAGGAGATGGGCAGCTACATTAATATCTACGATGTGACTGCTGATGTATGCTCCCCCTCTATCGCCAACCAAGCCATCGGCCTCCAAAAACTGGTATACTATGTATACATAAGTTTCTCATTAGTTGCAGACCTACTTTAATATATATATGATTAAGGTTGCAGTTTGATTGACACATACAATGGGTGGTTGTCATGGATGCAGATGGGGTTGGGTGGAGATGAGACGGCACAGAAAATTGATGTGTGTATCGCTGATGAGGTTGTTCTTTATCTTAACCAGCCCAGCGTGCAAGCAGCTCTTCACGCTAATGCCAACTTCAACCCTTATGGATGGGAAGCTTGCAGCAGGTCTCTCTACTGCCCCTCCTTTTATGCGTCGATAAAGCCCGCTCATTAAATTATTTAATTTGATTTACAACTAAAATCTTAGTCCAGTAAATGCCCGAGCATTTTTGTTATATGTTTTTGTTCCTGATTCACCATATTAATATCTGTAAATTTCACTATTTTGTTGTATTTGTGTAGCATTCTGGACTATAAGCATTCTGATCATCAAATTGATATGATTCCGGTATTGGCTGAGCTTGTTAAGAATCAATTGGCAGTCTGGATATATAGGTAGGTTTTCGTGTTCTTCTTGATTCATTTTGTTAGTAGAACCTTAAAATCATACGGAACCTTGTTTCCTAAATTTAGAATGTTAATCCTTGCCTTTTTTCCCCCTCTGGTACGGCAGTGGAGACCAAGACACTGTAATTCCTCTCACCGGGACACGATCACTTGTTGGGCAATTAGCCGAACAACTGGAGATGAAGCCAAAAGGGTCATATCGACCATGGTTTTCTCTTGGGCAGGTAAGGAACCTTTTTTATTTATTTGTTGTGAAAAATGCTGCAATATTTCTGAAAGTAGAAAGAACATATTAAAAAATAGAAGCAAATTGCAGTGGAGAAATGATACTTAAATGTATTGAAACATTTTTCTTCCCAAAAATTGCGTTGAACATCAACATTATGATGAGATCTTTTAGTTTATCATTATATAACGCATATAGTGATATTGGATGGTCATTCAATAACGCAGGTGGGAGGTTGGTATCAGGCTTATGGCGACGGGAAATTATTGTATGCAACAGTGAGGGGCGCATCTCATATGGTACCATACGGTCAGCCACAGCGTGCCCTGCTTCTGATAGCCAGTTTCTTGAAAGGAATGCTGTTACCTCCACATCCCTAAACAAATCATATGAATGACGGAAGGGTTGTATCTTAAAGTCACCCTTCGAGTTTTATCGTGTTCATCTTCTCGTTGAATGCCTCTTTAGCCTACAACCATCGAAGGAACATAATGTAAGACTAGTCTAAATAATCCTCGTACAATTCTCATTGTAGCCTATCACTTTATTTACTCTAGCTTATATATATATATATATATATATTCAGTCACTCCTTGGCCTATTCGTAAAATGCAAGCAGAGCAATGTTCCTCTATGAAAATTTGGAGCCCATGCATAAGAGTGCCTACCATTACTCATATCATGATAGTGAACGAATTACCGGGTATGTTGGAAGAATTATCAACGACAAAAAATAACTTTTCATATTTTTTTCAGCTTTCATCTAGTTTTATTGAACATATAATGTTAGCTCATTTCCATTCACCTGATTTTAGCAGTGCTACTTTTGATATAAAGCTTCACTACCAGCAGCTTCATCAGATTCATGGTAACAGTAAAAAGCACACCAATGTGTATGCGCATGAGAACTAATGTTTTGTAATTTTTCACCTGAGGTGGGCAAAACAAAACTTCAACTCATATAAATTCTTTGAAAATTTCACACCAGTAACATAAAGTTTTTATAACACTCACAGCAAGTTGCAGGATACATTGAACAATAGACAAAAGCTGTTAGGTTTTGTGAGAAATTAACAATTGAGAATTAGGGTTTATCTCTAGATCTAAGTTGCTTGAGATATTCACCTAGATATCAAGATTGGAATACCTAGACTGCTATCATAAGCCAGTATTTATTCCTAAATACTGGTTTGGGTATCGGGTTATAAGCCCACAAACCCGCGTTCCAATATCCAATCAATTGTACGTTCATTACACGTGTTACTCATATGCACATGCAATATTTATATAGAGAGAATATACCAATATATCCAACAATCTCCTCCTATATTCTCAATATATAAAGTACATGATTATCTCATCAGTTCAGTATAAAATTGACTGGCTGATAGCAGTCCATAAAAGAAAAGCATCATAAAGGTATAGTTTCATAAGAACCAATAGAATTATAAAACTGAATAGTTCAATCAAGACTAAACCAATATAATTAAATAGTTCCAAACCATATCCAATTCAGAATAGTTCACATAGACTAAACCAACTGGAATAATCTATCATAGTTTCAAAATCAAACAAAGCAAATAAACTTGAAGAACAAGGTATGAGTTTTAAGCTCATGAACCCAAGAGTCTTAAACTGAACAGAAGTTTTACCAAGCAAATGACTAATTTATTCTCGAAAGAAATAAACTGAAATTTCATCCTTGCACACTGCTTTATGTTTACTCCTCCATTTTGAGCAAATCATTATTTTTGAAATCTATGTTGACAGATTCAACTCCTCCATCTTTGCTAGCTTATAGAAGACAAGAATATCAAGAGACACATCTCTAAGAATTCCAACGAATTTCACAAAGTATCTAGTTCCACAAAAGAACTTAGTACAATTCATAATTAGCTTAGCAAAAATGTAATGCAAGCATCACAATCAAGTATTTTTAATAAGTAAAGTACATGAACTTTATAGTTTTTACATAAGAACCATACTATGTTTCATATTGGAATGAAAAGACTGCCATTTCAATTATGTTTTAACATTGAATCATCAAAAATGGAATGAAACATGTATCCATAAAAGACATATTATCAAAATTGGAATGATATTTAGGACAATTTAATCATTGGAAACACATCGGCAAGTTTTCATGTTTCGTATTGGAATAATATGATTATTCTAAGTAAATTCCCTAGATATATAATACCATCAAAATTAAAATGACATTATATATTTGTGGATTTATGTGGAATCATCAAAATTATCTAAAACATGTCAACTGCCTAAAATTGATGCTTAAGTTTGAACTTCTCTATGGCTCCAGTTGGATTCTAAATTTCAAAATAATTAGGATGTTAAAGCTTTTGACTCAATAGCTTTCAACTCCATTTCCTCTACAGTTTTAATAATTAGATCACTTTCAAGTATCTTAGTAAGAGCATTAGCCATACTTGTCACAATTGCACTGTATCTATGAAAAAGTTCAACTAGGCTTCTTTCAGCCTTAATGTACTCCTCTTACTATTATAGAGTGAGTTATGAGCTACAGTGCATTGTAGCTTGATAGTCGCATAACAGAATTAGAGAGTTACTTAAACTTCTTAATAGATAAATAGCAACAATTTCTTCAATCCACTCAGCCTTTTCCCCTGCAGAGGATTACACATAGAGGTCTGATTTCATGGATGATAGCACAATGTCTGTTTGCTTTTTATTTCCATAACATTTCTGTTTCTCCTAGTGTAAACACATATCTACTAGTTATCGACTTTCACTAAATTCTGAGCATCATAATGCATCAGATCAGTCATTCATTCGAAGAATGACTAGAGTAGCACAAAGCAAACTCTTAAATACCACTCAGGTATCTCAATAGCTTCTTAAGGGCGCTCAATTGTGTATGGGATTATTAGTAAATCTGCAGATCATACCTACCTCAAAGGCTATGTCTATTCTAGTGCAGATCTTTGTATACATGAGACTGTCAATTACTTTAGAATGATCTACATGTCTCATAGTTGCACCATCATTAGGTGTCAACCTTTTATCATAATCATAAGGTGTTTCAAAACACACTTCCAATCACCATATTCCCACTTTTGAAACACATTTTGATTTGATGAGTTTGACTAAGAGTTATCCCTTGTCAACTGAAAACTCACCCTTATACCTATGGTATCCACAGTACCTAGGTTTTCATGTTGAATTCTTTGGATAGCACAATTTTAACTTCATTTGTAATAGAAAGGTCACTTCCAAGAATATGCATATCAACAGAATAAGTAAATAATAGCCACTATATTTGACACACCACAAAGTTGAAGGCACTGATCTGAATTACTTGATTCATATACTAGGCTCTTTCAAAAATTTGTCAAATTATTTATTCGTTGGCTATACATGTTTTAAGAACATACAATGATTTTACTAAATTGTAAATCTTGTTCACTAAACATATTAGTTCAAAACTTTCCAGTACAAAACTGTTCAGTACAAATCCTTTTAAATATCCTTTATGAATGACAAAATTTTCAATAAATGTAAGGGTAAGAAGAATACTTATTGTAGCAATATGACAAACATGTGAGTAGACATCAAAAAAATCTACTCCATTTTTCTCAGTCAATCTGTTAGCTACTAAAAAGCATTAAAATTGCTACTGAACAATCAAAATTAAGTTTCTTCTACAAAACCCCACTTACTTGCTATAGTTTTAGCCCCTGTCAGTAGATCAACTAAACTAAAGTATTATTGTATGACACAAAATTATTCCATTGTCTACTAAAGACTCTTCTTAGCTCATTTGTCATTCAAGTTTTTAAGTGTCAGTAAGGCTGGTTCTTGATTCCAACTGTGAATCATTGAACGTGTCTGTAGGACTAGATTATTTCATACATTTATCCTTGATGAACATACCCTCAAAGAACTTTGTAAGTCTAGATTCTTCTAACACAAATTAGATAGATCCAACATCTGTCCACAGAGCTACATTCTGCACTTTCTAAACACACAAATATTTGTCGTAGGTCCTAGTTTAGGCCTTCTAGGATCATGTACTCTAACAAATGTATCACAACACAAATTTTTACTTTAACAAAATTATTTGTATCTTCATGCCATGATTTACAAGGTGTATTCAATTTAGAGTGTAGTAACACATTAGGGATATGATTAACAATACAACATCACTCATAATTACACAAGACAAATAACAGTCAATAATATAGAATTCAATATTTCACTAAGTATTTGATTCTAACTTTTATCAATACCGTTTGACTGTTGTAAATAGAGTGCACTAGAGATTATGCCCAATGCAAACTTCTCTAAAGTTGTTAAAACATATTCACCACCTTTATCAAATCTGAACCCTTGATTTTCAGCATTTAACTATAATTTTTAATTCATTAAGAATAATAAGTGCTTCATTCTTCATATATATGACAGACTCATATTAATCATCTACAAAAATGATTAAATACTTCTGACCAACAATCGTCTCATCTAGTCACAAACCTATTGAGATCACAGATATCAGAATGTATTGACTCAAGAAGTTGTGTGTTCCTAGAGACCATACTAAATGATTTTCTAGTAATCATAATCTGAGCACAACTTTCATATTTGTCATATTTAATGGAGTGTCATTTAGCAGAGTTATGAGTTTTAACAAGAACAAACAATTTAATATATAGTTCATAGTGATTCTAAATTTCAAAACAACTTGGATGTTAAAGCTTTGACTCAATAGCTCATAACTCCATTTCCCCACAGTTTTGATAATTAGATCACGTTTCCTTACAAACAATTGAATATATAGTTCTCAAATCCTAGCCAATTATGCTATGTTCATGAACACAATTAGAACTATTATTATTAATTGTCTCATTTGCTAAACTTAACTTATACATGCGATTGACAATATATGCACTTTATAAGAGTTAATACAAAATTACTCTATCACATTTTACAAAAATTATTTGCTTTCTCTAATGGTTCTAACAATGTCCACTTGCTCAAACACATTGAGCGAGGAGTTCTTTCATTTATTCGTTCTTCATCTTCTTCATAACGCTAAATGAGATAATGACTTAACATATTATAATTCAACTTTGCACACACAGCACAATGAACGAGAAGGAACAAAATGTAACTAGTAGAGTCATATTCTATATTAAGAAATGCTCTTTCCTAAGTTACAGACATTTGTTATACATCTTATACAATTTTTATTTTATTTTAAAATTTAGAGAAGCAAATATGTAATCTTACACAAACTGCAAACAATGGATTTGTCGAAATATCTATACACATAGTATGATAAAGCACTTAACAACTCTAAACATGCTAGTTTTTAAAGCGAGAATAACTATGATCTAAAACTCTCAATCATGTAATCAAACGCACAAAACGTTAATACATTCATCACATGAAAATATTAAGAGGTTAAAGTAGATCATACCGACACTTCAGGTTAGAAGTGGTTTTCCAAATTCGATGGAGAAGCCTGCGTAGTGCAGACTTATTCAACCGTAAATGCATATATATTGTCTCCAACATACACAATTTGTAGGCAACATTAAAGTTTCTACATTCATCAAATTGTTAAAGATTAGCCAATTAAACAAATTATTAGCACTATCTAATTCTAGCAACAATTTAATTGGAGATCCGAATTTTATAGTCAACATATAGTTTAACTTATCAAAATATATATATATATATATATTTGGTTTTAGCACATAGCCAAAATAACTGTTCAACTTGTATTTAATTAAACAAATGATTAATACAGTCTTGAACTTAACCACTTAGCAAAATATTTAACAAAAAATTTAATACGAGGAAAGTAAAGAACTTATCTTTCACTGTCTCTTCCCCTTCAATTGATTAAGGTCAAATCTGTTTCGAAACACATCCGATCTATCCCGTATTGCAGCCTCCACAGTAACTCAATCTGTGTCAAAACCAATAAGGGACAAATCCACTGCTACTCTTTTGAGCAAATCCCACCCATTTCTAATCAAACCAGTCTCAATTTCAAGGACTGAACTCGGTGGGGGGATTTCAACAAACAGGTTGTGGGCAGTTCTGAATCGAACTCAAACCCCTGTCACTCAAATGAGAGAGAACCCAACTGTCTTCTTCTTCACAATCCAAATGCCAGAAATCAGATTCTCAATGAATCGGATTTGGATCTGACTATCCAGCACAACAGAGAAGAGAGGAGGAAGATGGGCTTGCGGGTCGGGCTCGCTGCAATAGGGTTTGACACACAAACCCTAGGTGGCCGGAGAAAAGGGGGTCGACAGCACACATGGGACCATGTGCGAGCGGCGACGTCGACGAGCGTCGACGAGGTCAACGGCTGATCGTCGGAGCAAGGGCTGGATCTGATCACGAACTCAGATCGACGCCTCGCCTTATCGTCAATGGCCTCGCATGAAGGAGGCGATGAGTTGCGGCGTTCGTCTATGGGAGCGATGACGTCGACCAAGATCGCGACCGTCAGTGACGATGGCCTCGACGGCTACGACATTGGGTTCCGGTAAATCTCCTCTCTCAAATCTCACAAATTAATTTGTAAAATATCTCAAGATTGTTAGGTTTAGTGAGAAATTAACAATTGAGAATTAGGGTTTATCTCTAGATCTAAGTTGCTTGAGATATTCACCTAGGTATCAAGATTGGAATACCTAGACTGCTATCACAAGCTAGTATTTATTCCTAAATATTAGTTTGGGTATCGGGTTATAAGCCCACAAATCCGCGTTCCAATATCCAATCAATTGTACGTTCATTACACGTGTTACTCATATGTACATGCAATATTTATATAGAGAGAATATACCAATATATCCAACAAAAGCAAGATACATTGTGCAAGTCATACTTTAAATACATACATATAGAAGTTCAATCTCTCACTAATATGACAACATTTGTCTACAACACAATAAACTAATTCTTGAACAATCATAATGAATGTGAAATCCCTTATTCGATGAATGCCAAAATCTAATAACAAATATCATTCGTGTTCAACATAAAGTTGAGCATGAATTGTTCTTCTTTAAATGATTCAAATATCCTAACATATATAAAGAGCGATTTATCTAACACATACAAACCTAGCTTTAAAAGGTAACACTGTTTGGAGAACTTTATTTCATCTTCATACATTCAAGTCGAAGAATGAGAAGTAAATAAATAGTAGTACAATACAAATAATCCAATAAATATTATCATATTATGTAAGTTGGCCCTTACGAATTATGTCAGATGGGCAAAAGAAGTTGGGCTACCTTCACAAATTACCATGTTATTAAGGTGGGCAAATAAGGGTAGCTAGCTAAAACAAAATTAATTAACTCAAAATAATACTACTAACCTACCTTTTTCCAAATCCTAAATTGCCATCTTATTAGTTCACAAGTGGATCCGCCCCTGTATATATACCCTGGCTGATATCAAAAGTGTGAACTTATATCCTGCATTTAACATAATAACATTACCCCGTACGAGAAGAAGACCCGTTCCCACATAATCGACAATACTGCATAATCTTGATTTGCTTTTGGGTTGAGCCTACTTTGGATGTCTGAGTTTTTTTTTTTTTTCTTAACTCTTTTATATCTGTTTGCTTGCTTTGGCTTTGTTAAGATAAACAAAGAGATTTGAAAAAAGATTATTTGATAATTGGATTGATAATAACTGGGTACAATATCTCCTATATATAAGAGAGAACCAAATACTAAAACTAGTACATAATCCGATATGAGACTAAATATATATGATAATATCTAATACCCTCTCTCAAACTAACGGTGGATCAGACTAAATATATATGATAATATCTAACACCCCTTCTCAAACTAACGGTGGATCGAACAGTGTAAGTTTGCCCACTAAGTATCGGAATCTCTGAACAGTGTGAGACTTGGTGAAAAAGTTTGATGTCTGCTGTAAAAATGTAACAGAATGAAGTGAAATAGTCTCTGCTTCAAAACGCTCACGAACATAGTGACAATCAATATATATATGCTTCGTTTGCTCATGAAACACCGGGTTGCTTGCAATGTGCAATTCACTCCGGTTATCATAATGAAGAGGAGTAGCTCTTGTAAGAGTGACACCTATATCTGACGAACATGAACAATCTCTCTAGTAGTAGATGTCATTGCTCTGTATTAAGCTTCTGTGGAAGAACATACGACAACTGCTTGTTTCATGCTTCGCCATGAGATCGGCGAATCACTAAGAAATAGACAGAAACCTGTGGTAGACTTTCTGGTATTAGGATCAACCGCCTAATCTAAATCAGAATATGCACTAAGCTCCAGTTTAGATGTAGAAGGCATGAATAATAAGCGAGTGATAGTGCCCCGAAGATATATGAGGATCCGAAGAAGAGCACTGTAGTGGACTGATGTAGGAGCGAAAACAAATTGACTGAAAATACTGATCGCATGAGCAATATCGGGTCTGGTCATGCATAAATAGACAAGATGTCCAACAATTTGTCTTTATCTAGTGGGATCGGGAAGGAGCTCATCATCTATGGGACAAAGCTTCACGTAAAGCTCTAAGGGAGTATCGGCTGATCGACTGTAAAAGAGATATGGCCGAGATAATGTCTAATGTATATTTCTGTCGAGAAATGAGTATCCCCCGAAATCCATGTGCAATCTCTAGACCCAGAAAGTAGCGAAGTATGCCAAGGTATTTCATATGAAACTGTTAATGAAGGTATTTCTGGGTAAATACAATGTCTGCCGAGTCATCCCCATAATAAATATATCATCAACATATAATAGTAGAAGTACCCTCCCATGCGATGTTGATTGCATAAACATAGAGTGGTTTTGGAAACTCTGACTGAAACCGATATGTGTGATAACACGACAAAAACACTCAGACCAGGCTCGAGGGGCCTGTTTCAAACCATATATAGCTCAACGTAGACGACAAATATGATGAGGATGTGTGGTAAGGCCAGTGGGATGATGCATGCAAACAAGCTCAGATAAGGTACCATGAAGAAAGACATTCTTCACATCCATCTGGTATAACAGCCACTGACGGATGAAGGTAACAACAAGGAGAGTGCGAACTGGAGCAAAATTCATATCATAATCAATATCATGCTCTTGAGTAAATCCTCAGGCAACTAGACGAGCCTTATGCCACTCAATGGAGCCATCGAGTCGATATTTGACCTTGAAGATCCACTTGCAGCTAACAGGATGGACACCCACTGGCAGTGGAACAACATCCCAAGTGCCAGTCTGATCAAAATCACTAAACTCATTTGCAATGTCTTCCCGTCACTCAGGATATGGAATTGTTTCCTGATAGGTTATGGGCTTACGTTTGGAGTGTATGACAGTGAGATATGCATGAAACTGTGGTGAGTAGGAAGCTAGGGTGGTAAAGCAAAATTGGTCAGAAGGACCAGTGACATCAGGTGTATAACGTGTCGGTGGGATGCCCAAAATAGAACGTGTAGACTGACAGACCAGTGGTGATTGGCAGGGTGTGGGGGTGAGGTCGGTGGGAATGCAAGTGGTGTGGGTGCATGATGTTGTGGTGATGCAGGTGGTGTGGGTGCAGGATACTGTAATGATGCAGGTGTTGTCTTATAGGAGGAACAATAAGTGTAACGTCTGTAGGAGATGGAAAATGGGCCAAAGGAGTGGGATCAAAGGGAATTCGTGAAGATGTGTCCGAGGAGGTAGGGATGTCAAGTAATAAGGAGAGTCTTCCACAAAGGAGACATGTCGGGAAATACGGACACAACCCGCCAATGGATAAAAATAATGATATCCTTTGTGATATGAACCGATCCCTAGGTGAACGCACTTTGCAGCGCGAGCAGTGAGCTTCGTGCGCTCAGTGGAAGAGAGAATGACGTAACAAGTGCACCAAAAAGTACGGTGCATACTATAGTTTGGCAGTGAGTGATGAAGATCCTCATAAGGTGTCATACCATATAGGGTAGACGAGGGAGTGATGTAAATGACGCTAACAGAAATCATGATGGCTTTAGCCCTGAAAGAACGATGAACAGAAGAAGAGAGTAAAATAGCACGAGTTATTTTAAGAATGTGACGATACTTGCGTTCAGCTACACCATTCTGCTCATGTGTGTGAGGACATGATTGCTAAAAAATGTGCTATGAGACTGAATGATCGATTTCATAGTAGGGAAAGTGTACTCACGAGCATCGTCTGAGCAAAAATTCTTGATGCGCATATCGAACTGATTGTAAATCATGGTCATAAAAAACTAATAAATATTAGGCATCTCAGATCATTGGCGCATAAGAAAAATCCATGTATATTGAGTGAAGTCGTTGATGAAGGCAACATAATAGAGATAGTTTTTTCCACAAAGGTACAAAAGAGGGTCCTCATATGTCAGAATGAACAAGTTGAAAATGATGTGTGTTTTGAGAAGTGCTCTTGTTATTTAAAGGGAGTGCTATGTGTTTGGCCAAATGACAATGCTGACAATCAAACAAATGTGTAAAAGAAAGAGGACCAAGGGCACCACTACAGTATAAAGTCGAGTCGAGACTCACTAATATGACATAAATGTGTGCCATGGATTAGCATCAGATTACACAACTCCAGCAAAATTAGGATGCAATTTATGTGCATGAAGAAAATCTAGGTGATATAGACAACAATATCGACTAGACCCCAAACTCCTGACCAATGTGTGAATCTATAATACAACAACCTAAAGAATCAAATGTAACGACAAGACCACTCTCACATAACGCACTAATGGAAATAAGGTTCATGGATAAATGAGGAGCATAAATAACATAAGGTAACGTGAGAGTGAGAAAGGTAATAGACCCTAAGTGTATAGTGAG
The DNA here is from genome assembly GCA_017893485.1 of Hemerocallis citrina. NCBI lineage: Eukaryota > Viridiplantae > Streptophyta > Magnoliopsida > Asparagales > Asphodelaceae > Hemerocallis > Hemerocallis citrina. The sequence continues at coordinate 236,876,119 of CM030360.1, read as the reverse complement.
AAGTTGTGAGTCATCAGCTGTGTGAAGGGATGGATAATGAGAGGGAAGTGCAGTGCTAGTGGTGAGCAGTGAATAATTATTAGTAAGATGATGTGATGCGCTAGACACAAAAATCCAGGAAGAATTCATACCGGAAGTAATAGAGAATGCAATGGAGGAGGAGTCAACAGTGTAGTACCCCGTAATTTCGAAGGAAATATATAAATATATATATATGAATTAAGAGTTGTCCTATAGAATAACTCTATAGGGGGATTTGTATGAAATATTGAATGAGAGGTGGGGGCCCACCACCGGTTTGGAAAAGCACACGGAGAGGTGCTAGTTGTTTGAGTGTTTGGATGATGATGACGTCATCATCCTATGGCCCATCGGGATTTGAATTTCGAAATGGAAAGAAATGAACTGCTTTGAGATTTGAAGGGTAACGTGTACAATGGATGGGCCGTGGGCTTATACCGTGTACACGGGATTTGTGAAAGGAGATTGGGAATAATAGTCCCATATTGAAAATATACAAAAATAGTTTGAGTATAAATATAATTGCCTATGATCAAGAGTCACCTAATTGGTTGACCACCTTTTGAGAGGCAGCCTATGGTGGGCAGTTGTACTACATAGTATCTAATTTGTATTCTAAAAATATTAAAATTGTCTGAGTATTGGGACAGGGCGTTACAAATGGTATCAGAGCCGACTTTCGACACCGGATGTAGAAGAGGGCCTCAGTATGATCTGCGGTGTGAGATAGTCCCCGGAATTATCGAGGTGTGAGTAAAATAGTCTCCGAAATTACCTGCGGTGTGGGACTAGCCTCCGAAATTATCGGGATCGAGGACGACGCTACATCGGCTAGAAAGGCGGATCCTACACTAGATGTGTGCTCCGTACTCAGCGAGGACGCTGATTTCTAAAGGTGGGGTGTATGTAGTACCCCGTAATTTCGAAGGAAATATATAAATATATATATATATATAATGAATTAAGAGTTGTCCTATAGAATAACTCTATAGGGGGATTTGTATGAAATATTGAATGAGAGGTGGGGGCCCACCGGTTTGGAAAAGCACACAGAGAGGTGCTGGTTGTTTGAGTATTTGGATGATGATGACGTCATCATCCCATGGCCCATCGGGATTTGAATTTCGAAATGGAAAGAAATGAACTGTTTTGAGATTTGAAGGGTAACGTGTACAATGGATGGGCAGTGGGCTTATACCGTGTACACGAGATTTGTGAAAGGAGATTGGGAATAATAGTCCCATATTGGAAATATACAAAAATAGTTTGAGTATAAATATAATTGCCTATGATCAAGAGTCACCTAATTGGTTAACCACCTTTTGAGAGGCAGCTTGTGGTGGGCAGTTGTAGTACATAGTATCTAATTTGTATTCTAAAAATATTAAAGTTGTTTGAGTATTGGGGCAGGGCGTTACAAACAGTGACAGACTGACCCAAGAGCTGGAATTCCAGTTGAGCGAGACAATGCTGAAGATTGGCCCAATCAACAGGAGATGGCAAGGCCGGAGTAATGGTCCTGGCCGAAGATGTATGGGAAGAAGTACTGCGAGGAGGAATGAGACATGTGTTGCTGTGGCAGGGATCGAAATGAGGACGGAGATGTCGCTAGTGGCAGGGTCGGGATAGGGAACTGGATGATGCTACCCGTATCGAAAGAAGGGGTGTGGCAGAGTTAGGGATGATGCTGAGAGGATAGAGGATGCCAGAATTAGGATGATGGCGGTGCTACTGTTGCCTAAATCCGAATGAGGGTCTGGATGGAGGGAGGATGAAGAGGAAGTTGTAGCAGCGAGGAAGTTAGTGGAAATGGAAAGATACTGGCGAAACTAGGGTTCCATTTGAGAAGTAGTAGTACCTGCAAAAGTTTTTTTTTGGATTTTTTTTTGGATTTTTTTTTCATGACGGCGGCGGCAACAATCAGCGGCAACAACAACAGATGAGCAGGAGAAGGGAGAGATAGGGATATGGTTATGGTTAGGGTAGGATTAGGGTTAGGATTTCGGATTTGGATAATTAATGGGTTTGGATATCCTTTTTTTAAAATTCGGGTAGAGGGTTAGTGGGTCTGGTATGGGATTTTGAGTATATGGTTTTGAGATAGAGGTATAGGGTTTTTTTTGGGTAAGTGGGTCGGGTCGGGTATAGTGTGGATATAGGAAAGTAGGTCTAGGGTTTGGAATTCGGAAGAGAGAGGGAGAGAGGGCAGCTAGGGTTTTGGGTAGGGTAGTGTAGGTTTTCGGGTAGGGTTTTTGGGTAGGTTGTCGTCTAGGATGTCAGTGACGGGAAGGGTTTTGGGTGGTAGCCTCAGTCGGGGAGAGGAGATGAAGGAGTTGGTATTAGGTGGTTGCCGCAGTCGGGCACAGGAGATGAAGGAGTTCTTGAGTTTTGGAGTTTGGGTTCTGCACTTAGTGATGAAGAAGTGGGTTTTGGTGGAGGAGATCTGATGTTGAAAAGATGTTGATGTTGAAGATTTGATGTTGATGTTGTTGTTGAAGATCTGGTAGAACTTGCTGCACTTGATGTTAGGGATGGTTGCCGGAGTTGGTAGTTACCAGAGTGAAGAAGAATGAAATGTGTGTAATTAGGGTTAGGGATTAATAAGGGAGCAAGAAATTTAGGGTTAGTGCTCTGATATCATGTTAAGATAAACATAGATATTTGAAAGAAGAAAAAAATTGGATTATTGGATCACTAAAAACCCAACTTAAAGTGAGGAAGATAGGGTGCAGCTACCGCTAGAGGAGGGGGGACCCCCTCGCCCCCTTCCCCCCCCCCCCCCACCACAGTGAGGTTGGTTGTTCATCGGATTCACCGACTTGAGGAGTAGAAGAGGGGTTTTTGGCATCGCTGGTGTCGGGGATGATGTTGCTGGGATGTTCGACTTCAAGAAGGCCGGCACCGAGTGTGGAAGTTGCGCCATCGGGGAAGTGGTGGTTGTGCATGTGATGAGGTTGCTGTCGTCATTGGCATCGCTGGCGTCTGGGGATGGCTCGGCGGGAGAGAATGACGACAAGTGGGCTATCGTTGAGAGGTGGAGTTGTGCCGGTGGGAGACGCGGTGGTAGTGGTGAGTGCTATGACGGAATTTTGGGGGGTGTGGAGGGGAAATTTTGATGAAATTTGAATTTCAAATGAGATTTTTGGAATTCAAATCAGATTTGGGGAGTTGTGGACTTGATTATGGGTTTTGAAGTGGGCTCTTGATTGAATTTAAGAGTTCATTTTGAATTGTCTAAATTATATTTTCATTGCTCAATCTTTGGTGAAGGTATAAATCCTCACCGATGCGGTGTATAATTTTGTCGACTTCGTTATGGTAGATGTGCAAGTCATCCATATGGTGGTGGATGTACGAGCTGTGGCTGTTGTGTTAGATGTGCAAGTAGTCACCGGTGTGGTTGATGCGCGAGTCGTCGCTAGTTTGGGAGTTTGAGCAAGTTATTACTGCGATGAGAGATGTGTGAGCCGTTGCAGGTTTGGTGATGGCCAAGCCGTCACAGGGATGGTGTTCGGGATTGTCATCATTAAGGTGGCGAACGGGGAACGTGTCGGTGAATGAGCTTATCCATCGGGATTAGAGAAGGGACAAGCCATCACCAGAAGGGTGGACAGACAAGTTGTTATCAGAATTGTGATTAGGCAAGTCGTCTCTGGTGTGTTGTACTGACAATGCGTCACCAAATGGGGTTCGGGGAGTCGTCGTTGGAGTGATATTCGGGTGAGTCGTCGCTATAAGGTGAAGTGACAAGTTGACACTATGATGGGTGTTCGATGAGTCGTCATTTGGTTGATCAATAGGAACTTAGGATGTGCGACATTTGATTGTTTTTTTTTTTAGGTTATGTTGCATGTATCTTCGTCTACAAGTTTAGCTTGAGGAGGGATAATTTAATGTTATATGCTTAGTTGTGTAATAGTGTTTTCTGTTGTTCCTTTTTAAAAACAGTTGTGTAATAGTTGTGTAATAGTGTTTTCCGTTGTTCCTTTTCAAAAACAGTTTGATGTAATATATATATATTATTTTATTTCGTTAATTTTTTATTAATGAAGCGATGATGCAGTCACCTTTATTCTATGAAGAAAAAAAAATACTGAATTGCTCTTGGGCTACATCATATAATGCTATGCACGTTTACACACTGCTTTTGAAATTGAGTAATGGTTCAGCCACTACCTATTTCAATACCATTCTCTTCACTATCTTAGGTGGCATATTTTTATTGGAGAGTTTTCCCACCTACTTTATCTTCCTCTACCTATTGGAGTGTGCCATCTAAGCTAGTGAAGAGAAATATAGTAAAATTGGTAGTGGCTCTAGCATTACTCTTTGAAATTACAATGCAGAAAATATAAGAACAAGACCTTTTGCAGCTTCTAGAAGTTCTGTGCTCTCTTGCTTTCTGAGTGGGTTCCTTTACTTAATCAGTTAATTAATCAATATTGCCTCGAGCTCATAAACGGAATTAGTAAGTAACAGGAGACATGGAACATTGTTATGTGCATGCATTGTATTTGATGCAAGCAAATGCTAATTAATTATTTTTCTAATTTGTGTTGTTTCCACATAAAACTAAGAAAGTTACAGAAGTATAGCCTGCGAAAAATAATGCTAATACCGAATGGGTAGATAATATTCATATGCGACACAACGTTAAAATTGCTGTATCAAGTTTTATGCTTCCGACGAACTTCCTTCTTCCTCATAAGATATCATATATGAAGCGTGGCGAAAATGCCAGTGTCATTCCTCCGGCTTATATTATATGACATACTAGTATAAAATCAATTCAAATGTAGTTAGTCTTCTCGAGGGCTTATTGTTTTATTAATTGTATATATATCTAGATAATTTTTAAAATATGAATATATTATTATTGTATAGATAGGAGGATTCCATTCCAAGCGCAAGAGAATATAAATTAGAAAAATTAATTAAATATGGAATGGCACAGATCTCTAGGCTAACAACTTCCAACCTCTCAATTGACAATTATGGAGGAAATAAAGAAACAAAAAAATAATAATTTAGTAGTAATAATCCCTCCAAAAATATTTGTTTAGTTGGTATTATATATGATGGTGCAATTTTGGAACTTGTAACGGTGAACATGTAGTAAGATATTAGAATCAATCAATACTATGTTCCTTAATTAAGCAATATGACCCGTTATTTACTCTATGCCAATTTTCTATTAACTAGTGCATTTTTTTATGGTTAAGTGAGTTGTTTGAGAGAAGGTAATTTAAAACCAAAGTCATTTCAATGTCATTGATACGGGTATAAATGACGTGGCCCCTTTAGAACCGTCAGATCTTTTCAAATTTCGCTCTTTCATGATCATCGAGTCAAACAGGTCCAACGGACTTCAGCCAGTTCATGCCTACTGGGTAACGGGTCTAACCTGGCCCATCAAAGGGCAGAGACCCATTAGCCCCTGCTTATAAATACCCGATCCCCTCATTCCTTCGGAAGGTAATAAACTTTCCCCACCATAAACCCTAGCTATGTTGCTTTCTCAGTGACTGACTAGATCGTCGGAGGGCCTGTCGCCGGAAACTCTCCCGGTGTTTCTAGGCATTGTGCAGGTATCAAAATCCGAGCCGAGCCACGAAGATCCGAGCCGAGCACTCAGCCTCTACCTCTCTCCTGCTACCCCCGAGCCGAACGTACAGCTCGAGGATCAGACCAATGCCAGTGCCGTTCTTTCCATTTCACAAATTACAAGAACTCACACCTATTGCCCCACACCCAAAAATAAGCCACATCAGGTTGGCTCCATCTGTGGGATGCCACGTCACTGACACAGATCCGATCTCGGCCCAGGACGTCATCTCGAAGCCAGGCTTTCCCATGGCTCCCAAAGCCAGAAAAGCCCTCACCGACGGACGTTGTCCAGACCCTCCTCCCTCTCGCAGCCACGCGCACACCCATGGCTTTGGTCAACCTCGAGCCAATGGTGCGTGAGGACCCGAACCGAGCGCCTCACGCTCCGTCGCTACTCCCGACTTACAGCGTGTAATCCAGGACCGGCAGATCAACCGGTCGAGGGGAGGGGCCGCTTCCAACTCGACCCTGAACCATGGTAGGCAACCGACCCAAGAACGGGAACCAGTGCACAGCCACTCACCTTGGGGGCCTCCGCCTTCACGCAGCCAAGTAGAGCAGACCCCGGTCACAAGAGCCGAGTTCCAAAACTTTAGGAACGAGGTCCTCCGGCCATCCGAGGCGGTCCCAGGACCGAGGCGCGCAACAACACCGATCCTTGATCAGAAGCCCAGGGCAGCGAATCTCACAGTTCGACTCACCCACAAGAACAAGACGATGCTGTCTTCCGGTACCTCCAGGAGATGGAGAACCGCCTCGCCCACCTCGGCAAGGGCAGACTACAATCTGGGCAAGGGAACCGGTCGAACTGACCTCTGTTCTCCTCCCAAATCTTAGATGCCGAGATCCCCAGAAATTTCAGGCCTCTTCAATTCAAGACCTACAACGGCGAGAGTGATCCTGCCGATCACATGGAAGGGTTCAAAACCCTCATGTTGATTCACAGCGCATCGGATCCTCTCCTATGCCATGCCTTCCCTGCCACCTTGCGTGGTCCAGCTCGGGAATGCTTCTCAAAGCTCACCCTCGGCTCGGTCTTCTCATTCGACCAGCTAGAAGCAAACTTCCTAGCCCACTTCGTGACCAGCCGAAAGGTCGAGAAGACGAGCGCGTCCCTTCTGGACCTTAAGCAGTAGGAAGGAGAACCCCTCCGCGAGTTCGTCCGGAGGTTCACCACCGAGGCAAGGGTGTGGTCTCATCTCTCAATGCGGGCGTAGCTTCCGTAGCTTTCCGGTACAATATTCGCCACGGCCAGCTAAAAGCCTCACTAACCAAGAAACTGCCCATCGACTTCCCCGACCTCATCAACAGGGTCGAGAAGTACATCCGGGCAGAGGAGGCTCTACACCACGAGGTCATTAAAGATGCCACTGCCAAGGGGAAGCGAAAAGCGAACGACTCCGAGCCCGCCAAGAAGGCCCCGAAGGATGCATCTGGCCAGAAAAGGCCACCTCCGGTCCCCCATTTTGAAAGATATACGCCGCTGACCTAAAACGTGTCAGCCATCCTCTTAGAGATCGAGGACAAAGGGATCGTCCGACTCCCTCCCCGACCCGGCAACAACAAAAAACGGGACCAGAGGTTCTACTACCGGTTTTACCGAGACCATGGGCACAAGATGGACAACTGCCGTGCCCTTAAAGAGAAGATCGAGGCTCTCAGCCAACGATGGTACCTGAGGGAGTTCACCCGGACCAACACAAGAGACCGGAGGGACCCGAGGAATCCGAGGTCATCGCCTCCTCCTCGAACGGTCAACCAACAACCCGAGCAGGGCCCTGAGCCCGAAGAGATCGGGGGCCAGGCCATCCTACATTGTGTCCATGGTGGACCCATGGAAGGAAAATCCAACATTTCCTGTAAGGCCTTCTTGCGGGAAGTAAATTTGGTCCATGACCAACCGCCTCCACGGGGTCAACAGGCGGTCTCCTTCTCAGGAGAAGACCTGGAGGGCGTCCGGCTCCCGCATTGTGATGCCCTCGTCATCAGCCTCGTCATGACAAACTTTGAAGTTCACCGAATTCTCGTAGACAACGAAAGCTTAGTCAACATCCTATTCTTGGAAGCTTTTGAAGACCTCAAGCTCCCCCATGAAAAGTTAAAACCGGCCGGGTACACCCTTCACGGGTTCTCCGGCGTCCCCGTCAAAATTGTGGGGATCTTCACACTTGATGTAACGGCCGGGACGACCCCGATAATGCAGACCGAATCAATGAACTTCATGGTGGTCAATGTCAAGGCCGCATATAACGCCTTTCTCAAGCGACCCGACCTCTGCTCGTTTCAGGAAGTCCCCTTGGCCTACCACATGAAACTAAAATTTCTCACCGACCTCGGGGTTGGTGTCGTTCGGGGAAACCAGGAGTCCGGACGCTCGTGCTATATGACCGCTGTAGGGGGCGGGGTATTCCTTCTTGATGCAGTAGAACTTCTGCCCGAAAGAAACCAGTCCGATTGGGAACCTGCAGACGAATTGGAAGAGGTCTCATTTGAGGCGGAAGACAAATCTAAATGGTTCCGCGTGAGCCGATTCCTGTCCCCCGATCTGAGACCGACCCTCATCGAGTGTATTCACCAGAATATCGACCTCTTTGCTTGGATCTCGTCTGACATGCCCGGGATTTCTGAAGACCTCATCATGCACAAACTGAGCATCCACCCGGGCTCCAAGCCGATCTGGCAGAAGCGACGTAAGTTCGCTTCCGAGAGGCAACATGTAGTGAAAGAGGGGGTGGACAAACTTTTATCCGCCCGGTTCATACAAGAGGTCAGCTACCCCGAGTGGCTGTCTAACGCCGTGTTGGTGAAAAAGGAAAGCGAGAAGTGGAGGATCTGTATAGACTTTACGGAGCTCAATAAGTGTAACGCCCTGATTTCTATATACTGGAAAACCGTGACATAAGCCAGAATCTTTTCTTTCAATTAGCCACAATACGCAGAAAAATAGAAAAATTTAAAACTTTTTATTCAACACAAATGTATTACAAGTCTGAATGTTATAAAACTACAATACATTAAATCAGTGTTACAATAATATCTTTAAAAGCCCATGTGTTACAACTTTCAACAAATTTACACCAGAGTATAATGAATAAAGAACAACACTGAGTATGTGGATGCTTCCCAACATAAAATAAATTACAACAAATGTTACAATGAAACAAAGGTAACCAACATATAATAAGCGGAAAATAAAACTGACTTTGCTTCTCTCGCCTTGAGTCCTCCTGAATCCTGTACCTGTAGTTCTGCAATCCAGTACCTATTAAAGTGGGGACGTCAGTACATATACTGACGCTTTAAGGTTGATGACTAGCAGTGATTCACAACTTTAAGCAAACAGATTGATAAAAAGAGAAACGTGTATATATAATTGATGTGCCAGTGTATGCTATGACTTAGAATCTAATGTAGGATTAACTAACGCAATGATGCACTTATTCTAATGCAAGCAAGACTCCTGGAACAGTATGCAGCCCATACTACATACGCCCCATATCAAGCCGTTTCTTCATATATATGGATTTGAACCTGCATCATGAATTATACTCTTGCACTCGACTTGTTTATGAAGATACGACGTGACTGATGAGGTTGCTCTGAAATGGTCTAATTCCGCCATTCGCAGTACACTCATGGTGTCTATGTTTACCACAACTACCCGGCGTACCGGACTTCACTAAAAAATCTGACGAACCTTTGGAGTATCCGCAGTGCAGGTTAGCTCGAAGCATCCCTTGTAGCCCCCTAGCTGATAGACCGTAGTCTATGGCTTTTCGCCCTTAGATATAGAACATGACGGAGTTCCAGGGGTCCATCCCCCTAGCTCCGACAGGAATCGCTCCCGCCCTTATCAAGGCACTTCAGAAATTAATAGACGAGATACGGATCCCGTGCTCCCAACTCGTGAGAAGGCACAGACCGTATCCCTTTGACAAGAAGAGCACAACCCAATAACACCACCTAGTGTTGGCCTATAGGACAGGTCGGATCACAAGGTATCACCCTTAATACCAACTCTTTCCTTTCGGCGAAAAATGATAATAAATAAATGTTAAGTAGTAATAGCCATAAGTTACTACCCTAACGATGTCACTAAACCTAAACAATCTTATAGGATTTTCAATAGACTTTCTTAAGATTATCCCGGTCCAACTCATGGTCTATCGATCCAAGACACCGGTGGCGGGATCTCCCTCACTCATCACTGCCCCTAACTCGGATCTCCTGAACACTCTTGGCCTGCGATTAACCCACACCAGTTAAGATCCATCGGTGCACGAGGTGTGATTTATCCATAGTTTCCAAAGTGGCAAGATGCGAGTCTTGATGGTCGATGACCCCTAGGGTAACTATAAGACCCTAGACGAGATTTTATCAAGCTAACAGTACTAGTGACTTTCCCAACCATTATTACCCATATATAGATGATGAAGCATGTTCACATTATATGGTCCAATTTCATTAAAACCACATACAACTAGAATTCATGGGTTCTTTTTCCCAAATTTGAACTAGGACAACATGCGACTAGGTTCATGGGTTCTTTCTCAAGGTTGAGCTAGAACCACCTAGAACCTAAATGCATGGGTTCCTTGCCAATTTGAGCTAGAACTATCATGGAGCTAGTTCCATGGGTTTCTTCTTAAAAATCGAACTAGAACAAATATGGAACATGGGTTCATTTTAATAGTTTAACTAGATTAGCATGCGAGCTAAATTCATGGATTCCTTTTTAAAAACCATTGCAACATACAACTTAAGCATGCATGGGTCTTTTTGAATCTAGAACAACTACACAAAATCAAGCATGGGTCCTTTTGAATCTAAAACAACCATACGAACTCAAGCATGGGTTCTTTTAAATCTAGAACAACTACACTTCTCAAGCATAGGTTCTTTACTAGAACTACTACAACAACTTAAGAATGAGTTCTTTACTAGAACAACTACAATAACTCAAGCATGGGTTCTTACTAGAACAACTACAACAACTCAAGCATTGGTTCTTTACTAGAACAACTACAACTCAAGCATGAGTTCTTACTAGAACAACTACAACAACTCAAGCATGAGTTCTTACTACAACAACTATAACAACTCAAGCATGGGTTTCTTACTACAACTCAAGCATGGTTTTTTTACTACAACAACCTACAACTACTTATGCATAGTTTCTTTAGCATATACAACTTAAGCATGAGTTCTTTACTACAACAACCTACAATAACTTAAGCATGGTTCTTTACTACAATAATTAGCAACTTAAGCATGGGTTCTTTACTAGCAACTCAAGTATGGATTCTTTACTAGCAACTCAAGCATGGATTCTTTACTAGTAACTCAAGCATGGTTTCTTTACAACAACAACCTACAACAACTTAAACATGGTTCTTTACTACAATAATTAGCAACTCAAGCATGGTTTCTTTACTACAACAACCTACAACAACTTAAGCATGATTCTTTACTACAATAATTAGCAACACAAGCATGGTTTCTTTACTACAACAACCTACAACAACTTAAGTATGGTTCTTTACTACAATAATTAGCAACTCAAGCATGGATTCTTTACTACAACAACCTATAACAACTTAAGCATGGTTCTTTACTACAATAATTAGCAACTCAAGCATGGTTTCTTTACTACAACAACCTACAACAACTTAAGCATGATTCTTTACTACAATAATTAGCAACACAAACATGGTTTCTTTACTATAACAACCTATAACAACTTAAGCATGGTTCTTTACTACAATAATTAGCAACTCAAGCATGGATTCTTTACTACAACAAAATATAACAACTTAAGCATGGTTCTTTACTACAATAATTAGCAACTCAAGCATGATTTCTTTACTACAACAACCTACAACTTAAGCATGGTTCTTTACTACAATAATTAGCAACTCAAGCATGGATTCTTTACTAGCAACTCAATCATAGTTTCTTTACCACAACAACCTACAACAACTTAAGTATGGTTCTTTACTACAATAATTAGCAACTCAAGCATGGGTTCTTTGCTAGCAACTCAAGCATGGTTCTTTACTACAATAATTAGCAACTCAGGCATGGGTTCTTTACTAGCAACTCAAATATGGATTCTTTACTACAACAACTTACAACAACTTAAGCATGGTAGCAAACTCATAAAGACTACTAAGGACTTTATCTAGCTATTACAAAAACTACTTCTTTTATGAATTACAAGACTTAAATATTACAAAAAATCTAATTTTATTGAATCTACAAGTTCCTACATATTACAAAACCTACTTTTATTCAACTTACAAGTTCCTACATACAACAAGGTCCACTTTTTATGGACTAGGGTTAGTAAAGATTGATCCTTTTAACAAAGTAGAGAGCAACATACAACAAAAAGACTTATCTTTTAATAGCTAGATGAGTTCTACAACTCCAAAATGGGTATGTAAGTATTTTTACTACATTAATCTTTATATGCTCATAGTTTAGGTCCAAGTTGTCATAGTTTGTGTTAACAAAAATAACCATAATAACACAATAAACACACTAAGCTAAAGATTCCATCTTTATGGGTTTTTAGTGAGTTCTTCCCTTCAAACTTTTCATGTGATCAATCTTGACTCACACAACTCATATGTCCAAACAAATTAGTCCAAGTTGTTAGCTTAGCAAAATAACCATAACAAAAGTCTAAAGATTCAACCTTTATGTTGTTTTGGTTGAGTTCTACCATCCATCTTTCTCATGAGATTATTTTGATACCTACAACCATGTTTATGCTTAAGATCTTAGTCCAAGTTGTTTAGACATCCAACATACAACATACAACAAACCACATACAACAAAAAAGAACAAGCAAAACAAAATAAGAAGTAGAGAACCCCCACCTTGATCTCTTTGTAGGAAGAACTAGACTAGTATCCTTCTCCTTCCCCCTTAGCTTCTACTACAACCTTCAATGAAGAACTCTCTAGTTTAGGGTTTCTTCTCTTTTTTTTCCTCTCTATTTTTTTTCTTGTAAATGAGACAAAGGGTGAAGGGGAGGGGTATTTATAAGAAGAATGAGAAAGGGGAGAGTGCAAATGCACCAAGGGAATAATCAAAAACCCCTTGGGTAAGGTTGGCCGGCCATATAGGATGAGGTGGAGAGGGTGAGGTGGAGGAGAGAGTTCTAGTAGAAAATACACCTATTCAACTCTTATGTATCTCCATTAATCCTAAACCCTAGATTTAACCCTCCAAACAAATCCTAGCCATCCAATTTTAATTAATCATGACAAAATAAGATATTTTTGTCCAAAACACATACTACATGATTTGTACAAACGTACGAAATCGGTACAATACGCATACGTATGTATTTATATATTTACCGATAATTTTTGTTTGTTAAACCGCAAAATCCGTATAAAAATAAGTTAATTCCGAAAATAATAATAAAGTAAATTTTATTATCAGCTTGGAAGATTCCAGTACCAATTTGATACAATACAGATGTATACAGACTGGTACATATACATGGATAATGTTTATTAACAAAACCGGGTGATATCCACCAAAAATATTTCAATTCTGAAAATAAAAATAAAATAATAATAAAATAATAACTTTTAATACCAACACGAGATTTTATAGACATTTTTTCAAAAATGCATTTTACAGGATTTTGTACAAGTGCACAAAACCGATACAACTCATATATATACTTACCAGTATGTATTCACAGGTAAGTTTTTATTAGAAAAACCAAGTAATTTTCATAAAAATATTTTAATTAAGAAAATAATTATTATAAATATAATATCCGATCGGGATATTACAATAAGGCATGCCCTAAAGATTCGTTCCATCGTCCAAACATCGACGCTCTGATCTACGCGGCATCGGGTTACGAGCTACTGACCTTCATGGATGTCTTTTTAGGCTATAACCAGATCAGGATGTTCCCTTCAGACATCGCCAAGACATCCTTCGTAACCAACCAATGTCTCTATTGCTACTAGGTCATGCCCTTTGGGCTAAAGAATACCAGTGCCACCTACCAGAGGCTCATTAATCGGGTCTTCAAAGAACAGATTGGTCGGAACATGGAGGTATACATTGACGACATGCTCGTCAAGAGTCGCCGAGAGCAGGATCAAGTGGCTGACCTCGAGGAAGCTTTTGGTGTCCTTCGATTCCATAACATGAGACTCAACCCTGCTAAGTGCGCCTTCGGCGTCTCCTCGAAAAAATTTCTTCGGTTCGTTGTGAGCCAGCGTGGCAAAGAGGCAAAACCCGAGAAGATTTAGGCCGTAATCGACATGGTCCCTCCTAGAAACATAAAGGAAGTTCAAAGGCTCACGGAACGACTGACAGCCATCGGCTTCTTCCTCTCCAAGTCTGGAGAGAAGTCGCTCCCCTTTTTCAAGGCCCTATGAGGGGCTAAAGGCTTCGAAAGGGGGACTCTTAGCAATAGGCGTTCGACCAACTGAAAGTCTACCTCGCCAACCCTCCTCTTCTAAGCAAGCCCGAGCCAGGAGAATCCCTATCTCTCTACCTATCGGCCTCAGAACACACGCTCAGTACCGTGTTTGTCAGAGAGGAGGACAAGGTTCAGAAGACGCTCTGCTACGTCAGCAAAATCTTGCTCGCAGCCGAGACCCGTTACGCAAAGATTGAAAAATTCGCCTACGCTCTGGTTATGGCCGCACGGAAGCTCCATCCGTACTTTCAGGCCCACTCGATCCAGGTCCTTATGGACCAGCCCCTCAAGGCCGTCCTCCACAAGCCACAGAATTCTGTCCGCATAATCAAGTTGTCGATCGAGCTGAGCTAGTACGACATCAGCTACCAATCCAGAATGGCTATTAAAGGGCAAGCCCTCGCCGAATTCATCACGAAGTGCACCATTTTTATCCTTCTGAACTTTTGGAAGGGGAGCTAATTTGGAAGGTTTATGTCGACGGCTCGTCCCGCGAGGTCGGAAACAGCGCAGGTGTCAAACTCAAATGTCCTAACAACTTTGTTCTCCAGTATTCCCTACGCCTAAACTTTCCCACTTCCAAAAACGAGGCGGCATACGAGGCGATGATTTTCGGGCTCACTTTAGCACATAAGGTAGAGGCAAGGCAAGTCTGAACCTTCAGCGACTCCCAGCTCGTGGTCAACCAGGTTACCGGGGAGTATGAGGCTCGTGATACTCGGATGATCCAATACTTGTCACTAGTCCAACTCTTAACTGCCTTCGACTTCGTCTCAATGGAACGGATATCAAGAGAGAAAAATGCTCAAGCTGACTCTTTGTCCAAGCTCGTCTCATCGTCCTTCGAAGGCCTCGATCGCACCATTTTAATCGAAGTTCTCCTAAAGCCTATCATCGACTTCCCCGAGCTCCCTTGCCTCGCTGTCGAAGCCTAATCGGACACTTGGATGGCTCCCATCCGCAAGTTTCTGACAGAGGGCGAACTTCCGCAGGATCGGGCCGAGGCGAGAAGGACCAGAATCCGTTCAGAGAAATTCACTATGATCGAAGGGACACCCTTCAAACGCTCATACACAAAGGTGGACAGAAGACCTTATCTCCACTGTCTGGCCCCCGACAAGGCCAAATACGTGCTGAAAGAACTACACAAGGAGATCGGAGGATGCCACATGGAGAGCAGGTCGCTCACAAGAAAAGCCCTGAACCACGGCTATTACTGGCCATATGGCGCCCTAAATTTCCAATAAATAACTTAGAAATACGTAGTACAATTTCCAGCATCTACCTCAATTGTAATTATAAACACAGTGCAAATACAGGAAAATTTAAAACTTTTATTGCATCATTTCTTTTACAAAGCACAGCGGAAATTAACACATTGAATTACAATTTATTTTACAACACAGTTCCATATTTACACATTTTTTACAACACATATGATAACATAAAACATTCTACCATATGATCCCAACTCCATGCTAATGGTACCTACCTGTGAAACATGAGGTTAAAGATAACTCTAACCCCCAGAAATACAGGGGTCAGCCAAAACAGTGTGAGTGATATTCAAAGAAATACAACTTAAATGAAACATAAAGAACAAAATCGTGGTCAATGCATTAACATGGTAATAACAAATGAAATATGAAAAACAATAAAAGAAATGTAAATCATCAAGTGAACTAGGCTAAGTGTCAAGTGTAGAAAATAGAAAACAAGCATAAATCAAGTTAAAGAAATCACAAATGCATATGATGAAAGCTAATGCACACTTGTCAAATCTATGCTCCCCACTCTACATAGGTCCGGTACAAGGCCTTATCGTTCTCCACTTCATAGGGTTCAATCTCACATTATGCAACTATCCTACTATGGTAACTACTATGAGATTCAGACATTCTGTGCTTAGCCCATACCCCGATAATTTCGGAGGTCAAACTTTATCCACAGATAATTTCGGAGACTATTTCACTCACACCTGGGAATTTTCGAGAATACCCCCACACCGCAAGTTAGGCGCCTCACCCCGCACAGGTATCCTATGAGTGTCGCCTCGATCCCGATAATTCTGGAGATCAGTCCCACACCGCAGATAATTCCGAAGACTATTTCACTCACACTTCGATAATTCCAGGGACTATCTCACACCGCAGATCATACTGAAGCCTTCATACTCACATTTACTCTCATTTATTACAACTCCAACTAGTGCATGTCCTTATGTTTATTAAGTTTAATTAATTAACCATAGTTTCCCTAGAGTTGGTGTACCCTATTGGGCTTAACTCAACTAATCATCATCAAGGTCCCAACTGGCTATAAACCACAAAATCTCAACTGCCGGCATAATAGGGTCCCACTCAATCCTCTAGAGTCTCAAAAATTTCGAGGTCATCACAACACCTCTTCCCAACACACAAATCCAAATTCATTTAATAAATTACGAGGGTTTCCCCCCAAATCCATCAGTCAAAACCAAGTACTTCCACGTCCAACCATAACCGTATAATTTGTCAAAAACTGAAACTAACCATCAAATAAACTAAGAAATTTCAACTTCGAAATTGTAGCAAAATTTCCAAATTACGATATTCTTAAGAATACAAGAAAGTCCACTTTCTAAACCCACGAAAAATCTGCGTTAAATCATTCTTACGAAACAATTTGAGAAATACACTCTCTCAAATCAGAGTAATCTGAATCTAGTCACTTTGGAAAACAGAGAATTAATATTTATAAAGATTGAAGGAACAATCGTTCAAGGAAAGAAAACTGCAGCAAAATAATTTGTGGAAAATCAAGTTATGTCGGTCGACCCACAGACACACTGTAAAACCCCTGCGGTCGACTGACAGCATAAAAAACACACACTCAAAACTATGGCAGTCGACTGGCAGACGCAGTTCAAACTACTGTAGTCGACCGCCAGTAGAAAAGTGGTGACAACAAGTCATGACAGTCGACCGTAACAACTATTTCAAAAGAACTGCAGTCGATTGTCAAACACTTGCAGTCGACTGACATGCATTCGGCAGCAACCCAAAAAAATTCGAGTACTTCACAAAGCTTATATATGCGTATATATAAAAAAAATACATATATTCGTGTGAGGAGATCTACAATACTGTAACACCCCGCAAAATTGAAAATGATAATTTTGCCCTTGTGTGTTACGCACGTGTATTTTGTATCGTCACTGGTAATATTTGTAACGTGTTTCCATTACGTATTGTGATTTCTGACTATCTATGCATTTCTCATGTATTTTATCCTATTTGAATCAACTAAAATATTAAATTTCAATCTCTGGGTTTTACGTGCTTTTTTACGTGTTTTTAATGTACGTATGGATTATGTGTTTCCACCGCTACGTGTAATATTTTCTGTGTGTTTAAATTATTTATTTTAGGTATTCAAATCTATTTTATAAAACGGAAATTCAATTTTCTTGCATTTTCGATCTAAATACTTTGTACGTGTAATGCACGTGTTTTCTACGTATGTAGCAATTACGTCGTAAAATTAATAAATATATTCTTTTATCTTTAATATTTTTCCGTTGATAATGTCGAATTTCGTATTTTTGATATTTTATGTGCGACGCACGTGTTTGTTTCTGTGCGCGTATTTAAGCGTATATGTTTTCAAAATAAATTTCGGAGTGTGTGTAACACCCCGTAATTTCAAAGAATATATATATATATATATATGTGTGTGTGTGTGTGTGTGTGTGTGTGTGTGTGTGTGTGTGTGTGATATGGCAGATTGTGTATTAAAGAATAAAATGACAATTGTGTAATAATTTGGAAATTGAATAGTGTGATGGGGGGCCCTCCCGTGATTGCAGCTCGGGGAGTGCTGCTGCACTTCATGCTGATGACGTCAGCATTCCACTAGGCCCCACCCGTGAAGGAGATAGCAGCTTCAGCTGGCTTGTTCTTCTCTCGGTGACGTGGCGCCCGGGGCCCACTTGGGCTTCTGTTACTCACGGAAGAGAGGGGTGGCCGGTTTTGCATATGGAGGGTTGGGGATTGGAGTTTTTGAAGAGGTGGAGACATGAAGAGTTGGGGGTTATGGGGGTTAGGATAATGAAAAGTTGAGCAATTTATTAGGTGGAGAAATTTGCACTTTAAACCCTCACTTTGTCTTATAAATACACCTTAATTTCCTTCTCATTTCACACCTAAACTAAACAAAAATAAAGAGAGAAAAAGAAAGAGATAAAGAGAGTACCATTCTGCATTGGAGAGCTCTTGCAAGGAGAAGGACAAAGAGGTGCTAGTTGGAGCTAGAAGCTAGAAGTTGTCTCTCCATTCTTGGTTATTTAATTCTTCACAAGAGGTGGGTGATCTCTTTCTTTCTAAATGTAGAGAATGCATGCTAAAAGTTATAAATGAGTAGTATATATTGAATTTGATGTGAAATATGTAGACATAATCCATGCTAATGTAGTATGCCATGAATGAAAGTAATCTTGTTGTGATTAAGTAAATAATTGCCACCATGATAATTAGAAAGAAGAATATTAACAAAGAAATAATGCTATGAACCATACTAATATGTTTGTAAATTTGTACATGTCGAATATATAATTTATATGGAAATTTGTAGAAATAATGTTATATTCAATATATGTCTTGATGCCAGGATGATTTGAAACAAGAAAGAAAGACAAACAAATTAAGTTGTTGCCATGAAATGTGTTAACCTATGCATCTTGCCATATTATGTCAAGAATATAAATTTTTAGTTTGTGAGCTACTGTTAGAAAATAAAATCCCTCTAAATGAACTATTTGTAGTTTAATGAAAGATTAGAGAAATTGAAAATTCGGGTTTTGTGAAAATATTTG
Organism: Hemerocallis citrina; assembly: GCA_017893485.1. Lineage (NCBI taxonomy): Eukaryota > Viridiplantae > Streptophyta > Magnoliopsida > Asparagales > Asphodelaceae > Hemerocallis > Hemerocallis citrina. The sequence continues at coordinate 236,857,178 of CM030360.1, read as the reverse complement.
AATAACAGAATGGTTGAACAAAAACCTATTAGTATAACTCTAAATCAGAATTTGCACTTGGACTTACTGGTTAGTCGGTGCACCATAAGTCATTACTGTGTTAGTAGAAGATCTCGGGTTCAAAGCTTCTTGGACACATTTTATTTTGTTTCTTTTAAATATTTTCTAAACCTGTATTGGAGTATAAGAGGTTTTCGTTGTGACTTTATAACACAAAGTCCATAAGGACTTAGTGGCGTGCGGTGTGGGTTTGGGTGCTTGCTGCACTTGGTCGGGGGTGCTTGGTTCGAAATCTGATGGCGCCATTTTATATTTTTTGGGGTTTTTTTTAGTATCCCATATTTTTAAATATTATTTTTAAAATTTATAAATGAATTAAAATGATTTTTGGTGATTTAATAAATATTTTTCTGAAGATTTATCTTCTTACACGTGCAAAACACGTGCAAATATTTTTTTGGGAAGTTTAAAATAAAAAAAAATGTGAAAAGGTCATTATTTATTATTAGATATTATTTGTGAATTTTCTGGATTTTTCTGATATTTATTTGACCTATTTGCAAATATTACAAAAAGAAGGACTTTTGTGCAAAATTATCACTTTGAGTAAAAACTCCAGATTTTTGGATTTTTGGCCTGGGTATAATGCCTAGTCAACTCAGGATTAAAAATTTTACTTTTTGTTTTGATGAATTTGATTTATTTTACAAGTTTCAATAAAAGATGATCTTTTTGCAAAATTGTCATTTTTGAGGGGTGAAACTACAAAAATTATTTTCTGGGTTTTTCCTATAGTGCTGGCTGACTTTATGATGGTTTTTTTTGTTTTAAATCTCAAATAAATTGGTTTTAACTAATTTCCTAGTATGGGGATCCATTTATGTAAAGATATATTTTAAAAGAAATATTTTGCAAATACGTTCAAAACCCTATAATTCTCTTGATTTCCGGCCTATTTAAAAGGTGGAGTGCAGCCGTCTTTCGCTGCACAACACAAAGGTTTTATTATTATTATTTTCTTGAATATTTAAAGAGAAGATCTTGAATTTCTTGCTTAGGAAAGGTTTTTCTTACTTTCTATTTGTCTTCGTTCGATTCTTTCAACAAGGTGAGTGACATGTTTTATTTTGTTTTGTTTTATGTATGTTGTATGTGATGATCTATCGATAAGAAAGCATGCTAGGAGTTTGTATGATGATATATGAAGTTTTGATAAGTAGATGAATTAAAAGTGGATCCTTTCATGAAACTATATTATTGATAATTGGAACCCTAATTTGTTGACTTAAGAGTGTTAAAGAACTAATTAGAAATCATGAGTAGGTTGTTTTCCCTCTCATATTTGCTGTTTTGACTTTTTGATAAGTGTTGTATGATGATATTGCATGAAAGTGGATAAAAAGATTACTCTTACTTGTGTATAAATGCATAAACTCTATTTGGGACTTTTCGTTGAATAGAAACTTGATTAGTGATTGTTATGATTGCTCATATGCATGGACAATTTATTATGGATGATTGTGGATGAATTTAATGGCTATTAAATCTAAGAATTAAGTCTTAGAGTTTGATAAAGGGGGTTTAGATTTGGATCTATGCATTATAATCAATTTGGGGATTTCGTGATTTTGTGAAGTTTTGAGAAGTTTTCAATTGGATATGATTGGTTTTAGTACTGAGATTTAAATCTAAATATTTTAATTTTTTTTAATTGATGAGTTTTGAAGGTTTCTTGGTGCACAAACATGTGTACATATATCTTATTTCATTGTTTTTGAAGAAATTGAATTTTTGTGTGTTTTGTAGAATTTTGATTGAATCTTAATTATTTCGGCATTGATATGGTTTGGAATGTAATACGAAGTTATTCGACGTATGATTGATTCTTAAAAACTCTAGTTTTGATATATGCACACATTCATGTTTTATTTTGAAGAAATTCATCAAAAAGCTATTTTTATTGATTCAAAGTGGTTTTGATTGGTTTTTATGGACTCTTATATACTCTGCAAGTCGTAAATGAACATATCAGATTTGTACCTTTTACAGATTTGGTTTTCATAAAGTAAAACTCCGTATCGGTTGAAATGTGCACAACAAAAACTGCAGTCTGGAGGACTGACAGTCGACCGACCAATGTCGACAGTCGACTGTCGGGGTCTTGGCTGAAGTATTTTCTTGAAGTCTCAAAATTTTCTTCGGGACAGTCTACTGGCTTCCTTATACAGTCGACTGTCTCTGCTCTGAATTAAATGTTTTCTTTAAGTGTTGTATTTTCCTACAGGACAGTCGACTGTCCAGATTATATAGTCGACTATCACTGCTCAGATTTGTATTTTCTTGATGTATTGGATTTTCATGCGGGACAGTCGACTGACCACTTTACACAGTCGAAACAGTCGACTGGTCTGCTCTGATTTATATTTTCTTAAAGTTTTGGATTTTATGCGGAACAGTTGACTGACTCATTTTTACGGTCGGCTGACTCTACTCTGTTTTGATGTTTTCTCGAAGTTTTGGAATTTTCGCTCTGGAAAGTCGACCGACTCCGGTTTACAGTCGACTGTTACTGATGTTTTCTTGAGCTATCCTGATGCTCTTTAAACAGTTCATTTTTTAAATGTTTTGGATCTATAACTTACTATTCTAAATATTATCCTTTCTACAGAACATATGTTTTCAAGATGTTTTATTGTTGGGTTTGGATTCTGGAATTTTATAAAAGATTTGGGTTTTTGTTGATTGGAGAAGTTTCTTCATATGATCGTTTTGACGATGGATTTTGAGTTTTGGTCTTGATGATATCTTTAGGAGTTAAGCGGGAGTCATGTGAACCGGCAATTGAGATTTGTTGATATAGACCTGTGGGGTCTTGGGATTGTTGTTGAGTATTTAAGTCTGGCAAGATACACTAACTCTAGAGATGGGAATTTTTGTGTTTTAATAATAACCAACTTAAGGACAGGCACTAGTGGAGATGTGATGGAGCTTGGGAAACGTGTGTATAGGCTCTTGGTCTGTTTCGTCCAACGGATGCGTTCCAGGACTGTTTGTGTTCTGTCTCGAAAGGACATTTGTATGTTTGAGTGTCGAGAATCTGCAGGCCTATTCACAGAGCATGTAGGGTGCATTCGCATGTCGAGGGTCGGCGGACCTATTCACGGGATGTACTCGGTGTATCTACATGTTGAGGGCCTCGCAAGCCTATTCGTGGGGTACACGGTCGGGAGGTGATTCGCCGGTTTTAGTGCTCTTCTTACATGATGCTTGCGCGTCGAAGGTTGTGGTGCCTATTCGCGGAGTATTCTGGATCTTGTTTCCATCACCGTAGTAGGATTAGTTGCATAACGAGAGATTTAACCCTATAAAGTGGAGATCGATAAGGGCTTGCACCAGACCTATATACTATGGAATGCATAGAATTCGACAAGTATGCATTAGAGAGTCAGCATATAGCATTGACATTTTCTTGACTTGGTTTTATGTTTGTGTTTTCCTGTTTTTCCTACACTTGACACTTAGTTTAGATTCACTTGATGTTTTCATATATTACTATTTACTATCTTATATTCCTTGATGTTTTCATGCTTTACTTATTATTTCTCATTTCATTTATTCTTGCTGTTAATACATGTTGTTGATGACTCTATGCTTTATGATTTATTTATGTTGCTTTTCTTTTTATGTCACTCACACCATTATGGCTGATCCCTGTAGTTTTAGGGGTTAGGATTATCTCTACCCTCATGTTTTACAGGTAGGTGCTTGTAGCTTTGAATTTGGATGCTTGTGCTAGAAAGATAATAGAGCTTATATAAATTGTAAAAGAAGTGTTGTAAAGAAAGTTTTGTAATTCAATGTGTTTTTGTATTCCGATGTATTTTGTAAACAATTATTGTAATAAAAGTTGAAATAAAAAAAAATTATCTAGATTTTTGGCTATGTTTACTATTGCAATTGAAGTTGATGCTGGGAATTGTGCCACGTATTTCTGAGATATCATATTGGAAATTCGGGGCGCTACATTTTGTGGGTTTTAATGAGTTCAATGCAAAATAAAATTTGGAAAAAATATTCATTATTCCTATTAAATGATTTAGAATTTATTAAAAAGAATTTTAGAATTCTTCATGTATATTTGAGAAATTGAAAGGAGGTTTGAGATAGAAAATGAATTGATAACTACAAAATTATTCCTTTAAGAGTGTGACATTTATCTCTTTATAAGAAGAGTAAAATATTGTTTTGTAAATGGATGTTTCTCTTGAAAAAAAATTTATACTTATTTGGTGTATGGAATACTTGATATGGGTTGAGATATGAATTTGATAAATGTGCTTAAGTTGCTAAAGAGACTTAAAGTGGATGAATTTATGTTCATGAAAAGAATTATTGTTTCTAAAGTGGGTGAATGAATAAAAGAATCATGAGTAGTACTAAAATGAGACATTGTGAATAAATGTTAAGATAAGGCATTGAACCAATTGTGAATAAGTTGAAGATAAGAACACTTTGAGTTAAGACATGATTATTGAAGGGTATGAGTACCCATGGATTCTTGTGCATAAAAGGTTGTAATTTAGAGTCAGTGAGACCTCGGGTATCGGCATTGTTGAAATAAAAGGTTGAGTTATATTTTTGAGATTTGCCATGGAGCTATCTCGGTATTTGTGATTAAGTCCGGTAGGGGGTAAGACTAACTCTAGGTAAGATAATTTATTCATGACATAAACTTAAGAACTAGGCACTAAGTGAAGATGTAGTAAAACCCAGGCAAACGTAAGTGGGACACTCTATATAGTCAGGCGGTGGATTTACTGCGGTGGTTCTGCAGGACTGTAGATCCAGTCAGGCGGTAGATCCGGGACTGTGGTTGCCTCGTGGGAAACGAGCTTTTATTTTAAATCTGGGACTATGCGTAGTTGGGCGAATAGTTTTCCGTACTCTAATATATATACGTATACCGGGGCTAAAGGGGCACTTGCGGGAGGTTCGCATGACGAGTAGTCTGTATAACAGTCGGGCGGTGGATTTACTGCGGTGGTTCACTGGGACTGGGATCCATACTCGTGGAACGTCTCAACTTTGTTTTATTACTGGGTAGTTTGTCATGGCGAGGGATCGAACCCTTTATTGTGGAGTACGTAGATGCTTGCTCTCGAACCTATGTAGTATGGGATGTATAGAATCCGAACAAGTATGCATTAGTATCATCTTAGTGTAAAATATCTGCATTAGGCATTAAGGCATCGCATACAGTTACATGTTTAGAGTAGTCACATTTAACACTTTATTTGCATTCAAAATTGTGGTTTGTTAAAGTATTGAGATCGTTATATGTACGGCATAGAGAGGATGGCCGAGTATAACATTTTCGTCAGTTGTAAGTAACTGACGTGTCCACAGCTTATTATGAAGAAAATGGACATATTCATGAAGAAGTAAAGTCGTTATGATGCTGTTGATTAATTACATATTAAAGATGTTGCAAGTTGTATATTATTTTCATTGTTGTACTTGTTTTTATCTTTCGCTGTGTAAACAATTGTAAAGAACTCTGATGTATGATGAAAAGTTTAAATTTCCTTGTTAAATTGTATGAAGTGAAGTGTAAAGATCCTGTGGAATCTCGAATTCAGTCTTATTTGGAATTCGGGGCGTTACAATACAATGGGCCCGATCTTGGCCAAATCCACCTCTGTCCATACTTCAATCAAATCTTTCATAAACTTCACAAAATTTCAATAATTTCGAGTTCACGGTATTGAATAAAAAAAAATTATAAAGAAGACTTTTCGCCAAACTCTTGAAACATCAGTAAACGTAGTCATAAAATCCTTCTTATACAGAAACATGAACGTACGTACACATTAGAACTGATATCTATCAAGAAGTAGGCACTCTTTAATCAATATTCCAAATTCAACTCAACAAATTTCGAATTCTTCCACTCCCCACCAGATCCAGCTCAAAACATTAGTAAGTTTCCTCATTCCCAGTCAAAATCAGTGAACAAAGTGAGCAAAACAGTGATTAATGGTTCATCATTCATCCATGTGCAATTATGAAACTATCATTCAGTTGCCTGCTAGTTACACATGAAATAAATACAATAGAGCAAGCACTTTCCTGAAGCGAAACTTAGATCTTTTCTAATTAGATAATATCTCATGCAATCTCATACAATCTCTACATTATCTCATACATAATCAATTAAGCATGGTATAAGAATTTCTGTGCAATATCAATTTTTTTTTCAATCAACTATTCATGAAGTTCACACACCGATCTCTAATTTATTCGTGAAGGTGTTATTGTAAATATTCATTCACTTAGCTTCATCTCATAATAGATCTACATCAATTTATAATCCAAAGATCTCAACATGCATTCTATTCAATTAATCCTCTTATTTCACAACATATAATCAATTCAAATTAGCAATCACAGATAAGAGTATCACTCACCTCAAAGGAGATTTACTTGAAGAAAATAGAAGAAAATAAGAAAGCCTTCTCCTCCTCCTTTTCCAAAACTCCAAGATCCAACACCAAAATAATAATGCAAAGTAGGGTTTTTGAGTTCACAACAGTGAGCTACTGCTGCTCTTGGTAGATATAGGCCGGGATTTCTTCTTTAGGGTTTTTGTGAAGATTTTGTATATATTCTTTTTTAAGAAAATCCTTTACATATATAGATTTGTTACTTTAAGAAATCAATTAAACCAAATAAGAAGGGATTTAAATCCCTCAAATCTCTCCAGATCTGGTCGGACTCAACTACAGCCCAGAAAAAATTGGCTTTTCAAAATTGCCTCAAAGTGGCACTTTTGCAAAAAAGTCCCCTTCATTTAGCAATATTTGCGAAAAATACCAATAGTAATTTATAAAATCCAGAAAATTAGAAATTAATATTCACTAACAAATATTACGTCCTCTAATTAAAAATTCTTAACCCAGTGTTTCCCAAGAAAAATATTTGCACGTGTTTCACACATGCAAAAAGGTAAGTTTTAGAAAAAGTTTATCAAATCACCAAAAATTCACTTTAATTTATTTATTAATTCCAAAAATATTATTTAAAATTCTATGGTGTTACAATCCGATCATGTTACAAGATGCCCAGGACCTCGTAAAAAGATGCGGCCCTTGCTAGAGATTCTCCTCGGTAAAACGACTTCCACAAGTCAACCTCCAGTCACTGGCTAGCCCGACCCCCTTTGCCATGTGGTGGTTAGACTTGGTTGGCCCCTTTCCAAAAGCAACAGGCCAAAGGCGATTCCTAGTGGTAGCCATCGACTACTTCACCAAGTGGATCGAGGCCGAACCCCTGGCCACGATCACCGAGCATCAAACTCAACAATTTTTTCTGAAAGCACATCATCTGTCGGCTCGGGATCCCACGGGTGCTCATCATCAATAACAAAACCCAATTCGCAGGCAAGAACTTTAGGAAATTCTGTGAAGACATCGGCATCCAGCAGCACTTCTCCTCGATATCTCATTTCTAGTCAAACGGCCAAGCAGAAAACACCAACCGCCAAATCCTTGATGGGCTCAAGAAGCGGTTGGATAATTCTCCCAAGAGACTGTGGGTCGACGAGCTACCAAGCGTCCTTTGGTCGCACCGAACAACTCAGAGAATCCCCATGAGCGAACCACTATTCAACCTAACCTACAGCACTAAGGCGGTCATCCCCTTAGAAATCGGACTCCCCTCACCCCAGATCATGGGCTTCAACGAGGAGACCAACTCAACCGACCTCAAAACAAATTTGGATCTGATTGACGAGCTTAGAGAAAAATTCACAGTCAGAAGAGACATTTACCAACAACAGATCGAGAGATTCTATAACAAAAAGGTCCGCCCCACCAACATCAAGCAAGGTGACATCGTGCTCAGAAAACTATCTATATCCGACCCCAGCAAGAAGAGAAAGCTGGCCCCCAACTAGGAGGGCCCATATAAGGTCACCGAAGTGGTACACCCTGGCACGTACCGACTCGAAGACCTGGGGGGCAGGGTAGTGAAGAGGCCCTAGAACGCAGAGCACCTCATCAAGTTCCTCGAAGGTGAGGACTAGACTTCTTTTGTAATCGAGCCTGTATAATCGGTCCTTTGTAATTGACAATATGTGCCACCCCTTTTGTGTAAACTGTAACACCCCGGCCCGAAATAGCGATTTTTCCAACAACTGTCCACTACAGACTTTCCTCATAAAAGGTGCTATATCTAATTGGTGACTTCTAGTTCCAGGCAATTATATATATATATATATATATATATATATATATATATACACACACACACACACACACACACATAATTAATCACAATCCTCCCCGATATGGGATCAATTTCCCACATTTCTCCTCTCTTTCTCCTGGGCCCCACACGTCTGGCCACGTCACCAGAGCCAGACACATAGCTGAAGCTTGATGTCTCTTTCCCTAGCGGGGCCCCTGCCTGACGTCAGCAGCAGACAGCAACAGAGCTACCTTTCCTGCAAACCGGGTGGGCCCCCCTCCAACATAATTCCTATAGAAAGCCCCCATAGGAAACTTTATAGGCCACCCTTTAGTTATATATATATATATATATATATATATATATATATATTCTTAACACGGGGTGTTACACACCCCCATAAGAATTCAGCGTCCTCGCTGAAGCCGAGGCATGCAACGTAGCGCAGGATCTTTCTTTCTAGCTGATGTGGAGTGGAGTACCCTGATTCTGCTAGCTGCACCCTGATTCTGCTAGTTGGTACCCTGATTCTGCTAGCTGGTAACCTGATTCTGCTAGCTGTACAGTCCCTACCTGGGGCTCGCACATCCACTAGCTCCATCTCAGGCATACATCCGCTAACTCCATCTCAGGCATACATCTACTAACTCCATCTTAGGCATACATCTCACCCACTCTTACCTACACTCGATGTCGAAAGTCAGCTCTGATACCATTTGTAACACCCCGGCCCGAAATAACGATTTTTCTAATAACTTCCCACCACAGGCTTACCTCATAAAAGGTGTTATAGCTGATTGGTGACCTCTAATCCTAGGCAATTACACACACACACACACACACACACACACACACACAATTAATCACAATCCTCCCCGATATGGGATCAATTTCCCACATTTCTCCTCTCTCTCTCCTGGGCCCCACACGTCTGGCCACATCACCAGAGCCAGACACACAGCCGAAGCTTGTTGTCTCTTTCCCTGGCAGCCCCCTGCCTGACGTCAGTAGCAGACAGCAGCAGAGCTGCCTTTGCTTCAAACCGGGTGGGCCCCCCTCCAACATAATTCCTATAGAAAGCCCCCATAGGAAGCTCTATAGGCCACCCTTTAGTTAATTATATATATATTCTTAACACGGTGTGTTACATAAACATAAAATAGTAGAAAGAATAGAGAGTAATCTTATTTCTTTCCCTTTTTTGTTCAAATTTCTACGTATTCTCACAAACTGAGGGATGCTCGACGCTCGGTTGTATCTTCGAGCAAGACACTAACTTCTCACAAGCTAAAGGTGCTCGACGCTCGGTAGTAACTTCGAGCAAGGCACTAACTTTCTCACAAGCTAAAAGTGCTCGACGCTCGGTAGTTACTTCAAGAAAGGCACTAGTTTTCTCACAAGCCAAAGGTGCTCGACGCTCAGCATGTACCTCGAGCAAAGCACTAGCCTTGACAACCCCACGTCCCTGCTACTCGGCGAGGACTACAAGAGACAAACAGGAGATTTCTTAATCTCCCAAGTTCTCAACCCTTGGCTCGTTTCCCGAGCCAAATGGGGCTTCACAGCCCCACGTCCCCACTGCTTGGCGAGGACTACAAGAGACAAACAGGAGATTTCTCAATCCCCCCAAGTTCTCAACCCTCAACTCGGTTCCTGAGCCAAACGGGGTTTCACAGCCCCACGCCCCCGCTGCTCAGTGAGGACTACAAGAGACAAAAGAGTGATTTCTCAATCTTCCAATTTCCCAATCCTCGGCTCGTTTTTCGAGACAAATTGTAGCCCCTGTTTTTCATTTTGTGTCTTTTGAGTGTATTTTTTATGTTCTGGTGTATTTTTCTCTGTTTGTATCCCCCTTGTAATTTTTTTGACCGTATATTGGTTTTATTTTCAATAAATTCATTTTGTTATTTTTGTCATCTTTATATTTTGAATTCTTGATCCTGTTGTCTCTTTTGTTCGTCTCCATTTGATCGAGTCATTACTTGTGATCCTTTTTATTTTTATTTATTGTGCCCTATTTTTATTTTCCCTATTTTTGTGCCCGTCCCAAAATGTGATTTTAATTATTTTTTATCACCATATATATCTAATCATTTTCCTAATTAATATCCATTTTTCGTATTTCCTTTGTCACGCCCCGCTTCCCAAAAATATGGAATACGAGCACGTGACGAAGCCCAGCGAATGATTTTTACATCATCCATAAGCTGTAGGATCGACCCAGCATCATAACAAGTATATAACCAGATTTATATATAACCAAGCATGCATGAATAATTATTTAAGCAACAGAAACAATTTAAATAAATGATAATATTCAAATAGTTCCCCATGTCTGGATCAAGTGTAAACTCGGAAACAAGTCTTAAACATCAGAAGAAATAAATACCTTAAAGAAGGCAACTATTTAAACAGGTCCTTGCTCCAAGCAAAACCTGAAATGACTGCTCGCTAATTCCAGCAGGAACCGCGTCTCCAAAGTCTGCTTAATAATATAAACAGGGAAACAAAGGGGAAACAAGGGAAAATGCCCTTAGTGCAAGCTAGGGCCACAAATAGTGAAAGCAAGTACAAGGAAAAGACAAGAATTATGAGAAGTAGTAGGTAAATTCAAAGACTAGTTAGCAAGAGGGAAAATCTCAATGACTAGGTTGGATAACAACTGCTAGTTGTGAATCACATGTCAGGTACACCTATAAGGGTAATAAATATCAAGTGTCAAACTCAAGTCTAGTGTCATATGTTATTTTAAATGTTAGGTCTCAAATGTCTAGTCATCAAGTCCAAGTGTCAAGTTATCTAGCTCAAGTTTCTCAAGTCCAAGTCTAGTTCAAGTTATCGAGTCCAAGTTATCAAGTTCAAGTCTAGTGGTGAGTTACTAGCTAGGTAGCACGACATGCATCCATTCTTTTACTACATGGTTGCTACAGTCAAATCAGTTTCGTTTAGACCTAGTAATGGAGTTTATAGGGCGGCGTACTCAGGTATCAAGTATCAAGCAAGCCTTGGTTCATGAATCGAAAATTAAATAACAAGTTCACGAAGCAAGTTCGCGAATCCACAAGCAAGTTCAAGAACCGCACAATGGGTTCAAGAATCAAACAAGTTCATGAGCCGAGTAACCGACTCCATGAATCGAACAAGATACAACAAGTTCATGAACCAAGTATTGGGAAACACGGGCCCCCTTCCGAGTACACGTATCTATATTGTCCACTCTATAATCTTTCCCAAACCCCGGCTTGTTATTGTTATTAACTCTTATCAAGCAAGCACACCTAAGTAAATGTTGTAAATTAATTCTAGAAAAATTTAGGGATGTCCTAGATGATGTCCAGCAGCTACACACAAAATTTGGGGTCAAACGCACGCTGTTTACACAGCTAAAATATTTCGCAAAGTAAATATATACAGCAGTTTTGCTAAACTGCGCCTACTGACACAGCTGCAGTATAACAGCCATATCTCCTAGACCGTAACTCCAAATTCAATCATTCTGGAGTCTATCGACATCTACACATCCTGATCTACGTTTCATATTCAGGCCTCGGGCCCAAATTCCAAAGATAAGAGGGTCGAAACCGCAAAAGGAAAATCCAGACAGCAACATAGGGAGATAATTCACCAATGTAGATTTCATAGAATTATGTAATTTGGTGTCTAAAATCATTATGTGGCACAAATACATGGTAATAGGAATCAAACAGCGAATAATAATATTTTTCAAGTCATAATAATCACAAATTGCCAAAACACTAAATTTATATGCGTCTACAATTTCTAGGGGTCCTTAATTCATATGTCCATGTGATTCGCAAGTTCAAGGAGATAAAAGAGTCCAATTGAATTATTATTTAATACGAGGAAGTCTTGTGACTCTTAGATTGGTGAGTTTGAAGGTTCAAATTGTTTTACTATGATATTTCAAAGGAGAGTCACAAACTAACTACATGTGGTATTTCAAAGAGACTTGTACTAGGACAATAAGATGTACAAGGTTACTTGCCTTATATCGACGATTAAAATCTCCGCTTGTTGAAGCAAATAGAGTAGAAAAATCCCCGGAAATATCCTCGAAATGCGCGTCCAAAAATTGATCGAAGATCGAGCTTTCTCCGCACACAAGATCGGCTCAGAACAGCGAACAGCAAGATCGCGATCTGGCGTGCCAAAACACGGAACGGCGAATCCCTCCAATCAGCACTTTCCCGCGCACCGGATCGACGCCCAAACAGCAACCAGCGATTTCAGATTCGCTGCGCCAAAACAGCAAAACACCAGAGCGCAGCCAATCCAATTTGCGCCCTCGCACCGGATCAGGCCGAACAGGGAACAGCAGAACCGGATCTGCTGTGGCGAAACACGGGACACCGATCACCAGCACGAATCTTGATGAGATCTGGCGGCTGAGAATCGCTCCCGCTCTTTCTCCTTCTTCTTCGTTCTTCTTCGTTCGCTGCTTCTTCGACGTTCGACGTTCGATCGAACAGGGAGAGAGGGAGGGTGCAGCGGCGACGGCGGGAGTTCTTCGACGGCGGCGCTACGTCGGGAAGCGACGCGGCGACGGCGATGAGGCGGACGACGACGGCGATGGAGACGCTCTGTTCGTGGTCGAGAACAGGGGAGAAGCGGTGTGGGGTTCGTCGGCGCCTGGCGAAGCAGCGGAGACGGTGAGGCGGTCGAGGGGGGTGTGCTAGAGATGGTGAAGAGGCGGGGATCTTGACGGAGGTGGTGAAGTGGGAGTAATGGCGAGAAATGGGTGGGTTCGGAGTTGGGTTCGATGGCGAGGACGATGGCGAGGGGTGATCTACGGTGGTGAGAGGGCGATGGTGACGGAGTGGAGGATGACGAGGTGAAGGTGACGGTGTGGGGCGAGGCGATCGGAGATGGGTAATGGGTTGAAGATGGTTTGGCGAGCGAAGGATGGGGACGAAGGAGAAGGGGATTAGCGGCGGTAGAATTAGGGTTTAACCGTAGAGATTAGGGTTAGGGGTTGGGGTTAGGGTTTAAATACAAGGGTTAGTGGGTATTGGGTTTAGGGGTTTAGGGGATCCGTTTCAAAAAGAGCCCAACAGAAGAAATGGTCAAAATGCACAATAATGGGGGTTAGAGAGATAAACGAGAAGAATCAGTCCATTTCTCATGAAGAACGGTGCAAGATGGCACACAATCGAATTTGATAAAGAACCCAAAATTTGAGTCGAGACAGAAAAAAATGATTTTATTCGAATAGAAATAAAATACGGATCTCAAATAGATGAAAGAGTATAATATGGCAAAATACAGTATAAAATACAAATACGAGGAAACAGTAGTTACAAATCCTACCCACCTTACACAAAAATTTCGTCCTCGAAATTTGCTCAGGCGGTACATAGGACAGGGTAACGTACTTAGGGGCGGGTAACAAATAAGGGATCCAAAGAAAAGTCAACTTGGTGGTAACACCAAAATAAGAGGGGGTCGATCACAACGAGTTCAAATGGAAGGCATGAAAGAGAATAACAGTATCTAAAGGATCCAAATAACACAAGTTAATAAATACGATGAAGGAGTAGGCAGAACTGAAACCAAGGAGATGGAAGACAGGAAAGAATTGAATCCAATAATGAATGAGTACATGATGGCAGGAGGGAAAGCAAGAAGGAAATAACCGGTATCAAAAACGAAGAAGAACACTGAACACCACGAGACTTGCAAGATAACAAGGCAAGGAGGTGAACGAATAGAAAGAGTTGGAATCGAAGAAGGGAGCGACAAGGGAAAGATGCACCACGCAATGAGTCAATGGATGAGAACAAAAGCAAGAGATAGGGGACAGCAAATGGTGCAAGGAATGGAACAAAACACAATACAAGAAAGGAGAAGCAACAACATGATCCTGGTCCTGTGGGTCATGGGCCCACCACGCTTCCGCTGCGCTACTTTGATGGTGACACTCCACGCTCCAGACATGTTGTAGACCACGTGGCACCAAGCGACGATCCGAGCAGGAAGAAAGGAATGAGGCACCAGATCAAAGAGAGTATGGGTTCAGGATAGATATAAACAAGGATGCAAAGAATATAAAATTGAGCTTCAATTCAAATAATCAAAATATATAGTATACATAAAAACTAATGACTTTAACAGGAATACTAATAGTAACAATATCCATGATAATAATATCAACAGTAATAGAAAATAATAATGACAATAAAAACTAATAATAACAATAATAATAACAAAATTAGCAATATTAGTAACAAAATAATAATAATAATATCAATAATAATAACAGAAATAAAAACCGTCATAATCATACAGGTAATAATAATACGATGAAATAAAAATATCAACAATACTAATAATAACGATAATACATACATGACAAAGTAGAATTCAACACATTCATGAAAATAACGCAATAATAATAATAATAGCATTAAAAATAATATCAATAATGATAATAATACTATAACAATAGCAAAAATAACAATGATATCAATAAAGCAACAGTAATAATAATAAAAATAATAACAGTAGTAAAGGTGATGAAACGATAATAATAACATCAATTGAAATGACAGTAATATTAATAATACCAATAATAACGAAAGTATTCTTTTACCATCAGTTTCATTATATAAGTAACGAGTCTTGAAATATAAATTAGTAATAGGTAGAAAATCTTGCCTCCTTAACATCAAGTTGCATATTGCCTTCACGACATCAGGTTTCAAATTGCCATCCAAATATTCGGCTGCACATTTTGCCTCGCCGATATCCAGTTGCAATTTGCCTCCATTGACATCGAGTTGCATATTTGTCATCTCGACATTAGGTTGCACCGAAGTAGTGAAATGTATATAAGATTGAGCATGCTCATGCTCAAAACAAATTAGTAATAATAATAGTAGTAACGAAAGAAAAGTAATAGTATCAATAACAATAATAATATAAAAAGGTCGATACTAGTAACAATGAGAATAACAATGATCATGACAATAATAATAATAGTAATAGCAAAAGAATGATAACAATAATAATAATATTAACAATAATAATGAAATAAGGAAAACAACAATAAGAATATCAATAGTAGTAACAATAATAATAATATTAGTAATGATAGTGAAAATAATAGCAATGATACTAATGGTAGTAAAAATAGCATTATACAACGAAATAAGAATTTGCCTTATCTAATAATAATTCAGTAGAAATATATAGTCGATTGAAAATGAAAAGTGAGTTAAAATACATCATTGTTCGAAATAATAAAATCTTTGTTGAGAAACATTTTTATAGAAGATCGAAAATAAATATAATAATTAATCATCGAAGTATAGAAAGTATTCGGAAAAATAATTATACAGAGAAAAATTAAGTAGGAGAAAATGAAGCTACATCCTATAAGGAGTTAAAGAGAATGATGACTAGAAGGGACAAAGGAAAATTAAGGAATTGAATATGAAGGAAGAAGGACGAGGGCAAAATTGGAATTGAAGAGGATATAGTAGGGAAGAAATAACCAACATGATACTCAATATGAATCAACATATGAAGATGATTGCAAGGCAGGGAAAACAATGAGCGACACACGAGTTGAAATAAAAATGAATTAACGGAGCAAACAAAAAATAAGAGATCGCTTGCACCGGAATCAAAAGAATATGAGTACGGAAGAATAATTTGTACCCAATAAGAAATCAACAAATCAGGACGAATGCAAGAGATGGAAGGAAGCAAGGAGTCAAAGAATTGGATATGAAGAAATCAAAATGGATGGGATAAGACTTGTATCCAGATCGAGTTGACTATTAAATTATTCATGTGGTTGCATGGCCTGTTTAATGTTGAGTTAATCCTGACTGAGTCAAGCCTGTCTAATGTATTAGTCGACTAACACATTAGCCAAACCTGGCTCTGATACCACTAAAAACCTTGTCACGCCCCGCTTCCCAAAAATATGGAATACGAGCACGTGACGAAGCCCAGCGAATGATTTTTTACATCATCCATAAGCTGTAGGATCGACCCAGCATCATAACAAGAATATACAAGAGAAATATATATAACCAAGCATGCATGAATAATTTATAAAGCAACAGAAAACAGTTTAAACAAGTAATAATATTCAAATAGTTCTCATGTCTGGATCAAATGTAAACTCGGAAACAAGTCTTATACAGCAGAAGAAAAAAATACCTTAAGTAAAGCAACCATTTAAACAGGTCCTTGCTCCAAGCAAAACCTGAAATGTCTGCTCGCCAATTCCAGCAGATAGCTTGTCTTCAAAGTCTGTTTAATAATATAAACAGGAAAACAAAGGGGAAACAAGAGAGAATGCCCTTAGTGCAAGCTAGGGCCACAAATAGTGAAAGCAAGTACAAGTAAGGAAAAGACAAGAGTTGGAATCAAAAATATAGCAAGAATTATGAGGAGTAGTAGGCAAATTCAAGGCTAGCTAGCAAGAGGGATCATCTTAATAACTAGGTTGGATAACAACTGCTAGTGGTGAAACACATGTCAGGTACACCTATAAGGGGTAATTAATATCAAGCGACAACCTCAAGTCTAGTGTCATATGTTATTTTGAATGTCAGGTTTCAAATGTCTAGTCATCAAGTCCAAGTGTCAAGTTATCTAGCTCAAGTTTCTCAAGTCCAAGTCTAGTTCAAGTTATCGAGTCCAAGTTATCAAGTTCAAGTCTAGTGGTGAGTTACTAGCTAGGTAGCACGACATGCATCCATTCTTTACTACATGGTTGCTACAGTCAAATCAGTTTCGTTTAGACCTAGTAATGGAGTTTCATAGGGCGGCGTACTCAGGTATCAAGTATCAAGCAAGCCTTGGTTCATGAATCGAAAATTAAATAACAAGTTCACGAAGCAGGTTCGCGAATCCACAAGCAAGTTCAAGAACCGCACAATGGGTTCAAGAATCAACAAGTTCATGAGCCGAGTAACCGACTCCATGAATCGAACAAGATACAACAAGTTCATGAACCAAGTATTGGGAAACACGGGCCCCCTTCCGAGTACACGTATCTATATTGTCCACTCTATAATCTTTCCCAAACCCCGGCTTGTTATTGTTATTAACTCTTATCAAGCAAGCACACCTAAGTAAATGTTGTAAATTAATTCTAGAAAAATTTAGGGATGTCCTAGATGATGTCCAGCAGCTACACACAAAATTTGGGGTCAAACGCACGCTGTTTACACAGCTAAAATATTTCGCAAAGTAAATATATACAGCAGTTTTGCTAAACTGCGCCTACTGACACAGCTGCAGTATAACAGCCATATCTCCTAGACCGTAACTCCAAATTCAATCATTCTGGAGTCTATCGACATCTACACATCCTGATCTACGTTTCATATTCAGGCCTCGGGCCCAAATTCCAAAGATAAGAGGGTCGAAACCGCAAAAGGAAAATCCAGACAGCAACATAGGGAGATAATTCACCAATGTAGATTTCATAGAATTATGTAATTTGGTGTCTAAAATCATTATGTGGCACAAATACATGGTAATGGGAATCAAACAGCGAATAATAATATTTTTCAAGTCATAATAATCACAAATTGCCAAAACACTAAATTTATATGCGTCTACAATTTCTAGGGGTCCTTAATTCATATGTCCATGTGATTCGCAAGTTCAAGGAGATAAAAGAGTCCAATTGAATTATTATTTAATACGAGGAAGTCTTGTGACTCTTAGATTGGTGAGTTTGAAGGTTCAAATTGTTTTACTATGATATTTCAAAGGAGAGTCACAAACTAACTACATGTGGTATTTCAAAGAGACTTGTACTAGGACAATAAGATGTACAAGGTTACTTGCCTTATATCGACGATTAAAATCTCCGCTTGTTGAAGCAAATAGAGTAGAAAAATCCCCGGAAATATCCTCGAAATGCGCGTCCAAAAATTGATCGAAGATCGAGCTTTCTCCGCACACAAGATCGGCTCAGAACAGCGAACAGCAAGATCGCGATCTGGCGTGCCAAAACACGGAACGGCGAATCCCTCCAATCAGCACTTTCCCGCGCACCGGATCGACGCCCAAACAGCAACCAGCGATTTCAGATTCGCTGCGCCAAAACAGCAAAACACCAGAGCGCAGCCAATCCAATTTGCGCCCTCGCACCGGATCAGGCCGAACAGGGAACAGCAGAACCGGATCTGCTGTGGCGAAACACGGGACACCGATCACCAGCACGAATCTTGATGAGATCTGGCGGCTGAGAATCGCTCCCGCTCTTTCTCCTTCTTCTTCGTTCTTCTTCGTTCGCTGCTTCTTCGACGTTCGACGTTCGATCGAACAGGGAGAGAGGGAGGGTGCAGCGGCGACGGCGGGAGTTCTTCGACGGCGGCGCTACGTCGGGAAGCGACGCGGCGACGGCGATGAGGCGGACGACGACGGCGATGGAGACGCTCTGTTCGTGGTCGAGAACAGGGGAGAAGCGGTGTGGGGTTCGTCGGCGCCTGGCGAAGCAGCGGAGACGGTGAGGCGGTCGAGGGGGGTGTGCTAGAGATGGTGAAGAGGCGGGGATCTTGACGGAGGTGGTGAAGTGGGAGTAATGGCGAGAAATGGGTGGGTTCGGAGTTGGGTTCGATGGCGAGGACGATGGCGAGGGGTGATCTACGGTGGTGAGAGGGCGATGGTGACGGAGTGGAGGATGACGAGGTGAAGGTGACGGTGTGGGGCGAGGCGATCGGAGATGGGTAATGGGTTGAAGATGGTTTGGCGAGCGAAGGATGGGGACGAAGGAGAAGGGGATTAGCGGCGGTAGAATTAGGGTTTAACCGTAGAGATTAGGGTTAGGGGTTGGGGTTAGGGTTTAAATACAAGGGTTAGTGGGTATTGGGTTTAGGGGTTTAGGGGATCCGTTTCAAAAAGAGCCCAACAGAAGAAATGGTCAAAATGCACAATAATGGGGGTTAGAGAGATAAACGAGAAGAATCAGTCCATTTCTCATGAAGAACGGTGCAAGATGGCACACAATCGAATTTGATAAAGAACCCAAAATTTGAGTCGAGACAGAAAAAAATGATTTTATTCGAATAGAAATAAAATACGGATCTCAAATAGATGAAAGAGTATAATATGGCAAAATACAGTATAAAATACAAATACGAGGAAACAGTAGTTACAAATCCTACCCACCTTACACAAAAATTTCGTCCTCGAAATTTGCTCAGGCGGTACATAGGACAGGGTAACGTACTTAGGGGCGGGTAACAAATAAGGGATCCAAAGAAAAGTCAACTTGGTGGTAACACCAAAATAAGAGGGGGTCGATCACAACGAGTTCAAATGGAAGGCATGAAAGAGAATAACAGTATCTAAAGGATCCAAATAACACAAGTTAATAAATACGATGAAGGAGTAGGCAGAACTGAAACCAAGGAGATGGAAGACAGGAAAGAATTGAATCCAATAATGAATGAGTACATGATGGCAGGAGGGAAAGCAAGAAGGAAATAACCGGTATCAAAAACGAAGAAGAACACTGAACACCACGAGACTTGCAAGATAACAAGGCAAGGAGGTGAACGAATAGAAAGAGTTGGAATCGAAGAAGGGAGCGACAAGGGAAAGATGCACCACGCAATGAGTCAATGGATGAGAACAAAAGCAAGAGATAGGGGACAGCAAATGGTGCAAGGAATGGAACAAAACACAATACAAGAAAGGAGAAGCAACAACATGATCCTGGTCCTGTGGGTCATGGGCCCACCACGCTTCCACTGCGCTACTCTGATGGTGACACTCCAAGCTCCAGACATGTTGTAGACCACGTGGCACCAAGCGACGATCCGAGCAGGAAGAAAGGAATGAGGCACCAGATCAAAGAGAGTATGGGTTCAGGATAGATATAAACAAGGATGCAAAGAATATAAAATTGAGCTTCAATTCAAATAATCAAAATATATAGTATACATAAAAACTAATGACTTTAACAGGAATACTAATAGTAACAATATCCATGATAATAATATCAACAGTAATAGAAAATAATAATGACAATAAAAACTAATAATAACAATAATAATAACAAAATTAGCAATATTAGTAACAAAATAATAATAATAATATCAATAATAATAACAGAAATAAAAACCGTCATAATCATACAGGTAATAATAATACGATGAAATAAAAATATCAACAATACTAATAATAACGATAATACATACATGACAAAGTAGAATTCAACACATTCATGAAAATAACGCAATAATAATAATAATAGCATTAAAAATAATATCAATAATGATAATAATAATATAACAATAGCAAAAATAACAATGATATCAATAAAGCAACAGTAATAATAATAAAAATAATAACAGTAGTAAAGGTGATGAAACGATAATAATAACATCAATTGAAATGACAGTAATATTAATAATACCAATAATAACGAAATTATTCTTTTACCATCAGTTTCATTATATAAGTAACGAGTCTTGAAAAATAAATTAGTAATAGGTAGAAAATCTTGCCTCCTTAACATCAAGTTACATATTTGCCTTCACGACATCAGGTTTCAAATTGCCATCCAAATATTCGGCTGCACATTTTGCCTCGCCGATATCTAGTTGCAATTTGCCTCCATTGACATCGAGTTGCATATTTGCCATCTCGACATTAGGTTGCACCGAAGTGATGAAATGTATATAAAATTGAGCATGATCAGGCTCAAAACAATTTAATAATAACGATAGTAGTAACGAAAGAAAATAATAGTACTAATAACAATAATAATATAAAAAGGTCCATATTAGTAACAATAAGAATAACAATGATCATGACAATAATAATAATAGTAATAGCAAAAGAATGATAACAATAATAATAATATTAACAATAATAATGAAATAAGGAAAACAACAATAAGAATATCAATAGTAGTAACAATAATAATAATATTAGTAATGATAGTGAAAATAATAGCAATGATACTAATGGTAGTAAAAATAGCATTATACAACGAAATAAGAATTTGCCTTATCTAATAATAATTCAGTAGAAATATATAGTCGATTGAAAATGAAAAGTGAGTTAAAATACATCATTGTTCGAAATAATAAAATCTTTGTTGAGAAACATTTTTATAGAAGATCGAAAATAAATATAATAATTAATCATCGAAGTATAGAAAGTATTCGGAAAAATAATTATACAGAGAAAAATTAAGTAGGAGAAAATGAAGCTACATCCTATAAGGAGTTAAAGAGAATGATGACTAGAAGGGACAAAGGAAAATTAAGGAATTGAATATGAAGGAAGAAGGACGAGGGCAAAATTGGAATTGAAGAGGATATAGTAGGGAAGAAATAACCAACATGATACTCAATATGAATCAACATATGAAGATGATTGCAAGGCAGGGAAAACAATGAGCGACACACGAGTTGAAATAAAAATGAATTAACGGAGCAAACAGAAAATAAGAGATCGCTTGCACCGGAATCAAAAGAATATGAGTACGGAAGAATAATTTGTACCCAATAAGAAATCAACAAATCAGGACGAATGCAAGAGATGGAAGGAAGCAAGGAGTCAAAGAATTGGATATGAAGAAATCAAAATGGATGGGATAAGACTTGTATCCAGATCGAGTTGACTATTAAATTATTCATGTGGTTGCATGGCCTGTTTAATGTTGAGTTAATCCTGACTGAGTCAAGCCTGTCTAATGTATTAGTCGACTAACACATTAGCCAAACCTGGCTCTGATACCACTAAAAACCTTGTCACGCCCCGCTTCCCAAAAATATGGAATACGAGCACGTGACGAAGCCCAGCGAATGATTTTTACATCATCCATAAGCTGTAGGATCGACCCAGCATCATAACAAGTATATAACCAGATTTATATATAACCAAGCATGCATGAATAATTATTTAAGCAACAGAAACAATTTAAATAAATGATAATATTCAAATAGTTCCCCATGTCTGGATCAAGTGTAAACTCGGAAACAAGTCTTAAACATCAGAAGAAATAAATACCTTAAAGAAGGCAACTATTTAAACAGGTCCTTGCTCCAAGCAAAACCTGAAATGACTGCTCGCTAATTCCAGCAGGAACCGCTGTCTCCAAAGTCTGCTTAATAATATAAACAGGGAAACAAAGGGGAAACAAGGGAAAATGCCCTTAGTGCAAGCTAGGGCCACAAATAGTGAAAGCAAGTACAAGGAAAAGACAAGAGATGGAATCAAGAATATAGCAAGAATTATGAGAAGTAGTAGGTAAATTCAAAGACTAGCTAGCAAGAGGGAAAATCTCAATGACTAGGTTGGATAACAACTGCTAGTTGTGAATCACATGTCAGGTACACCTATAAGTAATAAATATCAAGTGTCAAACTCAAGTCTAGTGTCATATGTTATTTTAAATGTTAGGTCTCAAATGTCTAGTCATCAAGTCCAAGTGTCAAGTTATCTAGCTCAAGTTTCTCAAGTCCAAGTCTAGTTCAAGTTATCGAGTCCAATTTATCAAGTTCAAGTCTAGTGGTGAGTTACTAGCTAGGTAGCACGACATGCATCCATTCTTTTACTACATGGTTGCTACAGTCAAATCAGTTTCGTTTAGACCTAGTAATGGAGTTCATAGGGCGGCGTACTCAGGTATCAAGTATCAAGCAAGCCTTGGTTCATGAATCGAAAATTAAATAACAAGTTCACGAAGCAAGTTCGCGAATCCACAAGCAAGTTCAAGAACCGCACAATGGGTTCAAGAATCAAACAAGTTCATGAGCCGAGTAACCGACTCCATGAATCGAACAAGATACAACAAGTTCATGAACCAAGTATTGGGAAACACGGGCCCCCTTCCGAGTACACGTATCTATATTGTCCACTCTATAATCTTTCCCAAACCCCGGCTTGTTATTGTTATTAACTCTTATCAAGCAAGCACACCTAAGTAAATGTTGTAAATTAATTCTAGAAAAATTTAGGGATGTCCTAGATGATGTCCAGCAGCTACACACAAAATTTGGGGTCAAACGCACGCTGTTTACACAGCTAAAATATTTCGCAAAGTAAATATATACAGCAGTTTTGCTAAACTGCGCCTACTGACACAGCTGCAGTATAACAGCCATATCTCCTAGACCGTAACTCCAAATTCAATCATTCTGGAGTCTATCGACATCTACACATCCTGATCTACGTTTCATATTCAGGCCTCGGGCCCAAATTCCAAAGATAAGAGGGTCGAAACCGCAAAAGAAAATCCAGACAGCAACATAGGGAGATAATTCACCAATGTAGATTTCATAGAATTATGTAATTTGGTGTCTAAAATCATTATGTGGCACAAATACATGGTAATGGGAATCAAACAGCGAATAATAATATTTTTCAAGTCATAATAATCACAAATTGCCAAAACACTAAATTTATATGCGTCTACAATTTCTAGGGGTCCTTAATTCATATGTCCATGTGATTCGCAAGTTCAAGGAGATAAAAGAGTCCAATTGAATTATTATTTAATACGAGGAAGTCTTGTGACTCTTAGATTGGTGAGTTTGAAGGTTCAAATTGTTTTACTATGATATTTCAAAGGAGAGTCACAAACTAACTACATGTGGTATTTCAAAGAGACTTGTACTAGGACAATAAGATGTACAAGGTTACTTGCCTTATATCGACGATTAAAATCTCCGCTTGTTGAAGCAAATAGAGTAGAAAAATCCCCGGAAATATCCTCGAAATGCGCGTCCAAAAATTGATCGAAGATCGAGCTTTCTCCGCACACAAGATCGGCTCAGAACAGCGAACAGCAAGATCGCGATCTGGCGTGCCAAAACACGGAACGGCGAATCCCTCCAATCAGCACTTTCCCGCGCACCGGATCGACGCCCAAACAGCAACCAGCGATTTCAGATTCGCTGCGCCAAAACAGCAAAACACCAGAGCGCAGCCAATCCAATTTGCGCCCTCGCACCGGATCAGGCCGAACAGGGAACAGCAGAACCGGATCTGCTGTGGCGAAACACGGGACACCGATCACCAGCACGAATCTTGATGAGATCTGGCGGCTGAGAATCGCTCCCGCTCTTTCTCCTTCTTCTTCGTTCTTCTTCGTTCGCTGCTTCTTCGACGTTCGACGTTCGATCGAACAGGGAGAGAGGGAGGGTGCAGCGGCGACGGCGGGAGTTCTTCGACGGCGGCGCTACGTCGGGAAGCGACGCGGCGACGGCGATGAGGCGGACGACGACGGCGATGGAGACGCTCTGTTCGTGGTCGAGAACAGGGGAGAAGCGGTGTGGGGTTCGTCGGCGCCTGGCGAAGCAGCGGAGACGGTGAGGCGGTCGAGGGGGGTGTGCTAGAGATGGTGAAGAGGCGGGGATCTTGACGGAGGTGGTGAAGTGGGAGTAATGGCGAGAAATGGGTGGGTTCGGAGTTGGGTTCGATGGCGAGGACGATGGCGAGGGGTGATCTACGGTGGTGAGAGGGCGATGGTGACGGAGTGGAGGATGACGAGGTGAAGGTGACGGTGTGGGGCGAGGCGATCGGAGATGGGTAATGGGTTGAAGATGGTTTGGCGAGCGAAGGATGGGGACGAAGGAGAAGGGGATTAGCGGCGGTAGAATTAGGGTTTAACCGTAGAGATTAGGGTTAGGGGTTGGGGTTAGGGTTTAAATACAAGGGTTAGTGGGTATTGGGTTTAGGGGTTTAGGGGATCCGTTTCAAAAAGAGCCCAACAGAAGAAATGGTCAAAATGCACAATAATGGGGGTTAGAGAGATAAACGAGAAGAATCAGTCCATTTCTCATGAAGAACGGTGCAAGATGGCACACAATCGAATTTGATAAAGAACCCAAAATTTGAGTCGAGACAAAAAAAATGATTTTATTCGAATAGAAATAAAATACGGATCTCAAATAGATGAAAGAGTATAATATGGCAAAATACAGTATAAAATACAAATACGAGGAAACAGTAGTTACATCCTTAATTACCTTTAAATTCATTCTTAATCCTATTATTTACCTATCCTAAACCTACCAAAACTACTATTTCCCTAATGGCTTTCCTGATTACTTACCTACCATTACTTGCATATATAATTAATTCCCCCTCCAGACCCTATTATCAAGCCACCACATACCCATTCTTTACTCATTTACTTTCCTGACATAAATTCCCACCCAATTCTAATCCGATGCCTCAACCATGCCTTATTTTTACTTCCCCCAGAATCTATATATTAACCATATAAACCCATTTACTTAACCACCTAACATAAACCCATTTATTTATTCCTTCCTAATATATTCATCCCTACCATAATTTCCTACCTGACTTATTTAACTACCGAAATTAATACCCACCCGGTTACCAC
Organism: Hemerocallis citrina; assembly: GCA_017893485.1. Classification (NCBI taxonomy): domain Eukaryota; kingdom Viridiplantae; phylum Streptophyta; class Magnoliopsida; order Asparagales; family Asphodelaceae; genus Hemerocallis; species Hemerocallis citrina. The sequence continues at coordinate 236,831,569 of CM030360.1, read as the reverse complement.
ATTGTGAGCCGCCCTGTTACAAACTCTAAGCTATATATATATATATATATATATATATATATATATATATATATATATATATATATACACACACACACACACACACACACACACACTATCCTTCCCACCCCCATGCACTGTGTAGCTGCCACCTGAGAAAAGAAAGAAAATTTTCCCTCGGTTCTCCCTCTCTTCCTCGTACTTTCGGGGTTAAGTGTGTGTGTGTGTGGTTATTCGTTCGTGGGTTTGTGCGTGTGTGATTCGTGATTTGCTTTGGATCGTAGATTTTCGTTTGTGGATTTTGTTCGTTGCCGGGATCCATTCCTGTTATTCTTGGTATTCTTTATTTTCGTCTCCGGTTAGGGCAAGTAACTTGTACTCAAACTTTTTTGTATGATACAAGTCAAAAATACTGCTTGTAGTGTAGTTGGGTTCTAGAGACAATTGTGTGGGAAACCCCTTGTTGATATTGTCTCTATAGTTCTTTGATCATAGTTGACTCACGACACAAAATTGACATGAAATAATTTAGGTTTTGCTCGTTCATGATTTGATCATGTATGTGGAATTTTTGGAAGAATTTGGGTATTTGTTGAGATCCATGTGATAGATTTATTTTAGATATGTTCATTACCCTATTTCATGATGTTTGGACACTTGGTAGACTCGATTTCATGTTTGGTGGTGTTTGGATTAAATTTCGTTGGATCTATGTTAATTTTGGTTTTTAAGAAAATTCTGTATTTTACCGATAATCTGTCTTGATCAGTAATTTAGACCATATTATGGTCAGAATCATAATTTTAGTATCAAACATGATTTGTAGAGAAATTCGTCTGCTTTCCAACCCCTCCTACGTTGGTCGATTTCGTTTTCGCATGTGTGAGATATGACTGTTTTACTACAGAGGTGTAAGCCGTTTTCAGATTTTGTTTCTTGATGATTTGGATGATTAAATTATTTTGATACTTGTGCTACACATATTATTTTGATCTGAAACTTTGATTAGTTTTTCTATATCTACTTAGGTTTACCCAGAGTCTTGGTGAATTTTATTGATGAGTTTTATATGCCATTTCATGCTCGTTTATGAAAACTATACTTGTTGTATTTTTCTCGCTGTTTTGTAAAGAATCGTATTTTCACCCTGATTACTTTTACTATATGAAAAATGTTTGTAAAATATGAAAGTTATTATATTTTTTCCATTTTCTTCTCCCTTTGGCGGATTCGGATTTCGTTTTATGGGTTGCGATATATTTCAGTTTTCGTATAGCAATGTTGGGAATTCCAGATTTGCCAAACTATCATTTATTGATGTTTTATGATTTTTGATGACTGACCTAATTTTACTGGAAAATTATGAAACTTTGTATTCTGATACTAGACATATAGGGGAATTCCTCAGATTTTTCATGGATTTATTTAATGTGTTTTCATGCTGTTTTCTTGCTCTTTAATTCGTTTTCCTGATTTCTGGCTGAACCTATTTTCTGTATTCAAATCAGTTTTGAGCTATATTTTTGTGAATTAATATATGACTTATTTATACTCGCTGGATTCGGTTGGGAGTCTATTTTCTAAAAGTTTTGACGGATTTAGATTTGCATGTTTGTAACACTGGAAATCACAATTTTACTACAGTATGGTCTTCCTGTCCTGAACTTGAGATTTGTTTATTTTATTCTTTTATGAGATATCTTACACTCGTACATGTTTAACTTGCAACTTGAACTTGCCACATGATCATCCATGTCTTTCTTGCTATATTTTACACATATACATGCTTTTTTGACATTAATATAAAATAATCAAGACGGGATTTAAGGGACAGATCTAATAGTGGATAATTTATAAACGTGTACTCGGAAGGGAATTCACTGATCCTACATGATTACTTGAGACATGATACTTGACACATGATTACTTGATACTTGCATGCAAGACACGATACTTGCCACTTGCACAACTTGACACGTGATTACATGATACATGATACATGATACATGATACTTGGAGCTTGGAGCTCGATTACTTGACTTGTCTCTAAGTACACTGCCCTTTATGGTCCACTATGAAATCTAAAGCGAAACTGTTTGTTGTTGTAACCATGTAAGGTGGGCTACATGAAGTGCTACCTAGATAGTAATCGCTACAAGAACTGAACATGATACTTGAACATGATACATGCATGCTTGATATTTGACTACATGATACATGAGACTTGATACATGATTACATGATACTTGACACTTGATGCTTGTTTACATGATCCTTGTTCACTTGAAACTTGATATATGCTACATGATACTTGTTCACCTTACCATGCTAGTTGTTTATTTTGACATCATGCTTATACCATACTATTAGTTAGTTTTTCCCATATACTTGTATCCTACATTACAAGCGGCCCGTAACTTGTAATTGAAGGATACTTGTTTTCTCTCTTCCTCTTCCCTGCAATTGTTAAATTGCATATTTTAGAGAACAGGTTCCAGACGGTATTGATGACATGAAATGTTAGTGCTGGCTTTTATTATTATTATTTCTTATAGCTTGCTTGAACAATATTGCATTTGATTACTTGGATTTATTCTTGTATTTGGGCAATGTGACCCAGGATATATGTCTTATTCAGATCATGACTACTGAGATTTATATATTTGGTTTCAAGTATTCTTGTTGACATTTTGATTCATATGTGCATGTTGGTTGATACTTTTGCTTTCGACTTTGATGATTCTTGTGAATGTTGTAAAGATTCATGAACAGCTTATGAATGATGAAAATCATTCACTGGGCTTTTGTCTCGTAACCGTATTCCATATTCTTTTTTGGAAAGCAGGGTGTGACAAGGTTTTTAGTGGTATCAGAGCCCAGGTTTGGCTAATGTATTAGTTGCCTAATATATTAGACAAGCTTGGCTCGAACTAGGATCTGCTCAACATTTCACCAACCATGCATGCATGAATGAATTATTATTATCAACATTGATTTGGTTGCTAACTGTTTTTGGTTTTGTGCAGACTATGGATCGTAGAGGTTCTTCTCGTGTTTCGGGTGATCAGCCTGAGCTTGAGGCTATCACTGCTGTGCCTGAGCGCTTGATTAATCAGCAGCAGAACCATAGTGATTTGGTGATGGCTGCTTTGGAAGCCGCTCGAGTTCCTCCGCCTGTTGTGCCTAGGCAGGATGTTCTTCCTCCCTGTCCAGGAACAGTTACAGACTTTATGAGGCTGCATCCCGACAGGTTTTCAGGCACTAAGACACCTTTGGAGGCTGAACAGTGGTTGATTTTGACAGAGCAACTGCTTTTGGCAGCTAAAGTTGTAGAGGCAGATCATGTGGATGTGGTTACCATCCAGTTGATGAACTTGGCTCATATCTGGTGGAGATCCGTGTCCGAAAGGCTCGAAAGACCGATCACTTGGGCCACTTTCACTAGGAGCTTCTTGGAGAAGTTCTTTCCTAGTAGCACCAGAGTTGAGATGGAGCAACAATTCTTAGCCCTGAAATAGGTTGGTCGTTATTTCTAGTAATGGAGTTTTGTTACATATTGTTCATGCAATGTTGTAACATAAGACTTTCTTGAAACAGGGCTCCAGGTCTGTGGACGAGTACGTAGCTGAGTTTATGAGACTTAGCCGCTTCGTAGTCGTTCTTGTGGCGAACGAAGAGGATAGGGCCCGTAGGTTCATTTTGGGGCTTGAGCGAGACATCAAGGTGCAGCTTGTCTCTCTTCACTTGCGTACCTATGTTGAGGCTCTTGAGGCAGCTAGGGCCCAGGAGCAGGCTCGTGGTGGACTGGCTCCTTCTTAGTGGACTGTTCCGCACTCAGTTGCTAGGTCTTCTGGTTGGCCTATTTAGAGACCTGTTTCAGCCCCTCCGGTCAGGTCAACTCCTTACTCTTCTGCGGATCCTCTGAGTTGGTTTCTGTGACTTTTGCCGTCTTCCAGGGCATGAGCACAAGGATTGCCGACGTGCCAATCGTCACTGTTTTGGATGTGGTGCTGCTGACCATTCGGTGCGGGACTGCCCGTAGTTGGCTCCTCCAGCTAGGGATCCTGTTCAGCCGGTTGTCGCAGCTAGTACTCCAGTTGGACCACTGCTTCCTCCGCAGTTCCAGATTGTCAGTCAGAGAACCGTTGTTCCGAAGTGAGGGCAGGCTTTCAACCTAACTACGACAGATGCTGAGTCAGCTGAGGATGTGGTTGTAGGTATCTTTAGTTTTATTGTTTTATTGTTGTTATTTCTATTTGTTTTCTTCATTTCCTTTGCTTTATTTCCTTCTGTTTGTTCTTTCTACTTTTTGTTTTTCCTCACCCCTGTTCAACTATTCTTTTCTTTGTCTCTTTTGCTTTCTGTCTTAGGTATTGTTCTTGTTTGCTCTTTTCCTGCTCATGTTCTATTTGATTCTGGGGCAACCCATTTTTTTGTCTCCTCTCGATTTGTCGCTTGCCATCAGTTAAAGTGCAGCAACATGTCAGAGGCTTGGAATATTGTGACAGGTGGTAGAGTTGTTATTTGTTCCTGGGAGTGCAGGCAGTGTCCCGTAATTATTGGTAGTGCAGATTTCAAAGCCAATCTGATTGTAATTGGGAATTCGGGGTTCGACATTATTCTGGGTATGGATTGGCTGGGTGAAACCCATGCCATTATTGATTGTCGTGCCAAAAAAGTTGTGTTCCGAATTCCAGATCGCGTGGAGTTTAAGTTCCATGCTGGGGAGTCTTCCCTTGGCCGAGCTGCAGTTGATCAGGAGGTTTGTGCGATGGAATTGAACTCAGGTTGTGAGGCTGCGCCTCTAGTAGTTCGGGATTTCTCGGATGTTTTTCCTAATGAGTTGCCTGGCTTACCCCCTGATAGGAAAGTGGAATTCGGTATTGATGTTCATCCTGGAACAGCACCGATATCGAAGAGTCCCTACAGGATGGCACCGGTTGAGCTAGCAGAGCTTAAGGTGCAGATTCAGCAGTTGCTTGATTTGGGTTTTATCAGACCTAGTGTTTCGCCTTGGGGTGCTCCGGTCCTTTTTGTCGACAAGAAGGATGGTGGTCGTCGACTGTGCATGGATTATCAGGAACTGAACAGAGTTACTGTGAAGAATCGGTATCCGTTGCCCAGAATCAATGATTTGTTTGATCAGTTGAGTGGGGCTGTTGTTTTCTCGAAGTTGGATCTTCGTTCTGGGTACCATCAAGTCAAAGTGAAGGCGACTGATGTGCAGAAGACTGCTTTCAGGACCAGATATAGCCACTATGAGTATCTTGTGATGCCGTTCGGGGTTACGAACGCCCCAGCTGTATTTATGAGTCTTATGAACCGAATCTTCTCTCAGTTCTTGGATAGATTTGTGGTGGTCTTCATTGATGATATTTTGGTGTATTCTCGGAATCGGGAAGATCATGCTGAGCATCTTAGAGTGGTTCTGCAGACTTTGAGAGAGAATCGGCTCTACGGGAAACTCAGCAAGTACGAGTTTTGGCTCGACAAGGTTTCATTCTTGGGGTACATTATCTCCGGTAATGGTAATTCTGTGGATCCTACCAAGGTTGAGGCTGTGAAGGATTGGCCTGTTCCCAAGTTAGTTTCGGAAGTCAGGAGTTTTCTCGGTTTGGCTGGCTATTATCGAAAATTCATCCAAGATTTTTCGAAGATAGCAGGACCGTTGACTAAGTTACTGGGAAGGATCAGATGTTCTGTTGGTCTGATGGGTGTGGTGTGGCTTTTGTTGAGTTGAAGAACAGATTGGCATCAGCGCCTGTGTTGACTATTCCCGATGGTTCAGGCAGATTTGTAATTCACTGTGATGCTTCTGGTAAGGGTCTTGGAGCAGTTTTGATGTAGAAGGGCCGAGTCGTTGTGTATGCATCGAGGCAGTTTAGACCGCATGAGAAGAACTATCCGACTCATGATTTGGAGTTAGTGGCAGTGATTTATTCGTTGAAGCTGTGGAGATATTATTTACTTGGGGACCGAGTGGAGATCTTTACAGACCACAAAAGTCTCATGTACGTCTTCACCCAGAAGGAGTTAAACATGAGGCAAAGGCATTGGTTGGAGCATTTGGCCGATTATGACATCAGTTTGCAATACCATCCTGATAAAGTAAACTTTGTGCCAGATGCTTTAAGCAGGAGACTGGCAGTTATGTTCTTGACTTAGCAGAGGGATTTGATTGAGCAGATGAGGAGGTTAGAGTTGGAGGTTTTGTTGCCGAGTTCTGATCGGAGTTGTTTGGTGCTTCAAATGCAGTCGTCTCTTGTTGATCAGATTAAAGAGGCGTAGGCTAGTGATGCACAGTTGCAGATATTTCGAGTTGAGGTTGAGTCTGGGTCCAGGACAGACATGGTTATTCATTCTGATGGATTGCTTCGTTTTGGGTCCAGATTATGTGTCCCGAAAAGTGAAGTTCGTCAGAGGTTGCTTGAGGAAGCCCATCAGTCTTCGTATTCTATCCATCCTGGCGGTACTAAGATGTATCGGAATTTAAAGCTTCATTTCTGGTGGCAGGGTATGAAAAGGGCTGTGTCTCAGTTTGTTGCTCAGTATTTGATCTGCTAGCAAGTTAAGGCAGAGCATCAGAGAACCGCTGGACTTCTTCAACCGCTTTCTATTTCTGAGTGGAAGTGGGAACATATCACTATGGATTTTGTGACCGCTTTGCCGAGGAGTCCTAAGGATCATAATGCCATTTGGGTGATTGTTGATCGTTTGACGAAGAGTGCTCACTTAATTCTTTTTCGTGTCGGGCAGTCTACTGAGAGCCTTGTTGGGAGGTATATGCAGGAGATTGTTAGACTTCATAGGGTTCCAGTCAGTATTGTATCCGACAGGGATACGAGATTCAAATCTCAGTTCTGGGAGAGTCTTCAGAATAGTTTGGGGAGCAAATTAAAGTACAGTACAGTTTTTTATCCCCAGACCGATGGACAGTCAGAGCGGACTATTCAGATTCTTGAGAACATGTTGAGGTCCTGTATGCTTCCGTTTGGTGGGTCTTGGGAGGATCATTTGCATCTTGTGGAGTTCTCGTACAATAACAGCTTTCAAGCCAGTTTTAAAGCTGCTCCGTTCGAGGCACTTTATGGGCGGAAGTGCAGATCGCTAGTGTGCTGGGATGACATTGGTGAGAGGAAGTTGTTGGGACCGGAGTTGATCACCAAGACAGTTGATGTTGTGGTTCAGATCAGGAAGCACTTGGAGGCAGCTCAGGATAGACAAAAGCGATGGGCCGATGTACATCGGAGAGCTTTGGAGTTTGGCATTGGTGACCATGTTTTCCTAAAGGTATCGCCGTCGCGCGGTGTCATTCGGTTCGGTGGTGGGGGCAAGCTTAGCCCGAGGTTTATTGGACCGTTTGAGATTTTGGAGCGAGTAGGCAAGGTGACCTATCGTCTTGCATTGCCGCCAGCTTTATTAGGAGTGCACGATGTTTTCCATGTCTCACAACTCAAAAGATATATCCAAGATGAGAGCCACGTGATCGACTATTCTGAGTTGATCGTTCTGCCGGATTTGACTTGTGAGATTCCGCCAGTTGCTATTGTGGATTGGCAGAAGAAAGTGCTTAAGAACAAGGTCATCAAGTTGGTTCGTGTTGCTTGGAATCCTCGCTCGCCCAGTGAGTCGACTTGGGAGCTGGAAGAGAAGATTCAACAGAACTTTCCTCATTTGTTTGAATAGTTTTTGTTTTGTTCTTTTTTGGTTGTTTGGGGATTACCCTATGTATCTTCATATTTGAATTTCGAGGACGAAATTCTTCGTGTTAGGTGGGTAGGATTGTAACCCCTGTTTTTCATTTTGTGTCTTTTGAGTGTTTTTTTTTTCTTTTTTGTTCTGGTGTATTTTTCTCTATTTGTATCCCCCTTATAATTCTTTTGACCGTATTTGGTTTTATTTTCAATAAATTCATTTTGTTAATTTTGTCATCTTTATATTTTGAATTTTTGTTCCTGTTGTCTCTTTTATTCGTCTCCATTTGATTGAGTCATTACTTGTGATTCTCTTTATTTTTATTTATTGTGCCCTATTTTTATTTTCCCTATTTTTGTGCCCGTCCCAAAATGTGACTTTAATTATTTTTTATCACCATATATCTAATCATTTCCCTAATACCCATTTTTCCTATATCCTTAATTACCTTTAAATTCATTCTTAATCCTATTATTTACCTATCCTAAACCTACCAAAACTACTATTTCCCTAAAGGCTTTCCTGATTACTTACCTACCATTACTTGCATATATAATTAAGGACAAAAGCCAAAGTAACCCCCCCCCCCCCCCCCCCAACGTTTGGCTCGAGTACAAAATGCCCATACAACATTTGAAAAAGTACAATAAACTCATTTCTCCGTTAACTTAACCCCATCCGTTAAGTTATAATTATTAAATTATTTTTTTACCCTTACCCTTTCATAATCAAACCTCCTCTTTTTTTTTTCTTTTTCTTCATTCATTTTTTTTCAAATCCCGATCGATCTGTCGATTGAATAAATTAGAATTCTCAGAAATCCTTGCCATGGCCATGAATAAATCGATTTAAGAAGTTAGCCACAAAATTAAGTGTACTTTTTGAAGAAATTACAACATGAGCTAGTATCCAAGAAAGAGAAGATCAAATAATCAAGGTACTAAATTTAATGCGCCAGAAAATTAAACAGTTAAGTGGTTTTTTTAATCCCAAATCGGGAAGTTGTGTTCTGTGTTCCTATATATTAAAATTTATTGTTTCATTAGATGATAATAAACATGTTGGCATCAAACTGTATGTGGTGATTAAATATTGAATCTACAAACATATTAGATAGTTGATGAAGGTGTACGGTGGATTTTTTATCCTAGGCTCTGAAATCTCCTCCATTAATAAGGTTTTTAGATAAATAGAAATTTTAATGGAAACAAAGAGGATCTGATATTCAAATGCATCTCAGAAAGCTAGGGATTGTATTTAATCAGCTCTCAGCTCGCTATGATGCTTACTTTTCCCCTCTTTTTGTCCTACATAGTTTATGGCATTTAAAACACCATTTAAAGGTTCTTCTGCACTTAAAATTCTGGTATACTGGTAATTCTGAATACATATACTAGTATTATACACGTGTTGTGCACGTGGGAAAAATTGGGGGAATGAAAAGGGCAAAAAAAAATCTACCAGCACGTGCGTTGCACGGGTTGGATTAAGGAAAAATTACGCTAAGGCTTTCTCCCATTATAGTAGTGTGTATATATATATATATATATATATATATATATATATATATATATATATATATATATATATATATATATATATATATATATGTTCGGCAAAATGACAGGGACAGAAAACTCTAATCTGAGTTGGTCCATGTTATTTGTATTTCAATTCATAAAAATGACACTAATGCCTAAAATAATTAGTGCCAAGAAGTGCTATGTCATACAATTACCAGTGCTTAAGTAGCACAAGGTCTTATACAAGATGTCAGCATTTCAGAAATGTATGCTAGTATGAGTTATGATTTCTTGTAGATTATTGGCTTGTCCTTGACTCGCTCTGGGTTTCTGAGAATTCTGATTTATTCAATCGACAGATCGATCGGGTTGAAAAAAAAAAGAAAAAAAGAAGAAAAAAAGAAGATGATGTTTGATTATGAAAGGGTAAGGGTAAAGAAGTAATTTAATAATTATAACTTAACGGATGTGGTTAAGTTAACGGAGAAATGGGTTTATTGTACTTTTTCAAAAATTGTATGGGCATTTTGTACTCGAGCCAAACGTTGGGGGATTACTTTGGCTTTTGCCCTATAATTAATTCCCCCTCCAGATCCTATTATCAAGCCACCACATACCATTCTTTACTTATTTACTTTCCTAATATAAATTCCCACCCAATTCTGATCCGATGCCTCAACCATGCCTTATTTTTACTCCCCCAAAATCTATATATTAACCATATAAACCCATTTACTTAACCCCCTAATATAAACCCATTTATTTATTCCTTCCTAATATGTTCATCCCTACCATAATTTCCTACCTGACTTATTTAACTACCAAAATCAATACCCACCCGGTTACCACATTGTGAGCCGCCCTATTACAAACCGTAAGCTATATATATATATATATATATATATATATATATATATAGGGAAAGGATCCGTTGAACACTACTTTGGTGCTCACCGCGTGAACACTACGCCTTCGGGCATTCATATCGAAAATCCGAACCGTTCACATTAATCTACACATCTAAATTAGTCTAAATATGTAAAATCAAATCATTTGAAATTCATTTGCCCATTCATTGAAGTGTATATATATACATATATATAGGGAAAGGATCCATTGAACACTACTTTGGTGCTCACCGCGTGAACACTACGCCTTCGGGCATTCATATCGAAAATCCGAACCGTTCACATTAATCTACACATCTAAATTAGTCTAAATATGTAAAATCAAATCATTTGAAATTCATTTGCCCATTCATTGAAGTGTTACAAAATTGTATGGCTGAAATTCATTGTTTTTATAGTCACATGATGGATGGGCAAATGAATTTCAAATGATTTGATTTTACATATTTAGACTAATTTAGATGTGTAGATCAATGTGAACGGTTCGAATTTTCGATATGAACGCCCAAAGGCGTAGTGTTCACGCGGTGAGCACCAAAGTAGTGTGCAACGGATCCTTTCCCTATATATATATATATATATATATATATATATATATACACACACACACACACTATCCTTCCCACCCCCATGCACTGTGTAGCCGCCACCTGAGAAAAAAAAGAAAATTTTCCCTCGGTTCTCCCTCTCTTCCTCGTACTCTCGGGGTTGAGTGTGTATATGTGGTTATTCGTTCGTGGGTTTGTGCGTGTGTGATTCGTGATTTTCTTTGGATCGTGGATTTTCGTTTGTGGGTTTTGTTCGTTGTCGGGATCCATTCACGTTATTCTTGGTGTTCGTCGTTTTCGTCTCTGGTTAAGGCAAGTAACTTGTACCCAAATTCCTTTGTATGATATAAGTCAAAAATATCGCTTGTAGTGTAGTTGGGTTCTAGAGACAATTGTGTGAAACCCCTTATTGATATTGTCTCTATAGTGCTTTGACCATAGTTGACTCACGACACAAAATTAACATAAAATAATTTAGGTTTTTCCCGTTCTTGATTTGATCATGCATGTGGGATTTTTGGGAGAATTTGGGTATTTGTTGAGATCCATGTGATAGACTTGTTTTAGATATGTTCATTACCCTATTTCATGATGTTTGGACACTTGGTAGACTCGATTTCATGTTTGGTGGTGTTTGGATTAAATTTCGTTGAATCTATGTTGATTTTGGTTTTTGATGAAATTCTGTGTTTTGCCGATAATCTGTCTTGATCTGTAATTTAGACCATATTAAGGTCAGAATCATAATTTCAGTATAAAACATGATTTGTAGAGACATTCGTCTGCTTTCCAAACCCTCTGACCATGGTCAATTTCATTTTTGCATGTGTGAGATATGACTGTTTTACTACAGAGATGTAAGCCGTTTCCATATTTTGTTTCTTGATGATTTGGATGATTAAATTATTTTGAAACTTGTGCTACACATATTATTTTGATCTGAAACTTTGTTCAGTTTTCTATATCTACTTAGGAATTACCCAGAATTTTGGTGGATATTATTGATGAGTTTTATATGCCGTTTCATACTCGTTTATGAAAAGTATACTTGCTGTATTTTTCACGGTGTTCTATAAAGAATCATATTTTCACCCTGATTCCTTTTACTTTATGAAAAATGTTTATGAAATATGAAAGTTATTATATTTTGTCTATTTTCTTCTCCCTTTGGCGGATTTGGATTTCGTTTCACGGGTTGCGATATATTTTAGTTTTCGTGTAGCAATGTTGGGAATTCCAGATTTGCCAAACTATCATTTATTGATGTTTTATAATTTTTGATGACTAATCTAATTTTACTGAAAAATTATGAAACATTATATTCTGATACTAGACATATAGAGGAATCCCCCAGATTTTTTGTGGATTTATTTAATGTGTTTTCATGTTGTTTTCCTACTCTTGAATTCGTTTTCCTGATTTATGGCTGAACCTATTTTCTGTATTCAAATCAGTTTTGAGCTATATTTTTGTGAATTAATATTTGACTTATTTATACTCGCTGGATTCGGTTGGAAGTCTATTTTCTAGAAGTTTTGACGGATTCAGATTTGCATGTTTGTAACACTGGGAATCACTGCTTTACTATAGTATGGTCTTGCTGTCCTGAACTTGAGATTTGTTTATTTTATTCTTTTATCGGATATCTTGCACTCGTACATGTTTACCTTGCAACTTGAACTTGCCACATGATCATGCCATATTTTTCTTGATATATTTTGCACATATACCGGCTTGTTTGACAATAATAATAAATAATCAAGACGGGGTTTAAGGGACAGATCTAATAGTGGATAATTCAAAAATGTGTAATCGGAAGGGGATCCACTAATCCTACGTAATTACTTGAGACATGATACTTGACACGTGATTACTTGACACTTGCATGCAAGACACGATACTTGCTACTTGCACAACTTGACACGTGATTACACGATACATGATACATGATACTTGGAGCTTGGAGCTCGATTACTTGACTTGTCCGTGAGTATACTGCCCTTTATGGTCCACTATGAAATTTAAAACGAAACTATTTGTTGTAGCAATCATGTAAGGTGGATTGCATGAAGTGCTAACTAGATAGTAATCACTACAAGACTTGAACATGATACATGCTTGCTGGATATTTGACTACATGATACATGACACTTGATACATGATTACATGATACTTGATACTTGATGCTTGTTTACATGATCCTTGTTCACTTGACACTTGATATATACTATATGATACTTGTTCACCTTACCATGCTAGTTGTTTATTTTGACATCATGCTTATACCATGCTATTAGTTAGTTTTTCCCATATACTTGTATCCTGCATTACAAGCGGCCCGTAACTTGCAATTGACGGGTACTTGTTTTCTCTTTTTCTCTTCCCTGCAATTGTTAAATTGTAGATTTTGGAGAATATGTTCTAGACGGTATTGGTGACATGAAGTATTAGTACTGGCCTTTATTATTATTATTTCTTGTAGCTTTCTTGAACAATATTGTATTTGATTACTTGGATTTATTCTTGTATTTGGGCAATGTGACCCAGGATATTTGTCTTATTCAGATCATAACTATTGAGATTTATATATTTGGTTTCAAGTAATCTTGTTGATATTTTGGTTCATATGTGCATGTTGGTTGATACTTTTGCTTCTGACTCTGATGATTCTTGTGAATGTTGTAAAGATTCTTGAACAGCTTATGAATGATGAAAATCATTCGCTGAGCTTTTATCTCGTAACCGAATTTCGTATTCTTTTTTGGGAAGCGGGGCGTGACACAAACGGAGCGACAGATGAGAGATTTTTTGATCTCTCGTCCTCTCCCAAGCCCTTGACAGTCGTCCTCAAAAACAAATCAAGACGGATTGAAAGATTCATTTTTACTATAAACGCCTTGGAAGGCCATGGTACAATAAGGTTTTATTACAAACGGTTATCTCCCTAGCCTAAGTTTTTCTCAGAGGCCCTTCGGGCTAACACAGACCAACTCGAGCCCCGCTGAGCGCGTTTGCTCTCCAACGGGTTCGCATGGCTCCATCGGCATCGCCAAAGTAGACGCTCCGGCAATGGAGCTCTGGGTGTTTCCTGGCTTCGCCATTTCCAAACGTAGGTTCGGAGAGGGACCCACTACGGAGGGTCGACCTCCCCCAAATGAATGAAGACGACCGCCAACCAGTATAATTTTCATACTCTGAATCTCCAGCTCCTTCTCCACCACGACCTCGCAAAGGAAGGACTCAGAGGTCGCCCGTCTGGTGGAGGCATCGGAAAACGTCTGTTCCCGCCACGAGAAAGATGCACGGAAGAGGACGATCCGTACCAGAACCAGACCAATCACCACAACTAACCGATTAAGCACCGATTCTACATCGAGGTCCAACCACGCCATCCCAGTGATCCCCCAGTCACGGTCGGTGATAGCCTTCTTCAGGCGTGTCACCTCCAAGCTTAGCTCCTTAGACTTATTCATGAACTAGTTAACAGCAACTTCCCGATCAGGGGCTTGTTTGCGATAGCGGATCAAGACAGACTCCTTGGACTCCAGCCTGCCCCGAAGGCGCTTGACCTCAACTGAGCTGAAAGCGGCTCTGAGGGTCTCATCCATCTAACACAAAAAGCGAACGAGAGTTCACTCAAAGATTTCAAAACAACAAGTCATACAGCTTCAGTAAAAAATATATATTCATTATCACAAAAAATCATTACAAAAGGCGGTGTCCAGTCCGCAATTGACAAATACAAAAAAGAAGAAGGGGGGAGGGGAGATTAAGACTACTTCTTAGAAGAAATCAGCAACTCTTCGTCAGCCGCTTCCTGAACCTCGGCGTTCGCCGCTCCTCCCCCCTCCTTCTCAAGGTTCGGTTCTAACTACGCCTCCACCCCTTCTCCCCCAAGCGTCTTCGAATGGACGGGAGACTCCCAACCATAGTGAAGTTCAACAATCTTGGCCTCGGGGTAAAGGAACAAGAAGTGCTCCTTTGCCCGATCATAAGCCTCATCCTGGGCGGCGAGTACCTCGTCCCCTGCCGCAGCCTCCAGGTCCTTGTACTTCACGTCTGCCTCCGCCCTGACCCGTGTTAGGCACGAAGATGCTCATCTGCTTGAGTCACAAGGTCGGCTTGAAGGGCCTGCTCGTGCCCCTAAGCCGGCCCCAGCTCCAACTTCAGATCCTTTGCCTTACGCAAGTACCGCCCAGCGTTCCTCGCCTCATTCTTCACCTCCTTCTCGTAGCACCTCTTCAACTGTGCCCCGGCCATAGATGCCTGTGAACGAGGAGCAAGAGTTGTAAGTTTCAAACTAAAGCAATATCACTGTAACACCCCGAATTCCAAATAAGTCTGAATTCGAAATTCCACAGGATCTTTACACTTCACTTCGTACAATTTTATAAGGAATTAAAAACTTTTATACAACAATGATTACATTAACGTAGCGAAATTATAAATTACAACATGATACATGAATTAAATAACAACTTGAACATTTCTTTAAGCAGTAATCATTCTTTAGTCTTGTCAATCACTTTATCCTATATAGAAACTGTGGGCACGTCAGTTGTATACAACTGACGCTAGGATATAATATATCAATTTCTCTTACTTAGCAAGCACACACTTGTCACAAACAAAGCTAAGGGGGACTATCTTATTGATGTCGTGTGTGAATGTGCTCTTAGTCCTTAAAGCAATTATTTATATTTAATGACACTAATACGCACTTGTTCGGATTCTATGCATTCCATACTACATATGTCCGAGGGCAAACCCTTAATCGTTCTTCCTCTTGTAGGGTTGATTCCCACGCCATGAATTAAACTACTATGGTAACTATGGCAAGTATCCTAGATGTTCTATGAGTTACGAGTCCATGTCCAGACAGCCTGGAGGGAATTCCACGTCATGACATGACGCATCATGTAGATAGCCTATAGACAATTCGCCTCCGTCATGGGACAATGACACCACGTAGTCACCAAACACCCCACAAGCGTCGCCATGCTCCCGATAATTTCGAAGATATATTCACGTCATGACATGACGCATCATGTAGACAGCCTGTGAACACTCTCACATCCTAGATCCGAGGCCCTCGTACTTGTGTTTTTCTCTTAGCTTCATCACATCTTCACTATGTGTCTAATCCTTAGATAGTTAAATCATGAATGAAATTAACACTCTAGAATTTGCGTTACCTCTACATCGGTCTTAAACATCAACTGTTAATCACGACCCAAATTTGGTCTTTTATCATCACATTTCTCTTTCAAAATTTTCATTTATACTGATGTAAGGACTTAGCTAAACTCTAGTGTCAAACTCGTTTCATGTTCATCAAAAGAGAGTTCATGTTCACAAATTCCATATTTCAACATGTTTCTTTTACTTTATTTTCCATGCACAATTTTCATAATTTTAAACAACAATCTCATATTTAACCTTACTCAATTTTTCCATGTCAATCATTTTTAAACTCTACACAAAATTTCTCTATATTCAAAAAATATTCGTTGTCTTCAATTACGAAAAATCATATTCTATGAAACTTTATAAATTCCTTTTTCTCAAATTTGCTTCTAATTCCTATTTTAATAATCCAAATATTGTAGAAATAATTTTCATGAAGTCTAGGTATTTTTAGAAGAATTCTAATAATTTTTCTCAATTTTTATATACATTAAAACTATTTAAAAAATAAAAAAATAGAAAAAAAAGTCAAATTATCCAAAAAGTGGCCAAAGGCCGGATTCGAACCCACGCACAACCCCCCCGCTCATGAACAGTGACCGCCCTAAATTGCGCCCGTCGACCAGTAAGGCTAGAATGACTAACTGCTATATAGAGAACTTATTATATATTTAAGTTTTGGCTTTCGGTTTTGAGTAAAAATTAGATTTTCAGAAAAACAGAGTCTCTTACCAGACTCGAACCCAGACCAATAGCTCCGATCATGAACAGTAACGCACCCAATGCACACCCGAAGACCAGTAGGTCTGAGTGACTAACCGGTAATTGATAAAAATATTTTTGTATAAACTGCACTGAAACTTGTTCTTCATTTAGCAAACTCGATTTTTCTCACTTTATTGGTACTTATAAAATCTAGATCTTTTCCATAATATTATTTCTTTGAAAAACAGTAACTTACATTTTAATAAATTGTCAAAAATCTCATTTTTACACATAGTATACTATTTTTCTTTAGTTCTTTGAAGAAGTGGGTCATGAATACCATTTCGACATAGGAGAATTTCTTTTTAGCATTTATCAACATATTCTTCTTTCATTCACAAATGTGTTCATTCTTTTATTTTTCCATTCTTTAAAAAAACAAGTTCTTAATTTAGTCCTATTTTTACAAAACTAATATTTTTCTTATGTTTCAAGGAGACAACATAGTTGATAATCTAGTGATTACAATATTATTCATAAAATGCACAAACATACTTAGTGCAACTAATCAATTTTTCTCAAAATCCATAGAGATTATTTTGCACTCTACAATTCATTCATAAGTGTAATTTTTCACATATTGCATTCTACAACTCATTCATAGCAAAATTTCATATAATCATGTTTCTTCAATCTATCACGCAAATATATTAACCAAGCATCATAACAAATCTTAATTAACACAATTCAATTCATTTTACTAACTTTTCATGTAGTTAAACTAGAGTTTCTTTTCTTACTGGTTTCTTCAAAAAAGTATAAAGCAACTTTTTCCTACTTGTTTCTAACCTATTCACAATTTAAAATCCTAGCATGGTATCTATGTTAGAAGTTTGAGAAATTGCCCACCTTATTGAAGAACAAAAGAAAAACTCCTAAGAAACTCCTTGAACGCACGAATAGCCCCCTTCTCCTCCTAGTTTGTGCCACGAACTTGAGCCTTCTCCTCCTTGCTAGTGTGAAACCGAGATCCTCTGCCTCCTTGATGTTATGGTCGGCCTCCAATGGTTGCAAGAGCACACAAACACACCACTCAATCTTTTTCTCACACAACTCTCAATCTTTTCCTCACAATTTGCTTCTTTTCTTTTCTTTTCTTTTCTTTTCTTTTCTTTTATCTTATGAATATTTCTAGTGCAATTCATGAAGAACATAGGGGGGGGGGGGGGGGGGGGGTATTTATACACAACTCAAGCTCAAATGGAGGGTTGAGATGAGTTTAGATGAGAGGCTAGGATGCATTTGGGAGTTAGAAGAATTACCCTTGATCACATAACCACTCTTCCACTCTCTCCACTCTCCCCATCTCTCCATGCACAATCCATCCACCCCTCCCATCCAATTCCACATGCTTGTGGAAAGTACGTGTCACACTATGCATACTACAATTTGTTTGTACATTAAATTGTTAAATTAATTAGCTATTTGATCAAGTCTACACTACAAGTTGTATTATTTATTATTAAAAACAACTAATGGGCCAATTAGGTGGGCTAAAGTCTATGGGCTCTCTAATTAAATTAATTAATTTATTTAAGTGGGCTAGAATAAGACTATTAGGCCTAGAGATTAAAATAGGCTTTAATTAAAAGGAGAAGAATGTTTTTTCATGAAATGAGAATACTTTTTAAAGCTAAAATACACATTAAATTTGCACGTGCAAAACAAGTGAAAAAATAAAAGAAACTTCATATTTATTATTTTGAGAAATTCAGGATGTTACAATCACTAAGTATGAAACTAACGGACAAGCGGAACCTTACCATCACGTGGGCCTGAGCCCACCTCATATAGCACGTCTCGACGGTCTCGATCGCCAAACTAGCCCGATCACGTGGCGTGGCGAGGCAATCCACCACCTCGACCGATATGGGACCCTAGGCCAAAGTGTCGGCCTTCTTCACCGACCAGTCAGTGGCCTATGGCCTGAGGCCCTCCTTACCCAGAGCGTCGGGGCGTAATTGGGGAATCCCGCCCTTCAGAGCATCAGTAACCTTTCGGCTACTGGAGCTCGGTTCCGGCTCCTGCGCCTCTCTGACGGAGAGGGTCTTCACCTTCTTAGGAGGTCGTTTTGAGGGGCCTTTGGAGCCTCCCTGAGCGGACCCTGCCTTCGGCTTATACTGCTCAACCCTCCTCTTCCGGGCCAAGTCCTTCAGTGCCTTCCTCGCGTTAAGCTTCGCCTTTTCCATCACTGCAGAGGAAAGAAATGATGTTGACATGAAGGCAGAAAGTCAAATAAAAAAGAAACAGAACATACATGCGTTAACGGGGCTCAGTCCGATCTGAGCCAAGTGCAACTCAGTCACATTTGGCCAACCGATGCTGTGGCCCCTACAATCCGGTCGACATCAGCCCACTCTACTTCCGTCAACTCTCTCCGCTTCGGGGGTTTGTGGTTCGGCTTGTAAAAATTCTAAGCAGTAGAAATTTCCCAAGGCACCGGGCTTCGAACTACAAAGTATTTCCCCTTCCACCTTTTCATAGTGTCCGGATGCCCGTGCACCACCTTGTGGGGACGAAGCGATATGTAATATATGCCCTCCTGCTCTCCCAACAAACTCACCCCTAGAACGGCCCGAAAGTACTTCTGTTTCAAGGGCATTCCCCTCTCCTCACAGAGCAACATGAAGCAAACCAACTGCTTCCAAGAGTTGGGACCATACTGCATCGGGCAGAGGCCCCCCACCTCAGCACCCTCTTGATAAACGGGTGCAATGGCAGCCTTAGCCCCAAGACGAAAGCATCCTCGGGAAACATACAGTAGCCGGGTGCCAACTCGGTGGTCGAACCTGGGATTCATCAGCTCATACTCCCGTCCTATGAAGTAATTAGCCCTTATCACGGGCAGGTGATCGGCCTCCAAAACACACTGAACTTTGTCCATCTGGATCTGGGTTCGGCCTAGCAAAGATATTTTCACCCCGAACCGAACCAAATTCTTGACGTCGTCAGGGTACATCCTGATGGATCGGGGCTGCTTGAAGTACGGGACGTCGAGCCCGTGCTTAGGCGCAAACTTGTCTGGCATCCCCAGACTGTCCGGGAGACGCCATTTCTTCCTCCTCCTTCAGATACGAGGAGCAATCAGAGGAGATGGTGTCTCCAAAGGCGGAAGAATGGGGGGAACTTCCACAGCATCGTCCCCACTACTCGTCTAGGGCACCCCCGGCTCCCTCATCCACCACACCCTCCTTGACTTCTTCACCCTGTACCTCCTCCTCACCTTCAGAATTACTAGACTCCTCCACAAATGGCTTGCGACTACGGAGCAGAACTACGTCAAAAGCTTTGTGTAGGATGACGTGGAGGCCGACAGTTGATCCTCCTCATCCCTGCCAGAGGCACTCACTTCAGAACCGGACTGAGATAGCGACATAACAAAAGCGATACTAACCTGGGTTTTGTGAACGGGATGTCACCGGAAAGGTCAACGCCGGTAGCTAGAGAAAGAAGCTCCAATTTTTAGAGAGAGAAACAAAAGTTGAGAAATAAGGAGGGGGTGGGAGTTTTATAGAGAAACTCTCGACGCCTCGAATTTCACGAAAGAATCCTAACCGTCCAATCTTAATCATCAAAATCTAATGGCTGATAAAATTTCAATGCCTTGATTCTCCCCCCTTGACATCAGCAACACACGTGCGACTCATGAGCTGATAAAATCCTGACGCTCGACGCTCAGCATGTACCTCGAGCAACGCCCCATCTTTCTCACAAGATGAAGGGGCTCGACGCTCGGCATGTACTTCAAGCAAAGGCCCAAATTTCTCACAAGTTAGAATTGCTCGACGCTCGACGTGTACAGCGAGCACAGCCCCAGTTTTCTCACAAGCTGAAGGTGCTCGACGCTCGGCATGTACCTCGAGCAATGCCCTAGATTTCTCACAAGTTGGATGTGCTCGATGCTCGGCATGTAGCTCGAGTAATGCCCTAGCTTTCTCACATGCTTGGGGGGCTTGACGCTTAGCATGTACTTGGAGCAAAGGCCCAGCTTTCTCACAAGTTGGAAGTGCACGACGCTCGACATGTACAGCGAACACAGTCCTAGCTTTCTCACAAGCTGAAGTGGCTCGACGCTCGGCATGTACTTCGAGCAAAGGCCCAACTTTTTCACAAGTTGGAAGTGCTCGACCCTCGACATATACATCGAGCACAACCCTAGCTTTCTCACAAGCTGAAGGGGATCGACGCTCGGCATGTAGCTCAAGCAATGCCTTAACTTTCTTACATGATGGGGGCTCGACGCTCGGCATGTAGCTCGAGCAATGCCCTAGCTTTCTCACAGGCTGGGGGGCTCGAAGCTCGATATGTACAGTGAGCACAGCCCTAGCTTCTCACAAGCTGAAGGGGCTCGACACTCGGCATATACTTCGAGTAAAGGCCCAGCTTTCTCACAAGATGGAAGTGCTCGACGCTCGACATGTACAGCGAGCACAGCCCTAACTTTCTCACAAGCTGAAGGGGCTCGATGCTCGGCATGTACTTTGATCAAAGGCCCAACTTTCTTACAAGTTGGAAGTGCTCGACGCTCGACATATACAGCAAGCACAGCCCTAGCTTTCTCACAAGCTGAAAGGGCTTGATGCTCGATATATAGCTCGAGCAACGTCTTAGCTTTCTCACAGGCTGGGGGCTCGATGCTCGGCATGTACCTCGAGCAACGCTCCAGCTTTCTTACAAGCTGAAGGGGCTCGATGCTCGGCATGTACTTTGAGCAAAGGTCCGGCTTTCTCACAAGCTATAAAGGTTTGATGCTCGGCATGTACCTCGAGCAATGCCCTAGTTTTTTTACAAGTTGGAAGTGCTAGATGCTCGATATGTACAGCGAGCACAGCCCCAGCTTTCTCACAAGTTGAAGAGGCTCGATGCTCGGCATGTACCTCGAGCAACGCCCTAGCTTTCTCACAAGTTGGAAGTGCTCGACGCTCGGCATGTAGCTCGAGCAATGCCCTAGATTTATCGCAAGCTGGAGGGGTGGCTCGATGCTCGGCATGTACTTCGAGCAAAGGCCCAACTTTCTCACAAGTTGGATGTGCTCAATGCTCGACATGTACATCGAGCACAGCCCCAGCTTTCTCACAAGCTGAGGGGGCTCGACGCTCGACAAGTACCTCAGGCAACGCCTTAACTTTCTCACAAGTTGGAAGTGCTCGATGCTCGACATGTACAGTGAGCACAACACTAGCTTTCTGACAAGCTGAAGGGGCTCGATGCACGGTATATACTTCGAGATAAGGCCCAACTTTCTCACAAGTTGGAAGTGCTTGACGCTTGACATATACAGCGAGCACAGCCCTAGCTTTCTCACAAGCTGAAGGAGCTCGACGCTCGGCATGTAGTTTGAGCAACGCCCTAGCTTTCTCACAGGCTGGGGGGCTCGATGCTCGGCATGTACCTCAAGCGACGCCCTAGCTTTCTCACAGGTTAGGGGGGCTCGACTCTCAGCATGTACCTCGAGCAACACCCTAGCTTTCTCACAAGTTGGAGGTGCTCGATACTCGATATGTACAGCCAGCACAGTCCTAGCTTTCTTACAAGCTAAAGGGGCTCGATGCTCGGCATGTACTTCGAGCAAAGGCCCAACTTTCTCACAAGTTGGAAGTGCTCAATGCTCGACATGTACAGCGAGCCCATCCCTAACTTTCTCACAAGCTGAAGGGGCTCGACGCTCGACATGTACTTTGAGCACATCCCTAGCTTTGTCACAAGCTGAAGGGGCTCGACGCTTGGCTTGTACTTCGAGCAAAGGCCCAGGTTTCTCACAAGCTGTAAAGCCTCGATGCTCGGCATGTACCTCGAGCAACGCTCTAGCTTTCTCACAAAGCTGAAGGTGCTCAATGCTCGATGCTCGGCATATACTTTGAGAAAAGGCCTAGCTTTCTCTCACAAAGCTGAAGGCGCTTGACGCTCGGCGCTCATCATGTATTTCGAGCAAAGCCCTAGCTTTTGCACAAGCTTAGCGGGTTCGATGCTCGATGCCTGACACTCGATGCTCGGCATGTATTTCGAGCAAAACCCTAGCTTTCCCACAAGCTCGGGGGCTTGATGCTCGACATGTATTTCGAGCAAAGCCCTAGCTTTCCCACAAGCTGGAGGTTTCAATGCTCGGCACTCGACGCTCGACGCTCGGCATGTATTTCGAGCAAAGTCCCAGCTTTTCCTCCAGCTTGGGGACTCGATGCTCGATGCTCGATGCTCAGCATATAACCTCTCCAAGGGATTTTCCATCCTACCACCGTAACTACTCCTTCTCATGAACGACCTCACTCGTCGCTCTATGCCTCGACTTTACCGACGCTCGGCTGGGTGCCGACCCCAGTTACTTCTCAGGGACTCAATAATCCCCTCTGCTCTTCCCACAAAGACAAAAATACTCCTCCAAGTCTGGTTTACATAGCTCTGAAGGAGTGGGGGACTTATGATATGGTATAAATGATGTAGTCCCTTCAGGACCGTCAGATCTCCTCAGATTTTGCTCCTCCATGATCATCGTCAAACAGGTCCAACGGACTTCGACCAGTTTAGGCCCACTGGCTAACGGGTCTGACCCGGCCCATCAAGGGCAAATACCCGTTAGCCCTTGCCTATAAATACCAGACCCCCTCCTTCCTTCTAAAGGTAATAACCCCCCCTCCCCCCCCACCCTTTCTATTGTTGCTTTCTCGGTGAATGACTAGATCGTCGGAGGGAACTTTCCCGGTATTTCTAAGCATTGTGCAGGTATAAAGATCCGAGCCGAGCACTCAGCCTCTACCTCTCTCCTGCTACCCCCGAGCCGAATGTACAACCCGAGGATCAGACCAACGCCAGCGTCGTTCTTTCCATTTCACAAATTACAAGAACTCACACCTGCTGTCCCTACACCCAAAAACAAGCCGCATCAGTCAAGAATTTAGAAGAGAGCATTATTTGAATGCTTTACTTGTATGTTACTAGATTTAAGAATGAATAACCTATGTAAATTACTTTCATACTATAATTAAACTCATGCTCAATATTGGATCAAATAATAGGGAGCCACATTCCTTACACATTTTTCTACATTATAAGAGATAATATTTTGGCGTTGTTTTCAATCGAGGATAATAAACACTCAACACATTAGGCATGCATATTGTACCTTTTTGTGTCTTTCTCGACAGTATCAAGCATATATCAGGTGAGAGCGAGATCGTTACCATACATATACATTGGACAATATTTTTTTGAAGATTTTGTTTAGCTAACTGAAAATATTTGAATAGCACATGTGATTATAGTTTTTTCAGTGAATTTTGTACCAAAATGACCCACTTTTCAAAGTATTTACCAAACTAACCCACTTTCAAAAGTATTTGCCAAAATGACCTACTCGATATCGAGTGTGGTGAAAAAATCATCGCTATTTGAGATAGCGTGTGTATGTTGAGGTGTTACTCCACCACTTGAAGAAAATACCAAGTTTAGACTCGCTATCTAAGATAGCGAGTGTGTTTGTACCACACTCACTATCTCAGATAGCGAGTGTATGTTGCGGTATTTCTTCACCACTTGAAAACATGAAGAAAATATCAAGTTTAAACTTGCTATCTCAGATAGTGAGAGTGGTAAAAAAAATCATAGCTATTTGAGGTAGCGAGTGTATGTTGAGTGTTTCTCCACCACTTGAAGAAAATACCAAGTTTAAACTCGCTATCTCAGATAGCGAGTGTGGATTAGAGAGTTTTTTTTTAAAGATAAGACTCGCTGTTTCGATTTCTCTCTTCACTTCTCTCTTTCCATTCTCTCTCCCAAATCCCAATCCTCACAAATTCGTGATTTCACCAACAAAATCCATCCAAAATCTATTGAGATCCACTTCATCACTCACAACCATCTCTACTCCCACTCTCAAAACTCTAAACCCATCATCCAAGATCTCGAATTTTGTTGATTTTAGGAAGGGTAAAAAGAACTGCGGCGGAAGCAGGTGCATTCATCTCGTCCTCATTCGCTACCTCCTAAAGCACCCATCTATCGTACGGTTAGTCTTCATACTTTTGCAATTTGATTTTGGGTTAATTTTGATTGTGCGTTAAATTAAACGTAATGTTGAGAGCTCATGATCTGTGGGATGATTAGTTAATAGATAAATTTGAAATTTATTTATGTATATTTAGTTAAAAGTGAATGCTACTTTGAGATATAATTTAATTTTGATATAAATAGGATTATCGACATATAATTTAACTTTGAACTAGCATGTTAAAAGCTTTTGATATGGATATGATTATTAGATATTTGTTCATGTTATTGTTGAATTCTTCATTTATATGTGTGTATTTTATTGGTGTTAAATTGTTTGGTTTTAAAGTACGCAATTCTACTGTACTAAAATACATATAAAATTGTAGGATTCCCATCGCTAACAGATATGACACGAACGTGAAATATTCATGAAGAAGGAACGGGTAGTAGACCCCCAAGTAACCGAGATCACAGAGGGCTACGAACTTGTTATGGATGACCCCCAAGTAGTGGTCGCAAAGGTGGACAAAGACACCAAATGTAAGATAATTGTCTTTATTCGATTAATTTGATTTTGTTTTGATAAAATAGTACATTGTGTAATTGATGTTTATTGTTATTTGTTGTGTAGGTCGATCCGGGTCCGTCTTCTTTGCTAAATCAGTCGAGCCCTTTTTCTTCCCCAAATCAGTCGAGCCCGTCTTTTTCGCGAAATGAGCCAGGCCCTTCTTCATCATCTTATGTTCCACCGGTGGGTCTCGGTCCTCTCGACCCAAGGCTCTTGAGCTTGCAAAGGCAACATCGTTCAAAGGACGTGTGGGACGTACAATCAAAAGAGTGTACATTTTGGGGGCATGCCACTTTACCAATGCATCCACGTATCCACAAGTTGTTATGGGATTGCAGGTTGTACGACATCGTTTTAATGAGTTTAATTAAGACCAACTGTCCTCTTCTATCCGTCCTTCTCGAATGTTGGTGTCCAAAAATGCAGAGTTTTTACTTGTCGGTAGATGAGATGTCTGTGACACTACAGGATGTGGCAGTGATCAATGTCTTCCCATCAATGGACAGGTCGTAACTGGAATGATGGACTTCGATCCACAGTTTCTTATCACATAATATCTGAGGGTTCAGCCGGACATAGGGCTATTGTCGGGAAGTCTCTTCGATTGAAATGGTTGAAGGATACTTTCACCGATAAGTTGAATGAAGATTCGAACGACTACCAAGTCTAGTGCTATTGCAGGGCATATATTATGTCATTGTTTGGAGGTGTCATGTTTTCGAACTTCATCGGTATTTCTGTTCTCGTAATGTGCTTACCTTTAATCGCAGATCTTGGGACCGTTGGGGTGTACAGTCGGGTGGTGCAGCATTAGCTACATTATATATGAGTTTGTGCAACTGCGCTCTTGGTGCGAGTCAGATGAATGGACCGATATAGTTGCTACAAGTATGGAGTTGGGAACGCATACATATTGGGAGACACGTAATTAGTAGGCAATCATCAAAGTGGTTGCATGTTCCGAGTGATCCTCACATGAAACCATCACAAGGTATATACTAGTCTGGATCTCTAACATACAAGGCTAACCCAAATCGCTGCTTGACATACTACAGAGACGAGTTTGATACATTGACGGATGACTGTGTTAAGTGGGAGCCTTATACGGAGGAGCGTTTAGCGAGCTTATCACCTGTGTGCACGGTGACTCGTGAGCTATGGTTGACAAGAGCTTCTCTTGTCAACTTCGGGACAATGGAATCCTATTTTATTGATAGAGTACTTCGACAATTTGCCCTCTGTCAAAATATTTCGGTCGCACAACCATTTAATGCCGATTTGCATAGTGTTACCGATATAGGTCGACAACCGAGTCACGATTGGGCCGCTTGTTTGCATACCCACGTCGATATATGGAACAATCATCGTTTTGATCACGTGATTGTTAATATTCCCCCATTCGATGCCGATTTACATGGACCGTATATGATTTGGTATCGGAGAATGCCCCGACTTTATATATCTCCTACATCCCAAATGTCTGCGAGTGTGCAAGTACCGACTTGGCGACGAGCCGCTGATCCAGCTCACGACCATTTCGTTCATTTACCAATGTTTCAACCAAAGGCAACATTGATTCAGAATCTCGTAAGTTTAATTTTGTATCTATTCATTTTATATTACACATTTACATATACATTATACATTATGCCTTTAATACATGTTATTTTTTTGAGTGCAGATGGCCTAAACATGGATCCAGGCAAAAGAATGTGCGAAGGTGTTAATGAGAAATGTTGCCGAACCAGGGAAGGATTTTGCACGAAAAATGGTGAGTTCGTGTCGGGCACAAGCTGATCTTGTTGGCGAAGGAAATTCTACAGCGACTTCAAAGTCTCTGGAATCTAGCAATTCCCATAGTCGCTATCTCAGATAGCGGCCCTAGTACAACCAGGCTCGCTATTAGAAATAGCGACTGTGAGTGTTTTAGATTTTTCAGAGACATAAAAATTGCTGGAAACTGGCAATTCTCGCAGTCACTATCTCAGATAGCGACCCTAGTACAACCAGGCTCGCTATTTGAGATAACGACTGTGAGAGTTGTAGATTTTCCAGAGACTTTAAAGTCTCTAGAAACTGGTGAGATAAAGAGCCTCTTTGAAACAGGCTCGCTTTCTGAGATAGCGACGGTGGGATTTTATTTTCCACAGAAGTTAGCAATCTTAATTTTTTCTTGTATACATAATGACTCGACTTTAAACACACATACATTATGCCATATAATATCTTAGATAGAAACAAAGTGGCTATATCTCAAACTCAACTAAATATGCACAATTAACCAAAATGATACATAACAAAAATCCTTAATTGTGACGGATTAGTCACTGGAAAAATTCATAACCAAAAAAATACATAAAAAAATTCCGTAACCAAAATAATACATAACACAATAGACCAAAACATGAGTTTGAAATAAATGCCTAATTTACATAGTTTGACGGCTTTGTGAAGTTTGGCTTGAGTTTTTTCGGCATTGGCGCATATTGTGACCTTTCAAACCACATTTGGAACAAGTTATCCTCGTACCAGTGCTCGACCCATCTCTTACATCCATGTCATTATGAATTCCTGTGGTCTTTGGTCGCCCTTTTCTAGAACGTCGTAGGCTCGTATCAGCTATAAGGCGTGGTCCACTATGAACAGGCCAATATGCCGGATCTAATGTCAGATGAAAGGTGGGAGCCCATGTTTGTGTTAAGGCACTAATAGAATAAAATGTATCAACATATGGTTTGTAATCAACAGCACGACATGCACAAGCCGCCAACACTTAAGAACATGAAATATGATACAGCTGAAATTTCTGACAAGTACACGTTTTAGTTGATAAATTAATGATATGCAAGTTCCCACCTTTTGAATTCTCACATACTCTTCATATACTTGTTTTGACTGAAAAACTCCAGGTTGATGATGACACATTATGACCTCATGCAAGTTGGCTCTCTCACGCCGGAAATCGATCAAATCCTGAACTCTTGGAGCGAAATTTTTTCCTTCACTTATAAGCGTGTTGGCTAATTGGCGACGGGTGACAAAGTAAAAATTGAGACGGTAAAAGATCATTTCCACAATTGCAGTTACGGGTAAACTATGCACACATTTCAAAACTGAGTTGAAAACTTCTGATATGTTTGTAGTCTTATGCCATATCGACGACCTCATTTATCATAAAGAGCCTATTTCTTAACTGATTTCTCTTTCAACCAAGTAGCTGTCTCCACATTGATAGTTTCCAGCTCAGCGAGTTTGCTATGGAACTTTTTAGGTTGGGTTTGACATGCTATAATTTTAACTTTTTTCCTCATAATTTTGCAAACAATTTTGGTGAAGAAATTCATTGCGAAATGTCTACAATAACCCAAAGCCAAACCGATCGGTGATAAAAAAACGAATGCAGCTCATAAACCATGTCCAAGTATATACACTCTCTCCATCAATTATTGCAAAGGCAAATGGAAAAAGGTTATCGTTTGCGTCCAGTGAAACGAAAATTAACAAACAACCCTTGTATTTTCCATACAAGTGTGTTCCATCAACACTTATAATAGGTCTGCAAGACTTGAACCCTTCAACGATGCACCAAATGCCCAAAATACTCCTTTGAATGTTTCCTCACTGGGACCGGAATCATACTTAACCAAATGGACAACGGTTCCTGAATTTTCTGCTTGTATTACTGATAGTAGATAAGGCAACTTAGTATATGCTTCTTCAAAGGAACTGAACAACCTCTCAATAGCTTTTTGTTTTGCAATCCAAGCCTTCATATATGTAATCTGATAACTGAAATATAGTTTGACTATCTCAATAATGGCTCGCGGTGTTATTCATAGCTCAACCTTAACAACATTCACAATCAAATTGCATAAAAGTTTAGCGTCAACTTTACAGTGGTCTTGATTCAACGTGGGATTCAAACATGTATGAGGCCCTACAATTTTCTTCACCACGAAATTTGTCCCATCCTTTGGAACGACTGCACATAATCTCCATGGGCAACCGCCATCACTTACGACTGGTGAGATTTACACCATCTTCTCAATGGTACGTTTTCTAGGTGCCAATTTATATTTCACAGTATATAGGGTCGGTGTAGATTTCATTGTGACAAATTCTCGATGTTTCTTTATGGAGTATAGCTTCACTGCATGCTGGATCGATTCTTTACTTTGAAACTCCTGCTCAATGTACAATTCATCAATGTTCGATGAACCAGACGACTCTTGTGGAACTTGATTTACTCTCGCACTTTGTGACATCGCCTCGGTAACATGAACATTAATATTATTGAAGACATCATTAACGTTCATGTCATTATCGTTTCTCTCATTTATATTAACATTTACATATTCATCTTCTTCCACTTCGTCATCATTTTCTTCACTCTCATCAACTTCATCATCTGTTTCTTCCTCTTCTTCATCATCATCTAATAATTCGTTGTTAACGGCAGCATTTTCAAATATTCCAAATACATTGTCATTTTGGACATAATAATGAACCAAAATAGGTTGACATGGTAACTCAAATTCTAGAGGATCCAGGGTTGTATTTGTCAATGTATATTCTTGTGGGGGCGGTGGGGTTGCATGTGATGTTTGAACTGGGTTAGAACTCATTCCATGTGTCGGTTCTTCTCGTACGAAGCTTGAATTAGAATTAGCATGTGGCTGGTCATTAATAATTTTGATTTGCTGAATATATAATTTCAATGCGGACCAACTATAATTTGGATCAAGTGTCCTAGCAATCATGGACTTTAAATCGTTGTCATTTGCTATGGGCACAATCATAAAATATTGACCTTCATCTTTTTTCGCTGCATAACGAGCTAAAATTTAACATTCCATTTATCTCTAGCCCAATTAGTAACCTCATAAATTTTCTTAACTAGTTCTGCCATTGTAATTGTACAGGGTACCCAAATTATTTCAGGATCAACAACACTATAACAACAACATAGCTTTGCGTCATGAATAATTTCACCACCAAAATAATTTCGAATAGGAATATCGTAATCCATACTTATACATATTTATACAAAAATGTGAGTCATTACCTAATCAACCCAAGTGTACACGATAAAAGGTTATACAAAGCATACCTTCAAATCAATGATCGGGAAGATTGAGCAATTATGAGCATGGAAAAGACGGTATAGATCACTTGCATCCAAACCAATCATCTTTATACTATCCCAAATTCAACTTAATTGGGGATATTGGATAATGGGTTTAGGGTTTTGAGAGTGGGAGAACAGAGGAATGTGAGGGGATGAAGAGGATCCCTTGAGATTTGGAAAATTTTTGTGGGTGAGAACACGAATTTGTAAGCTCGGGTTTCGGAGTTTGGAGAGAGAGTAGAGAGAGAGAGATAAGTGAAGAGAAGAATGAGACAGCGAGTTTGGGTTTATAAAAATCCTCAGTCGACACTCGCTGTCTGACAGCGAGTGTGGTACAAATTCATTCACTATCTCAGACAGCGAGTCTAAATCAAATATTTTTCAAATTTTTCTTAAAGTTAAACTCGATATCTCAAATAGCTACGGTATTTTCATGAAACTCGCTATCTGAGATAGCGAGTGGATCATTTTGATAATTAGTTTCAAAAGTGGGTCAGTTTGGTAAATCATTTCAAAAGTGGTCATTGTGGTAAATAATTCCTTCTTAGCAGTAAAACAGAAAATAATTGCAGTCTTTTATAATAAAAAATTGATTAAAAAATCTTTATGCAGTAGAAGAAGTTATTCCAGAAATAGGTGGCCGCCGTTCCGGTTAAAGAAATATTCAAGTCGGCGGAATTGCAATAAAGAAATCGGCACTTTTATCTGTAATGATTAAGAAAAGCAAAGCAACTTATTCTACAACTAATTATTAATTTTGTGAGAGTCAATTATAATTTCATATACTTGTATATAATAAGATTGTACATACATGCATAAACACATACTTCTGTTATATCCAAACTCTTTCGTATAAAAAAATAATACTAAAATCCAAAGGCTAAAGAAGGAATAAAGGGAGATGTTAGATATTATTATAGTCCCATATTGGTTGCAGAGTTGTTTTGATATTTGTTCTCCTCCTATATATAGGTGGTATTGTACTTGGTTGAACTCAATTCAATATTCAGTATTGTTTTCATCTCTCTGATTTATCTTAACATGGTATCAGAGCCAATTACTCAAATTTTCTTCTCTTAAAACTTTTCCATCAAAATATCCTCAAATTCCAAACAGCCAAAGTTATACAAAGTTCTTCCTAAAACCTTAGATCAAAAAAAAAAAGTTCATTGCCTCTTCCTCAACCTCGCAAACACCGCAACTTCAACTCCAGCAAATTCCCCCAGTCGTCGACCTCCCGAACTCCCTTCGTCTCTGATTCCATCGAATCCGTTGAGAAAACTAGGGGTGGGCATCGGTCGATATCCGACCTATTATAGACCATCCACCACCGATCCAAAGAAAATCGGTTTTTTAATTTTCTCATCCGCAACCATCTGAATCTTAATTGGATTGGTTTCCATCCAAGCCGATTAAGCTCAGTTTGGATTGGATTGGATGGTCGGTTTGGCGTGCTACTTTTCACCTTCAACATCATTCATAATTTTGTTGAAATTTAAAAGATCAACTTCAATCAAATTTAAGAAACAACCTCTATTTGTTATTCAGAAATGAATTTAAAATGAAGATTCATAAAACTACAAGTTGTTAATGAATTTTGTACTAATTGTTTGAGATGATGACGTTTAAATTGGTGAGATAAACTATTTTTTTACTTGCATACTTTTGTAATCTTAGTTTATTATCATAAAAGAAACATCAATAACCATAGCTAATTGAATTTCAGGTACAATAAACAAGGATTTAGAAAATTATTTCTGTTTGACTTGATTAAAGTAGCTAGTAAATGTTACATCAACTTCATGATTCTATTAGGTTGGGTCATACTTTAAATCAAGTATTTCTCAACAACATAACACAGAATTATGGAGAATTAAAACATAGGTAGAACAACTGCACGGTTTGTATTAAAGAAATAGACTGTTTGTATATCAAAGAAAATGAGCTATTTGTATATTCAAGAAATTAAAGGAGAACTATATTTTTTATGGACTTATGCATAGAGGTACGGTCGGTTCGGTTTCATCGGTTATTTGAAATCCCCATCCAACAACCGAATCGGTCCAGTTGGTTATTGAAAATCAATAACCGGGCCAATCCAAATCCCCAATTGGTTCATTTAAAAACCGGTCGGTTCGGATTGGATTGGTTTGGATTGGTCGGTTTGGAAAATAGTTGTCCACCCCTAGAGAAAACAACCCAGGCTCGGATCCAAAACTCTCCTCCCTTCTTCAAAACCCTAACTCTAAATCTCACACCATTCCATCATTGGCGGCATTCGGATCCAAGTCTCTCGCGATCACCCTCATCGCTATTGCACCCATCTGCTCTCTTGCCGCCGCTTAGGCTCCCGCCCCCAGCCCCACCTCCGATGCCCCCTCTGCCGCCGCCTCTCCGATCGCCACCACTTTCGTGTTCTCCGCCGCCGCGTGAACACCAACCAGTGCCTTCATCGTTGTTTTGATCCGCTTTCTTTGTTCTCCTCCGCTTTCTTTGTTGATTGAATCAGCATTTTGATTGCTATTTTTTTTTGACTCAGGTTTATTTTCCAAAAAAAAATGTGAAAAAAAAATCAAAAAAAAATTTATTATTATTATTATTATTATTATTATTATTATTATTATTATTATTATTATTATTATTATTATTATATATATAGGTACCACTACTTGATGGCATCTCAGTCTCTCCCACAGATTTCCGCCTCCACTGACTTCCCCGATGTAACCGCTTCTCGCTCCTCTTCCAGATTCAAACAGCAGTAGCGCCACTTTCAGTCTGCCTCCGACCTCCTACCTTCTCCTTACATCATTCATCACCCTACCCCACCTCTACTTCCATCACCGGTAGCACCGCCCTACTCCCTACCCCGATCCAGACACCAGCAGTATCTCCCTCCACCTTGTGCTCTCAGTCACAGCAGCGCTAGTCTTATTTCTCCTCGCAGTGCTTCTTCTCTCACATCCTCGGCCATGCCCGTCACTCCAGCCTTGTCGTCTCCTGCTGATTGGGCTAATCTTCAGCAATGCCTTACTCTGCTGGAACTACAGCTCATGGGTCAGTCTATCAATGTTGGCTCTTCTGCTCCTGCACTTTCTGCCATTCCCGATATGAATTCATTCTGGATTTTAAGTTCTGGTGCATCACATTATCTCACTGGTAATCAGACACTATTCACCACCTGCACAGTACTTTTCTCTCACTCTCCATCTCTACACACAGCTGATGGCTCACCACTTCTTATTACTCACTTAGGGACAATTAGCTCTTCCACTCTCACATTACCATATGTTCTTTATGCTCCTCATTTATCAATAAACCTTATTTCTATTAGTGCGTTGTGCGATAGTGGTCTTGTCGTTACTTTTGACTCTTTAAGTTGTTCTATTACTGATTCCTCCACCGGTGAGGAGTTTGGGCGTGCTAGTCATCAGGGTCGTCTATATTATCTAGATTTTCTTCGTGCACATCACCCTCCTTCTAGTTTTTCCAGTATTGTTTCCTCTGATGCTGATCTGTAGTACCGATGTTTAGGTCATATTAGCGCATCATGACTCCAGACTATAGCTCGCAGTGGTGCCCTTGGTGCTCTCACTTTTAAACTTTTATCTGATTGTCAAGGTTGTCATTTGGCCAAACACATTGCCCTACCCTTTAGTCACAAAAGAACTTCTGAAACCACTCATCCTTTTCAACTTGTTCATTCTGACATATGGGAAGCCTCTTTCGTACCTTCGTGGAAAGGCTATCTCTATTATGTTGCCTTCATCGATGACTTCAGTAGACATACATGGGTTTTTCTTATGCGTCAGCGATCTAAGATACCTGATATTTACCAGTTCTTTACAACTATGATTCACACTCAGTTCGGTGTGCGCATTAAGACTTTCGATCGGACGGTGCACATGAGTACATTTCCACCACTATGAGATCGATCCTTCAGTCTCACGACACCCTTTTTCAGCAATCATGTCCTCACACACATGAGCAGAATGGTGTAGCTGAACGCAAGCATCGTCACATCCTTGAGACGGCTCGCGCTCTTTTACTCTCCTCTTCTGCTCCTCGTTCTTTCTGGGCTGAAGCTATCATGACCTCTGTTAGTCTCATCAACATTACTCCCTCGTCTGCCCTAGCTGGTACGACGTCTTATGAGGCTCTTTATTATTCACCTCCCGACTACAGTATGCTCCGTACCTATGGATGCACCTGTTACGTCCTTCTCCCTCCTACTGAGCGCACGAAGCTCTCCGCTCGTGCTGCTATGCATTCACCTAGGTCTCAGTTCTAAACACAAAGGTTATCGTTGTTTTAATCCATCAGCGGGCTGTGTTGACATTTCTCGACATGTGTCCTTTGTGGAGGACTCCCCTTACTAACTGACTCCCCCCAAGGATACTAGATTTCTCGATTCCTCAGTTGTTGCTAGCCCCCGACTTTATCTTCCTGCATTCCTTTTGATCCCACTCTCCTGGCTCCATTCACATCTCTTGTAATCCTTACACCTGTTGTTCCCCCTACCGAAATACCATCTACATCCCCACAGCAACCAGCACCCATCCCACCTACTTTCCCAACGACATATGCACCTACTCTACACCCTGTCAGTCCACCACCTCTTCGTCAGTCTACCCGTTTCACTTCTGGTATTCCTCCGGCACGTTATACACCTGATGCCACTGGTCCTTCTGACCAGTTTAGTTTTGCCACCCTAGCTTCCTACTCACCATAGTTTCATGTATATCTCACTGCTATACACTCTACACGTGAGCCCAGAACCTATCAAGATGCAATTCAATATCCTGAATGAAGGAAAGCTATTGCAGAGGAATTCAGTGCATTTGATCAGACTGGCACTTGGGATGTTGTTCCTCTGCCAGAGGGGGTTCAGCCTATTAGCTGCAAGTGGATCTTCAAGGTCAAATATCAACTTGATGGATCTATTGAGCGACACAAGGCTCATCTAGTAGCCCGAGAATTTACTCAAGAGCATGGCATTGATTATGATGAGACATTTGCTCCCATTGCACAGATGACTACTATTCGCATTCTTTTTACTGTTGCAGCCATCCGCAAATGGCCGTTATACTGGATGGACGTGAAGAATGATTTTCTTCATGATACCTTATTTGAGGTTGTTTATATGGATCCTCCTCCTAGCCTCCCTACTCCTCCTTGTCATGTTTGCTAGTTGCATCAGACTATATATAGTTTGAAGTAGGCCCTTCGAGCCTGGTTTGAGTGTTTTCGCCTTGTCATCACCAAGGCTGGTTTTAGTCAGAGTTCTCAGGACCATTCTATGCTTATGCGGTCATCACCGCAGGGGAGGGTAATTCTACTACTCTATGTTGACGATATGATCATTACTAGGGATGACTCTGCAGGCATTACATCTACCCAAAAATACCTTCATCAGCAGTTCCATATCAAAGACCTTGGCAGACTACGTTATTTTCTGGACCAAGAGATTGTTCATGGATCTCGGGGGATTCTCATTTCTCAACAGAAATACAAATCATGTATTATCTCCACCACATGCCTTTCTGATAGTAGATCAGCCAATACACCCTTAGAGCTTCATGTGAAGCTTCGTCCCACTAATGGTGAGCTCCTTCCTGATCCCACTAGATAAGACAGATTGTTGGACAGTTTGTCTACTTATGCATGACCAGACCTGATATTGCTCACGCAGTCAGTGTTTTCAGTCAGTTTGTTTCTGCTCCTACATCAGTTCACTACGGTGCTCTTCTTCGGATTCTCAGATATCTTCGGGGCACTATTACTCGCTCATTATTCATGCATGCTACAACCAAAGTAGAGCTGAGTGTATATTCTAATTCAGATTGGGCAGGTGATCCTACTATCAGACGGTCTACCACCGGTTTCTGTCTATTTCTTGGTGATTCGCTGATCTTATGGCGAAGTAAGAAACAGGCAGTTATTGCATGTTCTTCGACTGAAGCTGAGTACAGAGCAATGGCAGCTACTACTAGAGAGATTGTTCATGTTCGTTGGTTGTTATCAGATACGGGTGTCACTCTTACAGAAGCTACTCCTTTTCATTGTGATAACCAGAGTGCATTGCACATTACAAGCAACCCTATCTTTCATGAGCGAACGAAGCATATAGAGATTGATTGCCATTATGTTTGTGAGCGTTTTGAGGCGGGGACCATTTCTGTCCATTCTGTTACATCTTCCCAGCAGACTGCAGACTTCTTTACCAAATTTCATACTGTTCAGAGACTTAGATACTTAGTAGGCAAACTCACACTGTTTGACCTATCAGGACTTTGTTGTAGTAGGTGCAGTAGTGGATTGTGGACCTTGATGTTTTAGGTTTTGTTTTGGATATTGTACTAGTATCTTGTAGTGCTCATGTATATGGGTTGCTCTGTTGTAATGTATTTAATTAACTGTTCATTAATGAAGTGGTGACTATATCACATTTTGCTCCCAAAAAAAAAAAAAAAAAAAAAAAAAAAACAACATTGTGATGTAGGAGCCTGCACCATCTGTTTTCCACAACTTACATTTAGGAATTAGGTTAGCTGGATGCATATCTTTTTTTTTTTATCATAAAAGGTTGGCCAAAACCCCCCCTGTGTTTCATTAAAAAACTTTTAATAAAACAGTAATCAATTAACGGACAATAATGTTCATGTCACCCATATGCAGGCCATGATGCTCATTCTCCGACCCAAGAATGAGTCCCCCTACCGAACATGATAGCGACTGGCCCCAAAAATACATCAAAATACATGAACCCAAAGTACATCACATTCCCGACGTCCAAATACATGAACCCAAAATACCAAAAAAGTCGGCAGATGTGCATGTTCCTCCCTCCCTCCCTCGATCCGGGCAATCACCCCTCTCGTGATGTACCTTCCTTCCCTGTGGCTCTTCTTAAATGGTGGCAACGTCAGTGTACATATTCCTGATCTTCGTTTGCTCTTCACCTGCCATTTTAGATCAGAACATGATATTAGCAATAATCTTGAAAAGTATTTGTTGATGCATGATGTTTCTGTGTGTTACTCTAAAATTCTATTGTAGTCTTTTTTTGAATAGTTTGATCTTTTTTTTTTTTTTTTTGAATAAATGGTTATCGTTGTAGTCTAGCCAGTCTAGCCTTAACCCTGAAGTATTTTTTTAATACCTATTCTAAATATTTTTTATCATCTCATCTACAACTCAGTTGTAAATGCATAATATGATCGTAACTGTGCGTCAGAGCTCAAATAAGTCGTTCTTTCTTTTTCCATCTCGATAAAACTATAACTATAGGATGATCCAAGGACTTAAGGGAGATCGAGTAAAAATACGTAAAATAGATGTCGCGGAGATTGAGAAGTTGAGTGGAAGCAGAGATAGATGAGAGCCCGACCAAGACCTAATTGAGCGGAGAGAACATCAATGATTGACCCGGGCATGTTGATCGATAATAAAGTAATTATAATCAAAATAAATACATGGTGATAATAATTAATAAGTTTTTAAAAAGTATGATTAAATTATATTTATTTAATTAACCAATGATGCTTCCTGTTTGTTTACTTTGACATTTTAACCTCCACAATGCACTGGCCACCATTTTCTTTGACTCCAATGATTGCAAGAGATAAAATTCAACAAAGGAACGAACGATCCACAGTGCATGCATCCTGCTTTTAGAGATTAATAATTGAGTAAACTATGATTATTTAGAGAATAACTATTAATTAATTTAGTAACAAAGTAAATTGGAAGGCATATTTGTAGTAGATTAGATTAGTTATTAATTATTAATTATTTTAATGAGGAAAAGAAGAGATTGGTGCAACCCCACACCACACCAAATCAATCAAATTTCTTACTCTACTGGAGTATCTTTTTATGTGATAGGATAATTTGAACTGAACCCCTGAATTTTCAGGTTTTGGCAGATAATTCACTTACTTTTAAAAGTGACACGACGAGCATCTATAGTCGTTGAAGGTAAAAAAATGAATATATGGATAAATGAAAATAAGAATTGAACTTTTGCTGCACTCGTTAGAAAGCTATTTTTTGACAATCTATCGTAAAATAATAAGCGACGGCACATGAAGTACCGTCGGAGAGGGGAAAAAACACTTAATTTTGTGGGACGGCACTTCGAGTGCCGTCCGATCGGAAAAAAAAATGAAAATACAAGGAGCGACGGCACATGAAGTGCCGTCGGAGCCAAAAGTGAAAAAAATATATCCGTTGGATTGTGAAAAATGCCCATCAAATAGCCGTTGAATATAAGCGGGGGCATTTTAATCAATGAAGAATTTTTTTTTTTTTAAATATAGCAAAGGACGGCACATGAAGTGTTGTCCGAGAACAAAGGAAATATTGGGACGGCACTCGAAGTGCCGTCCAAGGATGAATTCGTTTTGGGTTTTTTTATTTGTTTTTTGGGCTTTTTAATTGCAAAAAATTCCTTTATTTTCAACGGACGACACTTCGCACTTGAAGTGCCGTCCGACGCGGAATTTTTTTTTTTTTTTTGGGTGCGACGGCACTCGAAGTGCCGTCGCTCAAATATGGATAATTCTCAAATCGATTCTCATTTATAGCACACGACTGTAGCGATTTATCGATAAAATGGATATTTGGCAAACGAATGCAGCACGTTCTTCAGCCAAATATCCATTTTATCGATATTTGGCAAACGACTACAGATGCTCTAATTCCTTCTATTACTTTCCACTATAAAAACTAGTAATCTACATGTGCGATGTACGTTTTAATTGATTTTTTTTATATAGTAAATAATAAGGCGTAATCTGGTCTTAGGTTACTCATCACATAATCTTTACAAATTATCCCTAGTGGCAGTGGCACAAACTTTTATTTTATATAAGTGACACTTTTGTAAATAATTATCTCGTAAATAAATTTAAACTTTGAGGGTACTATAGTAACTAACAATAATTGAGTAAATAAATGGTTAATATAACTCTCACTTTAAAATGAATGGTTGATATTATATGGTTGATCATGTATACAAATTATAGGTTGTCTACAAATGACGACCCCTACTCTCCCATTATAATATTAGAGATTAGAGATGTAATCTTTATGTTATGAAATTCCTTTCTTCCTACAGATTTTCTTTAAGAAAAGTTTTAGTCAAAAATTCTACTGATGTATCATGACACTAAACTCTTTTCCGGACAATAATAACACTAATACATTTGTAGCAAAAAACAATGGTCGAAAGTTAACACCTTATTAGTGAAACAGGCTAACTAAACTTTATTTAAAATAAAATATATAAAAAAAATCGTAGCTCAAATGGTAAAAAGAAGTCTTGTTGGAGATCAGTAATACTTTGTTAGAAAAACAACTTTTGAAAGAATTTTAGTGTTACTTTTAAAAGTCAAAAGATTACCTGCAAATTGTAAGAAAATCAACGGTTTTAGTGAAATTTACCCTGAATAAAATAAAAAAAGAGAAGAACACACTGGCATGTGACTGTCAACAGCAATCCTGAGGCTTCGATGATCGAATAAGATTATGTTATGAGCAAAGAGAGTACACAGAGTTCTTTAATGAAGTTGGTACCACCTTTTGGTTATTAAAAAAATACAGTGCGAAAAGTATCCACCGTTTAGCCTTAAAAAAAATCAACTCAAATTGTTGGGTGACAAAGCACCTCAACCGCAACCTCACCTCATCCTTTTTTCTCCCCTCCAAAAGTAAAACCAACGTTGATGCAACAACCAGCTAATTGGGTTTTTTTTTAATATATACCATATAAACTATTTGCATAAAGATAACGGTTGTCAAAGTAATTGTGCTGCCAAAGTAATTGCGTTCAGAAACTCAACAATTGCACTCGCCGTTCCCAACTGCCAGTTTAATTTTTTTGTGCTCACCCTTGGGACATAGAGCTTCACTCTTTGTGAAATTTCATATATTCTCGCTGTTCTCGACAACTAGTCTAGTATAAAGAACCTCGTTGTTGGAAACGGCGAGTCTTATTTGAAAATCTTTAAAAAAACTCGCCGTTGGGAATATCGAGTCTAGTATAAAGAACCTCGTCGTTCTCAACGGCGAGTCTTGTTTGATAATTTTAAACTAAACCCGCCGTTCGCAGTAACGAGTTTCACCAAAAAAATTAAAACTAGGTCCGCCGTTCCCAACGACGAGCACAAAAAAACTAAACTCGCCGTTGGGAATAGTGAGTCTAGTTGACGAGTCTCTAAGTGCAATTAGTTTGACTACTGTCATCTTTCTGCAAATAGTTTCGAAAAATGACATATATTAAAAAATATCCAGCTAATTCCTTGCTTTGCTGGACTTTTAAAAAAAAAATAATATATATATATATATATATATATATATATGACATTTTTTGAAACTATTTGCAAAAAAGAACGGTTGCCAAAGTATTTACACTCAGA
The DNA here is from genome assembly GCA_017893485.1 of Hemerocallis citrina. NCBI lineage: Eukaryota > Viridiplantae > Streptophyta > Magnoliopsida > Asparagales > Asphodelaceae > Hemerocallis > Hemerocallis citrina. The sequence goes on along the minus strand of CM030360.1, from coordinate 236,790,843 downwards.
AAATCAGCAACTAAACTTGTTGTTCCCAACGGCGAGCTTAGTTATATCGTGCTCGTCGTTGGGAATGGCGAGTCTAGTTCTAAATTTTTTTGAAACTTCTTGTTTCCAATGGCTAGTTTAGTTCAAACTTTAAAACAAGACTCGTCATTCCCAACGGCTAAGTTCTTTATACTAGACTCGTTGTTGGGAACGGCGAGGTTATATGTACAAAGTGTGAAACTCTCTGTTGGACTTTGTGAATTTTCACTATGTGAAATTTCATATAACCTCGCCGTTCCCAACAGCGAGTCTAGTATAAAGAACCTCGCTGTTGGGAACGACGAGTCTGTTTGATAATTTTAAAATAAATTTGTCATTGCGAACAATGAGTTTCTCCAATAAAATAAAACTAGGCCCATCGTTTCCAATGGCGATCACGAAATAACTAAGCTCGCCGTTAGGAACGGTGAGTTTAATTGTTGAGTCTCCGAGCGCAAATATTTTGACAATTGTTCTCTTTTTTGTAAATAGTTTCAAAAAATGGAATGTATTAAAAAAAAATCATTTTTGCTAATTGCTGTATCTATATCTGTACCTGTCCTTGTTCATTAAACAAATGAAATTTAAAAAAGTAAAAATAAAATTGACTCATATTTGATTCCAGTTCTTGCTCCTCTGTTCTCCTTTTCCTCTTCCTTCATATTCCTTTATTTTCGATCAGTTTATTGCCTTTCCCTCGGTTTGTGAAAATGGAAAGGGATGATGGTTTGAGGTTCAATTGGCAACCACTAGTCCAAATGAACAACAACAACAACAACAATTCTTCGTCTAATTCAGGTTCGGGTTCAGGCGGGGTTGATCAGTTGGCAACCGCCGCGACGTTCCTGAACCTGAACTGGGACCAGTCGTACACGGAACAGGCAGCCAATTTTGAGTCTGCACTCAGTTCTCTAGTTTCGTCGCCAACCTCCTCCTCAGCAGTAGCTCCCTGTTCGGACACTTGTTGCTACACAACTCCTCTGAATTCGCCTCCCCAGCAGCAGCAGCAGCAGCAGTTCATGCCGTTCGCCGCTGATCCTGGGTTTGTTGAGAGGGCAGCGAGGTTTTCCTGCTTTGGAGCTGGAGAGGTTGGGAAGTTGTCGAGGGTGTCGAGCAGTAAGTCGCTGAAATCGAATGTGAAGGAGAGTAGTAATTATGATTATGTTGGTGGGGGGAAGGAGATTGTGAATCCGATGCAGACGGAGGAGGGTGGGCCGGAAATTGGAGGTGCAGGAGGAGGGCAGCTGGATATCATGTCGATGATGATGATGATGACAATGATGAGGTCCGGCGGGAGCAATGCGCCGGAAGATTCAGCTGGTTCAGGGCGTGAACGGATGGCAGTAAGTGGGGGCGAGGGTAATGTCAGAAAAAGGAAGGCCAAGGCCAAGAACACTCCTAAGGTTAGTTTATTTTCGATGTTTTCTATTCTATTAGTACCGAATGGGTACGATCATATCAGCTCTAAAAGCACCTGATTTCATCAAAACTCCAAAGTTAAGCAAGTTTGGGCGAGAGTTGTAATAGGATGTATATTTAAAATCCTGGATGAGTAGGAATACAAGTTTTGATCACAATGTACAGACACAAAGTTTTAAGACTGTTGTTGCAGATATAGCTTTATTTTTGACAATTGTGATTGAGCTGAGAAATTTTTATGATATTCTTCTATAGATGGCTAATGAGGAGAATTCAAATGCAAAGAGGTGTAAATCTTCGGAGGGGGATGGAGCTGACACTGGGAAGCTACAGAAGGTGGAGCAGAATGGCGAATCCTCTGCTCAAAAACAGTCCAAGGACAAGGACGAAAAGAAGGAGAAGGATAACGATGTCAAGCCTACCGAGCCTCCCAAGCAGGATTACATCCATGTTAGGGCAAGAAGAGGCCAAGCCACCGATAGCCACAGCCTCGCTGAAAGGGTAAGAGTTATAGCAGTTGGTTGTATATTGATCCCCTAAAGTTCAATCAATTATAGCAGTCCTTAATCAACTCTCTCTCCTTTTGTCATGTGCCAGGTTCGAAGGGAGAAAATTGGTGAGAGGATGAAGTTTCTTCAGGATTTGGTGCCTGGTTGCAATAAGGTAATATATTTATTTGGGAATACATGAATACAAAGTGATCAAGGGCTGGAGTGATGCAACTGTTATTCTGTATCTCGAGGAATTTATCTTCACCATGTAACTGTATATGGTGTACACTGTGTAGGTAACTGGCAAGGCTGTAATGCTCGATGAAATTATAAACTATGTGCAATCATTGCAGCGGCAAGTTGAGGTATATCAGCACCCCTGAATTAATTTTTCTGTTCGGTATAGAACTATGTTTTCAAAATTGAATTTACTTTTGCGCAGTTCCTGTCTATGAAATTGGCCACAGTAAATCCCCGGCTAGACTTCAATGCGGACGGTCTTCTCTCCAAAGATGTCAGTTTTACAATTCTCTGATATATATGTAGCCCTTTTTAGGTATTAACTAGTCCAGGCCCTAAATCGTGTCTCTTGTTATAATAAATTCAGACGCAGCAACATGCTTCTGGACTAGTGTCGTCATCACACTTGTCATTTCCATTGGATCAGGCCTCAAGCGCCGCATTTTCTTACAGCAAACAACCACAGGGTCAGGGACAGGGTCCTCCTCATCCCACTCTTCAGAGCTTCTTGACCAACGGCGGGATGGAGACCCAATGTTCGGTAAACCCTTTAGATAATGGCCTGCGTCGTTCCCTCAACATGCACCTACCTCCCTTCGATAGCAGTTTCATGGATGCTGCTTCTCAGGTATATTAGCAACTCTCTTTCAATGAAAGAATTAGTGTCAATTCTTTTCTTAGTTGATTGAATTGGCATTTTGAACCGAAGATGAATATTTTTTTAAAAAAGTAATGTTAATTCCCCCTTTCAGCTAGGACCATTCTGGGAAGATGACCTCCTGAGTGTGGTTCAAATGGGCTTTGGTCAGCAGAATCAGCTGGAGATTATCTCCTCTTCTCACAACTTACAGGGTATGTAAACAATTCGAAAGAAAGTCAGCTTTGTTGTTTCAGTGCAGACACTATGTTATAAAAGAGAAAAATAATGAGGTCTGATTTGTGTATGGATTTACATGTATGTATTTGATGTAGGCACTTTGCCCACAAATCACATGAAAATCGAACTCTAATAGGTTCCAACTCGATTAAGAGTCACAACAAACAGTCGTTTGTGTGTATATATACCAAGGCATTGGTTCAGAACAAACAGAAGGATGGATGCTTTGAACTAACCGGGTTTAGGTCCAAGCGAGAAGTATTAGTTTGCGCAAACAAATTATTTGAACACCTGATGTAATAATATTAATGTAAGGTGGCATTTAACATTGATATGAAGATGAGGGAAGTTATGTTTGGTATTTTATTGATGTTTGTTTTGTAATCTGTATTATCATGAGAAATACTAATAATTATCATTTTTGAATTTGTATCCGTTCGGCCTTGATTCTGCAAATTAATCTTGCTCTTCTTTCTTTCGTTCCTTATATTGGTTCCTTGAGACCGAGTAGAATTTGGATGCCTCATTCTATCAATGCGGCAAAATACATTGCACATACTGTATATGCAACCTGCAGTTGATACTTGCTGTCTACTATAATTAGTGAAACCGTGGCCATATGATATGATAAGCATTCAGTATGTAGTACAGAATACGGTGAAAGGTTAAGTCTCCTCAGGACCGTACGTACACTTGCTTGTAAAGGGGCCTGGAGCATCAATTGATTTGGTGAAAAGGCTTTATCCGATCAATCATTTGGGTTGGGACACACAACGCCGGCCCACAGCCACAGGAATAGAGGAGACGAGAGACCACCTAATAATCATCATCAACACTCATCAAACATTACTGAATTGAATGCTTCCTTCTTCAATTTGATGAGTTGTCCTTTTTTTGCTGTTAACTTGCGTAAATCTGCGGCAGTACTCAATTGGCCAACTCGATCCCATGTTCCCTTTACCCTCAAGTCCGATCTTTACTGGAGTACAGTATTATGTAGCTACAGAGTTGATGTTCCACTCTTTTATATGCAACAAGGACAGAGTGAGCCTGCTTTCCGTCTGTTGTCTGCTCAATGACTTTGTCAAGATAAAATGCGGAGACAATGCACGCTAATCATAAGCATTTTAGTTGCCATTTCTATACTTCTCCCGGTCCATGCTCCCTCTCAAAACGCGGTCCAGTAAGGTCAATTTCTCACAGGCTGTAATGGTATCATTAGTTTTCACCAACCATCTCCATCACTAAATACATCTATCCAATCCAATCCAATCTATCAACTCTCTTATTTTTTCGTGTAAAACAGAACAATATCTTATACGAAAGTGGTATGCGGCAAAGCCCATGATAATGTCACTCTCAAACCTCTTTTGTAGCCTACCCTAAACCAAAACTCTATCTAATTCTACCACTTGCTCTCAGTGTGGGACCTTCTATTTCTTTCTCTATTAACTGTTAAAAACGACCGGAACTCTGATACTAGATGTTGGAGAATTAAGATGCAAAGGAGGGGGTTGAAGAGAGGAGACAGCTGATCATAGTGAACAACCAAGCAACGTAGACCAAACCAAATACACAAGAACGCGATTTTGTTCCTGTTTGGTTTTATGAGTTAAGTTGGGCTACTTTCGGGAGTAGTGATTACTGATTTTCTTCTTTGTTTAGCAATTGTAATTCGTTGATATTGCACCTCGATTTGATATCTGAACAAGCAACAAGAAGTAAACTATTTCTCTAAATCTCTTTGGAGGTTAAAAAATGGATGTCTACATCACGAAAGCCAGAATTATCCACCTATGTATGTTGATAAGCAGTTCCTTTCTTTTTAGGTGGTGGTCTGAATGACAAGAGATAGACCCTTCTCAATTCAGCCATTTTGTTAGGGGAACATGCAGGTAGGATTATCTCAAAAAAAAAAAAAAACATGCAGGTAGGATGTCTATGTTAGAATCCATTCTCCCATAAAAGCAAATGGAAATGGACATTTCCTCTTCAGCCACTTGAATTTTGCCCCCACTCAGGGCCGGCCCCTAATGGAGGCAGTCACCTAGGACCCCCGAATTTTTTTCGATTTTAAGGGTCTCTAAATTTTTTTCTCCCTTAAACCTAGTTACATATTTTGTGCGTAAATAAAATTACAATTTGCACAATTATTTTTAGGGGCCCAAATTTAATTATTTGGACTTTTATATTTTTTTTAATTACTTGGACTAGTGCTTGATTAATTTTAATTTATTTGGGCTTTTGTAAGTTTTTTTGTTGATTTATTGATTGAATTTTCTCTTTCAAATTCATCTCCAATTCGCACCTGCCCCCGCACCGCATCCTCACCCACACCCAACCCGCACACTTCAATACCCTACACTCAAATCCATCTTCAATCCTTTTATTGCTCCCCAAATCTCACACTTCAATTTATACCCAATCCCTAAACCCCCAAATCAATTTGTGCCTACATTTTGACTCCCATTATGATATTAATAGGGATGAAATGTTTTTAGAGTTGAAGCGCCTCAGAATCGTTCTGCCAGCGGAAGCAAAAAAGCAATTGATCATGATGTGCTTAATTATTTGCAAAGGATGGATGAGATATTCTCATATGCATGAATCGCGTATAAGATATTGTTGACCATACCAGTTACTGTTGCTTCTGCAGAAAGAAGTTTTTCAAAGTTGAAAATTGTCAAGTTTTATATCGTTCAAGCATGTCCCAAGAGAGATTGAATGGATTAGGCCTGCTATGTATTGAGAAAGCGATGGTAGGAAACCTTGATAATGAACATTTAATTAATGAGTTTGTTGTTCGGAATGCGAGAAGAAGTCATGATTTATTGTAATAATAAAATATCTTATTTACCTTGAACAATATTATATATATATATATATATATATATATATATTGATTTCTGCATTGCTGATTTTCATAAATAGACGATTAACAAAATTAAATAACATATCTACACCCTTAGAAACTCTGCACTTGTGAAACTATGTATTCAGGGATAAAACAATATTTTTAGGAGGAATTCTAAGTATACATTGTAGGATAATGGCTCGATTCTGGTTCAGCTTGTTTATATCCGTCGTAACTGCAGCGATCGAAAGTTCCAGTATACCAGTCGACTGGTCTATGGGTCTCTGTCGACTGTCCAGAGAGGAGTTCCAAAGGCTAAGGTTACAGCAGCAGGGTACACCAGTCGACTGGCATATGGGTCTCAGTCGACTGTCCAGAACTAATTACCAGTCGACTGATAAGGAGACCAGTCGACTGTAGGCGGGTTTGTAAACTAGAATAGGCCCATTTTGAAAGGTCCAGTAGTTTCCCTATAAATACACCCGTTAGGGTTTTGTAAGGTGTGACACCTCTATTCGAATTTTGCAGCCGTCATCTTTGTAAGGGTTTGTTTTTGCCCATTGGTGATTATAGTAGAAGAAACCCCAACCGCCCTGTGGATGTAGGCACTTGTTTGCCGAACCACGTAAATCGTTGTGTTCTTGTGTTTGCTTGTTTCTGGTTTTCGCTATTTCTCTCTTTGATTGGTGGTTAATTCGTATTCCGCACAACAAGTGGTATCAGAGCATCGGGTTCGACCTAGAGGGAGATGGCGAGTGAAGCAGATGCAACCAAGGATGTTGCGGGATCAAGTTCTTCCAGAACAACGATTCACAATGCAAAATTTGAAGTTGAAAAATTTGATGGAACAAACAATTTCGGAATGTGGCAGTGTGAGGTGTTGGATGTTCTGGTTCAACAAGAACAAGATGTTGCTTTGGAGGAAGAAAAACCAAAGAATATGTCCGTTGTAGATTGGAAGAAGTTGAACCGAGTTGCGTGTGGGACTATTCGGCTCTTTATCGCGAAGGCTCAGAAGTACGATTTGATGAGGGATACCATGGCTGCGGTGTTGTGGAAGAAACTCGAAGACAAATACATGAGGAAAAGTTTGGAGAATCGGCTGTATTTGAAGAAGAGACTTTTTCGCTTCACCTATACCGAAAGTATGTCTATGAACGCTCATGTTGAATCATTTAATAAATTATTGGCTGATTTGTTAAATTTGGATGAGCAAATTAAAGATGAAGATAAAGCCCTAATTCTGTTGAATTCATTACCCGAATGTTATGATCATTTAGCAACAACTTTAATATATGGAAAAGATACTGTTAAATATGAAGATGTTGCAAATGCTCTGTTGAATAATGAAACTAGGAAAAGGGATAAAATGGTTGATAGAGAAACTTCTGAAGCATTGATTGTAATGGGCAGAACTGAGACCAGATCTGAGACCAAATCTGGGAATAAAGGAAACAAATCTCGTTTCAAATCGAGAGGAGTTTCAAAGGACAGAAAGATACCAGCCAGAGATGAATGTGCTTTCTGTCATGAAAGGGGGCATTGGAAAAAGGATTGTCCGAAGCTACGAAATAAAGGAAATTCGACTGCAAATGTGACTGTTGATAATTTAGATAGTGATGATGATTTTTCCTTTGCTCTTGCTGCTAGTCCCTCACTTTATCAAGAAGTATGGGTTCTTGATACAGCAGCCTCCTATCATATGTCTTGGAAAAAGGAGTGGTTTACTTCTTTAGAGTATATGGATGGTGGGGTAGTTTTGATGGGAAATGATGCGCCTTGTAAGAAGGTAGGAATCGGGAAGATTGAATTGTTAATGCACGATGGTCTTATTAGGGAGCTTTCAGATGTATGGTATGTTCCAGATTTGAAAAAGAATTTGATTTCACTTGGTGTTTTGGAGGCCAGTGGATTGAAATTTGCTAGTGAAGGTGGCATTCTGAAGGTGACTAACGGATCACTCGTGGTGATGAAAGGGAAAAGAAAAAGGAACTTGTTTTTCTTACAGGGAAAAACGTATTTGGGTCAGGCTGCCAGTGTAACTGAAAAGCCTAAACAGGTTGTTCCCGACTCTACAAGGTTGTGGCATATGCGACTCGGACATGCAGGAGAAAAGGCCTTGCAGGGGCTTGTGAAGCAAGGGTTGCTTAAAGATGCTAAAGGTTGCAAGTTGGAATTTTGTGAACATTGTGTTTTAGGTAAGCAAACTAGGGTGAAATTTGGTACAGCTGTACATCAGACAAAGGGTATCCTCGATTATGTGCACACAGATGTTTGGGGCCCTACTCAAACACCTTCTATGAGTGGTAGACACTGGTTTGTTACATTTGTTGATGACTACTCCAGACGAGTTTGGGTATATACCATGAAACACAAAGATGAAGTTTTGACATTGTTCACAAGTTGGAAGAAGAAAGTTGAAAACCAGACTGGAAGGAAGATTAAGGTTCTGAGATCAGATAATGAAGGGGAATACAAGAACGATCCGTTTCTGAAATTGTGTGAAGATGAAGGGATCCAGAGGCACTTCACAGTTAGAAAGACTCCACAGCAAAATGGGGTTGCAGAAAGGATGAACAGAACCTTACTTGAGAAGGTGAGATGTATGCTAGCACAGTCTGGATTGAAGAAGACATTTTGGGCAGAAGCTGTTATATATGCAAGCAACATTGTCAACCGTTTACCATCTGCAGCACTTGAAGGCAAAACACCTATTGAGGTATGGAGTGGTAAACCTGCATCTGATTATAGTTTTTTGCATATATTTGGTTGTCCTGCTTATTTTCATGTAACTGAAACTAAACTTGATGCAAGAGCCAAAAAGGCTATATTTGTTGGTTTTAGTACTGGTGTCAAAGGTTACAGGTTGTGGTGTCCAGAACAGAAAAAGTTAGTAATCAGCAGGGATGTTACCTTTGATGAGACCAGCATGATCAGCTCGGGACAGTCGACTGGTCTTCATATGCAGTCGACTGGTGATCCCGAACAGCAGAAGAGTGGGAGAGTTCTCCAACAGGTGGAGTTAGAAAAGCTTTCAGTTGAAAATCCTACTCCTGCCCAAAATGAAGATGATGTGGTTGATACTGAGGATAAGGAAGAAGTTCCTATCCAAGACTCTCCCCAGCAAGAAGAATCAATTGCAGCAAGAAGGCAAAGAAGAGATATCAAACGACCATCTCGCTTTACAGAAACAGTTGCATTTGCTCTTCCCATTGTTGATGATGAAGTTCCCTCCAACTTCAAAGAAGCCACTAGAAGTTCTGAAAATGCGGATTGGAAAGTTGCTATGGATGAAGAGATGAACTCTCTTCATAAGAACAAGACTTGGGATCTAGTGCAATTACCAAAGGGGAAGAAAGCCATCGGTTGCAAGTGGGTGTATACGAAGAAAGAAGGTCCAAAAGACAGTGTTCGGTTCTAGGCTAGACTAGTTGCAAAGGGGTATGCTCAACAGGAAGGAATTGACTATAATGAAGTGTTCTCTCCGGTTGTAAAGCATCTTTCTATTCGGATTTTGTTGGCATTGGTAGCACAGTTTGATCTTGAATTGACACAGATGGATGTGAAGACTGCATTCTTACATGGGGACCTGGATGAAGAAATTTATATGTTGCAGCCAGATGGGTTTAAGACTGCTGGGAAGGAAAATTATGTTTGCAGGTTGAAAAAGTCTCTCTATGGGTTGAAGCAATCTCCAAGGCAGTGGTATTTGAGGTTTGATCAGTTTATGAAAGTGCAGAGATATTTCAGAAGTGAGTATGATCATTGTGTCTATTTCAGAAAATTGCAGGATAGCTCTTTCATATATCTGTTATTATATGTGGATGACATGTTGATTGCCTTTAAAAATGCTAAGGAGATTCAAAATTTGAAGAATCAGCTGAGTTCTGAATTCGAGATGAAGGATCTTGGTGAAGCCAAGAAGATACTTGGGATGGAGATAGCTAGAGACAGAGCAAAAGGCATAGTGAGTTTGACACAGAAGCAATATCTCTTGAAGGTGCTGAGACGGTTTGGTATAGATGAGAAAACTAAACCAGTCAGTACACCCTTAGCCACTCATTTCAGAATTAGTGCTTCTCAGTCTCCAAGTACAGATGAAGAGAGACAGTATATGGCTAATGTACCTTACACTAGTGTGGTTGGCAGTTTGATGTATGCCATGGTTTGTACTCGACCAGACATCTCTCAGGCGGTGAGTATGGTTAGTCGATATATGCATGATCCAGGCAGAGAGCATTGGCAAGCGGCTAAGTGGATTTTGAGGTACATAAGTGGCACCACAGATGTGGGTTTGAAGTTTGAGAGGGATAACAATATTAGCAGACTATTGGTGGGTTATGTTGATTCTGACTATGCAGGTGATCTAGATAAGAGGCGGTCTACTAGAGGCTATTTGTTTACTATGGCTAGAGCACCTATAAGTTGGAGGTCCAATTTGCAGTCCACTGTAGCATTGTCTACTACTGAGGCTGAATACATGGCAGTTGCTGAGGCCATGAAGAAAGCCATTTGGATTCAGGGACTTTTGAAGAGCTTGGGAATTCATCAGAAGAAGGTAGAGGTACACTGTGACAGTCAGAGTGCTATCCATTTAGCGAAGAACCAAGTTCATCATTCGAGGACCAAACATATTGATGTCCGTTATCATTTTGTGCGTGATTTGATAAAGGATGGTGATATTCTTCTGGTGAAGATTGGGACAGCTGATAATCCTGTTGATATGTTGACCAAAATTGTTGGGGCAGCCAAGTTCAAGCATTGCATGAACCTGGCTAATATTCTGCATGCTTGATGATTTGGAATGGGCGGTTGGGATGGTGCTTTGCTATTTGTTTGCTTAGTATGTGATATCATACTAAGGTGGAGTTTGTTTTTGTTGCGTATGATGATGAGCATTTGTTTTGGAGTATTTTTGGAGATTGCTTGGGCAACTTGGAAGATCTCGCCAAGGTGGAGATTGTAGGATAATGGCTCGATTCTGGTTCAGCTTGTTTATATCCGTCGTAACTGCAGCGATCGAAAGTTCCAGTATACCAGTCGACTGGTCTATGGGTCTCAGTCGACTGTCCAGAGAGGAGTTCCAAAGGCTAAGGTTACAACAGCAGGGTACACCAGTCGACTGGCATATGGGTCTCAGTCGACTGTCCAGAACTAATTACCAGTCGACTGATAAGGAGACCAGTCGACTGTAGGCGGGTTTGTAAACTAGAATAGGCCCATTTTGAAAGGCCCAGTAGTTTCCCTATAAATACACCCGTTAGGGTTTTGTAAGGTGTGACACCTCTATTCGAATTTTGCAGCCGTCATCTTTGTAAGGGTTTGTTTTCGCCCATTGGTGATTATAGTAGAAGAAACCCCAACCGCCCTGTGGATGTAGGCACTTGTTTGCCGAACCACGTAAATCGTTGTGTTCTTGTGTTTGCTTGTTTCTGGTTTTCGCTATTTCTCTCTTTGATTGGTGGTTAATTCGTATTCCGCACAACATACATAACTTGAGAAACTGCATACATACATTGTAAGTCGAAAGCATTGTCTTACACATGAACCTACCACGTAAAATAATAATAGAATGTGCAATTACAGAAAATGAATTAAGGGCTATCTAAGTAATATTTATGACCCGAACTTGAGCTCAAAACCGAAAGCTCAAAACATCTGTATGAGATGCTATTACGTACACGTAAGTTTCTGAGGGAGCTCCTATCTGTTTCTTGAATTTTCCTCTTTGGTGATCTCCTGCTTCACTCCATCTTCCCTTGGTAATTAGTTTTTATTTTCAAGGCTAGATGGCAAACCGGTTCTCGTTTGTTGGCCTGTTTCTCACCTCCTCCCCAACGGTGGGCAATTGCAGCTCTTGGTGCTGCTCAAGAAGGCACCAGTCCGAGCCTTGTTGCGCTGGCCTGCCAATCGAAAAGATTGAGATACAAGGACCCCAACCTTAAGAAATGCTTCACTTGGTAAGTTGGCTCCTTAGACCGCCTTGAACCTAAAATGAATTAAGAGACGACGGTTCAATTTTGAATAAATAAGAATATTATTACATAGGAAATAATAAACTTTCTACTATCCCTCAGTACTTCTTCCAATTAATATAGTACTTACATGAACCACGTTGGTGAGCTAGGATTTTGAATGCTACTTCGAACTGCTCTTCCATTTTCCTAGCTCACCTATCTCGTCTCCTTCAGCCACCTTCATTAGGAGGTCATTTTTAGAGGATACCCTTGAACAAACGGTGAACAGTTAGAATTGCATCAATTATCTGGTCTACTAGGCCTGAATTGTATTCGGATACAATTTTCACATTATATAGTGCAGTTTACCAACAATGTAGAGTGTACAAGAAATGAGACATAAGATAGAGATCATTATAGGTCTTACGGAATTAATCTCTTTGATGCTCCTCCTCTCCTGCTATGCCAAGACTCGAATGTAGCCATAAACTGGAGACTACCTGTATTTCATGATAACCTTAATTAATTCATTGATAAGATGCAAAGAAAAGGGTAGGGAAATAGTTTTTAGATAGATGGACAATATTCTAAGCATGCTTTTGAAATTACTTATTGAGTTTGGGCCAATTCCCATCAAGAAATCGAGCAGAGGTCTTCAGATTCAGGAAAGAGTAATGCTACACCCACTACCAAATTCACTACATTTCTCTTCACTACCTTAGCTGGCACACTATTAGTGAAGGTTTCTACCACCTACTCTATAATAACCTCTACTCACAGTGAAGAGAAATGTAGTGAATTTGGTAGTGGGTGTAGCATTATCTCCAGGAAAGAGTAGCAACCAAAACTCCGAAAATAATGTTTAAAGCGACTTAACATATTTAAATAAAATATCCATGGAAACTTATTAGTTTTAAGGCTACTTTTATCCTTAGCCTTAAAATTATGAAATTCCAGGGGGTTCTCACCTTTTTCGTATCTCACAAAACGTGGCCCCTTGAGTAGCTTTTCAGGGGTTTTGTTCAATACATGCATCCTTCTCTCTACATCTTCGTTCCTCGTATTTATTAGTTCTATACCATTGATGTTGTCCTCAAATGCTGTTGAATTCTTCGGAAGATATAGAATCTGCAATCAAATTCCATGCAGAGAATGATATATGGTACGTATACAAGGAACGGAGATAGAATGCAAGGAACTGCAATTATTGAATGAATTGACTGAAAAAGCGGAAAGAAAAACATACTTCCAACTTCCTCCACCCCATCCGTTCTGTCGCCTGAATCAGGACGACCAAAAGTACAAATGCAGCCATTAATCCAAGACAGTAAGAACAAAATAATGCTATTCTCCAAAACAAACATATGAGAGAACTAACTAGTAATAACTAATAACACTATACTATCAATTAGCTCACAAAATGGTATACTGGGTATATATAGAATTAACTTTACAGATGTGAAGTTTTATACTAACTTGAGCAAATTTGAGTACAAATTTGTTATCATACAAAGGAAAGATTGAGATGTAAACTTGTATGGTATATTGATTTCAGTGTAAGACTTCTGTAAATCACTTACCAAATTACGATTCATTAACCAGCAGTCAGAGCCACTTCTCAATGCAAGTATTAGGATGATTTCAATACAAGCAAGTTAGATGTACCAAACATATGTTAATCCGGCACTATTTATAGGCATTGGTTATCCCAATACAACAGTAGAAGTTTTTTTAAAATGTGTTAAGAGGTGCTTCTTCAAAACCGCAACCATTAATGTAAGAAGTGATTTTAGCGTGTTAGAGGTGTTGCTTTAAAACGGCAACCATTAATGTAAGAAGCAATTTTTTAGCGTGTTCAGAGGTGTTGCTTCAAAACGGAAACAATTAAAGTAAAAACCGTTTTTTTGCGTGTTCAGAGGTGCTGCTTTCAAATGGATACCATTAAAAAAAATTTTTAGCTTGTATAGAGGTGTTGCTTCAAAACGGAAACAATTAAAATAACAATTGTTTTTAGCGTGTTTAGAGGTGCTGGTTTAAAACGGAAATCATTAAAGTAAGAACAATGTGTACAATGCTACTTCAAAACAGAAACAATTAAAGTACGAGTTGTTTTTTAGCATGTTCAAAAATGTTGCTTTAATACAGAAACCATTAAAGTAAGAACTTGTTTTTAGCGTGTACAGGTTCTGCTCCAAAACTGCAACCATTAATGTAAGGGACATTTTTAGCGTGTTAGAGGTGATGCTTCAAAACGGCAACCATTAATGTAAAAAATATTTTTAGCATATTTCAGAGGTGTGGAAACAATTAAAGTAAGAAATAATTTTTAGTGTGTTGAGAGGTACTACTTCAAAACGACAACTGTTAAAATAAGAAATGTTATTTTAGCATGCTAGAGGTGCTTCTTCAAAATGGCAATCATCAAGGTAAAATGTGTTTCTTAGCTTGTAAGAAGTACTGCTTCAAAATGACAACAAATTAAAGTAAGAAGTGTATGAACTAAGGAAGCTCCAAAGTATTGCTTCATCAAAGACAACCAATAAAGTATTATAAAGTGCTCATAAGTGGACCGGGTAAAATTAATGAATCTTTGAATCGTTTTTTCATCCAAGAAATTAGTTGAAAAATAATATGGTATAAACAGATGCAAGTTGTTCTCCATAAAGCAATATAGTGTATTCATAGCCAAGTATCTATTTTTAACTAGAAGATTAAGATTGTATATGATTGATGATGCAGTTTGTTTTTGGCTAGAGTGTGAATGCACCAGGTGTGAGTTCGGACTCAATTTGTAAGAGGGGAAGGATTCGGTAGTGGACGGTGAGCTGTGGGCTCGCCTCGGCACTGGAGGAGCGGCTCGGGTTGCCTCGCCTCGCGTACCTGCAGACGGTCTAGAAACACCGGGGTTTATCCCGGCGGCAGACCCTCCGACGATCTAGTTAGTCTCTGTGAGAGAGTAGCAGTAACTAGGGTTTTGTGGAAGAAAGATTGATTACCTTTGAAGGTGGGTGAGGGCCTGGTATTTATAGATAACCCAACCGGGTTTGGATCCGCTTGGGGACCGGGTCTGGACCCGAAAGCCCATGGGCCTGACGTGGCAAGAGGCCCAGGTGGTTTAGGGCACACGTGGCAGAGCCCAGAGCGGTTTAGGGCTGACATGGCAAGAGCCCCAAGTGGCTTTAGAGCTGACATGGCAGATCGTAGAGGCCCTGTGTCTCTGGGGGATCAGAGGGCCTAGGTTGCGCCAGGTCATTCCCCTCCCTTACCCAGCTGAGTGGACGGCCCGTGAGACCGCCGAGGATCGGAGACTGAGGGTCGTGGCGGGTCGTCGGAACGGGGGGGGGGGGGGGGCTGGTTTCGTGGTGGTGAATTTACGGCTCGGCACCGAGCCTATGGTGGTCCGGGGCCGAGCCGTCTTGACTTGGAGCGAGAGCCATCCTGGGCCCCAGTTCATTTTTATCCTATCTCATAAGCCCCCCACTCCTGCGGGGATGCGAGAGTTGGCCGTGGAGGAGTAGTTTCGGGTCGTGTTGGGCCTTCGTGAGAGGGCTACCCCGGTGCGAGACCCTACCTCTAGCTAGCGATGGTTTCACGGGTCGGCAAGGGCGATGGTGAACCTTTGGGCCTTCGTGAGAAGGACCCTGGTGCGAGACCCTACCTCGAGCTGGCGAGGGTTTTACAGGTCGGCATGGGCGATGGCGAACCGTTGGGCCTTCGTGAGAAGGCTACCCTGGTGCGAGACCTTACCTCGAGCTGGCGAGGGTTTTATGGGTCGGCAAGGGCGATGGCGAACCGTTGGGCCTTCGTGAGAAGGCTATCCTGGTGCGAGACCCTACCTCGAGCTGGCGAGGGTTTTACGGATCGGCAAGGGCGATGGCGAACCGTTGGGCCTTCGTGAGAAGGCTACCCTGGTGCGAGACCTTACCTCGAGCTGGCGAGGGTTTTTACGGGTCGGCATGGGTGATGGCGAACCGTTGGGCCTTCATGAGAAGGCTACCCTGGTGCGAGACCCTACCTCGAGCTGGTGAGGGTTTTACGGGTCGACAAGGGCGCTGGCGAACCGTTAGGCCTTCGTGAGAAGGCTACCCTGGTGCGAGACCTTACCTCGAGCTGGCGAGGGTTTTATGGGTCGGCAAGGGCGATGGCGAACCTTTGGGCCTTCGTGAGAAGGCTACCCCGGTGCGAGACTCTACCTCGAGCTGGCGAGGGTTTTACGGGTCGGCAAGGGCGCTGGCGAACCGTTGGGCCTTCGTGAGAAGGCAACCCTAGTGCGAGACCCTACCTCGAGCTGGCGAGGATCTTATGGGTCGGCAAGGGCGCTGGCGAACCGTTGGGCCTTCGTGAGAAGGCTGAGCTGATGCTGGCTGACTTCGTGGAGCATTAATGGCGCTCCGGGATTCGTGCGGTGTTCCAACTTCCCGGGGTCATTAAATGGCTCCTCTAATAAATGCGCGGCGCTTCAGTTCCCCAGGCGTAGCGGCTGGTCCTTGGGGGGAGGCTATAAATACCCTGCTCCCCCCTGTAGCTTTGATCACAGCAACGGTGGTTGATCGACCACCGGAGGTGTCTGCCTTGGGTGGACGCCTGTTTCTTTGAAAACTTCTAACCCTGAGAGGGTCGGACGGGTGGTTATTCTCGCGCCATGATCTTCTCCTGATTCTGACGACCCTGATGCGGTAGTCAGAGTCAGGGGAGATCATGGCGGGAGGGATGACTAATGAAGTTCAGCCCCGGGGGGTAGGTTGCCTCGGTCGGATGGGTCTTCTCCGATCTCTGTCTTCCTTCCGGGCTGACGGCTTCTGATGGTGGTCGGCCCAAAGGAGTCAGAGATGGGAGGTGGGCCGATCTGCTCTCTGACAGGGTCCCAGACGATGGTGGCTTTTCTACCACCCTCGAACAGTTCGGGGTTTCGGCTTCCGAGGTCGTAAGCCCCGAGTTGCTCACGGGTGAGAGGGGAACCGATCGAGTCCTGGGGTCTGGGGCACTCGCCGAGGGCGGGTGCCTTAACACTTTTAATCTAAATTTTTCCTTGCTTCCGGGGACAGATGCTGGGGTGTCTGGGTCCGACGCACTTCATCCGGACCGACCCTTGCATCTGGTTCCAAGGTGACGTGGGTGACGTCAGCGGCGCACGTTCCAAGGTGACGTGGCACAATTTCATAGGTGGCAGTTTCACACCAATTGAGGAGCAGTTACGCGAAAAACGAGGAGTCGCTTCTTCCTTTATAAATCCCCCCACCTTTCCCCCATACTGCTCACTTCTCTCTCGCTTCTTTCTCTAAGAAATTTCCAAACACTTCGGCACTCGTCACTACTGTCTACGGTACCAGGCTCGTCCATCCGAAGCGACCAAAGGTTAGTCGGTAAGTTTATTTAGTTAGGCATGTCTAGGGCTCAGTCTGGCTCTTCGGCGTCGACGTCTAGAGGGGAAAGGGCACCTGCCACCGGGCTCTCAGACTCGACAACGTGGGAGGAGGAGACGGTGTATGACGTGAAGCCCCTGCGCTCCCGGAAGCCGTACGTGGTGGAGAGTAGTGACTCTGAGGAGGGGAGTGACAGTTCGGACGAGGTCCAGATTCTGGAATCGGTTTCTGAAGAGGGGGCGGTCATGGCGAGGGTGAAGCCGACGAGGCTCGGACAGGAGGTATGGGGAGGAGATCCACAGTCCGGGGAGTGGGTTCGTCCTCCACGCCGGCTGGTCTTGGGCGCTTATCCACTCCCTCGCCAGAGAGGGCCAAGAAGAAGAGGGTGCCAAGGAAGAAGGGGGGGAAGGCTGGTGGGCCGAGCCAGGCGCCCATCCTCCGGAATGTGGTGACAGGGTCGCCTGTACAGTCGAACCCGTTCCCACGGTACCCCGACGATCTCTCCGATAAGGCGCTATATGGGGTTCAGCCGTCTTCGCTGAGCCGGAAGACGGTGAAGATGGACACGCTTCCGACTATCTTGGAAGCTGGTGACTTGGAGGTTGCACAGTCGGCGTACCACAACGGGTTCGGTTACGAACTCATGTTGCCGAGCCCTAGCCTCCGCCCTACCGACCCCCTGTCTGCTTGGTACTGCTTCTTCTCTTTAGATGCCTTCGGCTCTGGACTGAGGCTGCCAGTCCATCCGTTCGTTCGGGAAGTGCTAAACTGGGCGTCCCTGGCTCCGATGCAGTATGGGCCCAACTCGTGGAAGCAGATCATCTGTTTCGTGTTGCTGTGTGAGGAGCAGAAGGTGCCTCTTAGGTTGGGCGTGTTCCGGGCGATGTTGGGGATCAGCTCGTCGGGGGAATCGGAAGGGATATACTATGTTTTGCCTCGAAGTAAGGGGAAGGTGGTTCATGGCCATCCGGACTCCATCAAGGAGTGGAAACAGAAATATTTCGTGGTCCGGAACGAGGAGCCTTGGGATATTCCCACTCGTTGGAACCATTATAAGCCGAGCTTCAAAGCGCCGAGGCCAAAGGACCTGACGGCCGAGGAATGGAAGTTTGTCGAGCGCCTCCGTCTGTCGCACAGCATCAGCTGGCCGAAGGTGACGGAGGGTCACCTGGCGAGCGTTGGACTGAGCCCGGCCGTGCCTTGTATGTAGTTGTTTCTTTCTCTTAGTTTTACTGTTCTTTTGAGCTCATTGTCCTTAATGGGTCTTTTTGCAGGTATGGATCCAGACTCAATCAAGGCTCGGAGGCTCGCCTTGAAGCAAAAGAGGGCCGAGGAGGGGGGAGAAGTGAAGAGGGTGAGGGGGCCGAGCTAGGTTGCCTCCGAGGCAACGCTTGAGCCGAGGGGCAAGAGAACTCGCTCGAAGACGAGCAAGGAGGTGCCCGCTCAGGGGAGCTCGGCTCAGGCGAAGGCGTCCGATCGTAGCAAGGGGAAGGGTCCCCTGGTCGGAGCCGGGGGAGAGGACACCGTAATGGAGGAGCTGCGGCGGCCGTGGGTGCCGGCCTGGTCGATACGGGTAGGGGACTGTCTGACCCGTGGGCCCCAGGCCGTTGAGGTGGCGGAGAAGCTGGCGACTCCCCGGGATCGCGAGGAGATGAACGCCGAGTCATTGGAGCAGGCGTACATGCGGCTTGTGCAGGCCAATGTGCTGGTAAGTCCGCCGACCCCACTTGCCTTGTGAATATATTGTGAGGGAGGTTTTCTTAGTAGTGCTTAGTTACTGCAGGCCTGTGTGCAGGGGGCCCACATGAAAGGTCTCTACGAGGCGGCCTTGGAGCGGGAGCGAGTTCGGGCAGACAAGAGCTTGCAAGAAATGAAGGAGATGAAGATCGAGCTCAACGGCTCGCATAAGAGGGAGCAGCAGCTGAAGGTCGAGCTCGATGCCAGGGATTCCGAGTGGGCTAAGAGGGTGTCCGCCTTAAAGAAGAAGTTCGCGCAGGAGAAGGAGGAACTGACGACGACGGGGCAGGACCTGGTGATCGCGGCCCAGGACGCGGTCTACGCGAAGGCCCTCAGCCATGTGAGGCACTTCTACCCGAACATCGACCTGATCGGCCTCGACTACGACATGGAGATCGAGGGGCCACCGAAGACCCCTGATGTTGACCCTCCGTCGTGGGTCCGGCTGTCGATCCACCCGTGAACCCGGCTGATGCTGAGGTGATACCATAGGCTGTTTGCCTTTTGTCTGTCTTTTTCTTTCTTTCAATTGTATTTGCCGACCGCGGACTGGCCACCGCATTTTTGTATGAAGGATTTGATTTATAAAAGAGGATTTTTTGATTGGCCAAGTCTTTTGTACTCGGATTTTTCCGGACCCCTTTTGCCGATGCGTTTTGAGCCGTGGTTGGTTCTCTTTTAGGTAACGGCTCTCCTTCCCGAGGCGGACCCTTATCGCTCCGACGTGGCGTGGCTCCGGAGTAAAATCAAGGTTCTGGAGGCCACGTTGGTCCGTTATCGCAAGGGGGCTCGCGATCAGGATGCTGCCTTCAACTATTATCTAGAGAAGTCCGAGGCTCTGAGTGCCGAGGCGAACCGGCTGAAGAAGGCCATGGTAGATCGGGACCTCGGAAGTGCCGGTCTCGGGTTCACCATGTCAAGTGCGTCGGCGCAGAGGCCTTCGTCCGAGAGGCTTCTTCGCGACGTCATAGTGGAGAAGGAAATGGAGATACACCGGTATAAGACGATGCTAGGTGTGTCCGGAACGAGGATGGCATCCTCCTCAGGAGACCGGCGAGCGGAGGGGGTTCCTTCGGCGCTGCTGCAGCTGGAGCGCGTCCGACCGGTTGATGCCCAGAGCTCCGTTGCCGGTGTGTCGACCGTGGCCGACTCTAAGGACCATCGTGACGAGGAAAGAGGTCCAAGTCGTTCGATTGGAGTGGGATTGCCATTCCTCGGACCCGATGGGCCCTAAGAGTGAATTCCTTCTTTGTGAGATGAGTGGAGTGGTCCTGTAACAGTCTCTATTTGTTTTCCAGAACTTAATAAGGGGGTATGAATAAGGGGTTTCTTTTCATTTGTTGCCCCGGCCAATAGTCTATTGATTGGTGGAGGTGAGGTTCGGCCCTGCCGACCCGTGGGGGGATCGGTACTGGACGCGGTATCATGGGCACCGGGAGGCGTTATGGCGACTCCCTGGCCTGAAGCCGATTCGGACCTTACCGAGACGTTGGGGACGATACCGGAGTGAGGACTCGGGTGCCGATCCCATTGTTCGGTGTTAGGTCGGACCTGCCGAGGCGCTTGGAGTTGACAAAAAGGGATCTTTTCATATATGATAGAGAGGGGCACCAAAATGGCCCTTTACACATGGAAGCTTACAAAAACATTATTTACATTAGCCAAGCGGGGACCTATGACCGTTCTTCTAGGAACTTCATGAGGTGCTCTGCGTTCCAGGGTCGCTTGATCGCTCAACCCTCCATGTCCACCAGCTGATAAGTGCCGGGCCGTATGGCCTCGGCTACCCTGTATGGGCCCTCCCAGTTGGGGGCCAGCTTCCTTTTCTTGGTGGGATCGGAGACGGACAATTTGCACAACACGAGGTCCCCGGCCTTGATGTTTGTTGGGCGGACCTTCTTGTTGTAAAACCTCTCGATCCGCTGTTGATAGATGTTTCTTCGGACGGATGACTTTTCCCTGACCTCGGCGACGAGGTCCAGGTTGGCCCTTAGGCCGGATGAGTTGTCGGCTTCGTCGAAGGCCATGATCCGGGGGGAGGGCAAACCGATTTCTACGGGGATCACTACCTCGGTCCCGTAGGTTAAACTGAAGGGTGTCTCTCCCGTGGGGATCCTCTTGGTGGTCCGGTGCACCCACAGCACGCTGGGCAGCTCTTCTACCCACAGCCCCTTGGGGGAACTGTCAAGGCGCTTCTTGAGGCCATCGAGAATTTGCCTGTTCGCGTTTTCCGCTTGGCTGTTGGATTGAGGGTGACATATAGCGGAGAAGCGTTGCTGGGTGCCGATGTCTTCGCAGAACTTTCGGAAGTTTTGGCCTGCGAACTGGGTCCCGTTGTCTGTAACGAGGACCTGAGGGATCCCGAATCGACAAACAATATTCTTCCAGAAGAACTGCTGTGTTTGGCGCTCGGTGATGCTGGCCAGTGGCTCGGCCACGAGCCACTTTGTGAAGTAGTCGATGGCGACTATCAAGAATTTCCTTTGCCCTGTTGCTACGGGGAAGGGGCCCACAAGGTCCATGCCCCACATGGCAAATGGCGTAGGACTAGCCAGGGATCGGAGATTGGCTTGAGGAAGCCTCTTGATAGGGGAGAACTTCTGGCGGGGGCCGCACCTCTTGACCAGGTTTTGGGAGTCTTGGAGCATGGTGGGCCAATAGTAACCCTGATTCAGGGCTTTGCGAGCGAGGGATCTGCTTCCCATGTGGTATCCTCCGATCCCTTCATGAAGTTCTTTCAGTGCGTAGCCAGCTTCGTCAGTGGTGAGGCAGCGAAGGTACAGCTTACCATCGGCCAGTGTGTACGAGCATTTGAAGAGGATGTCGTCGATCATGACGAACCTTTCAGCTCGGATCCTGACTCGTCTTGCCTCGGCCCGGTCTTCGAGAAGCTCGGCTCGGACTAGGAATCTCCGAATGGGGGTGGTCCAGTCGTCCGGACTGGCGCCGTTCTGCACACACATTGCCTCCTGTTCTCGGTCGTCGATACTTGGTTTTAAGAGGATTTCGACGAGTGCTGTTTGGTGGAGACCCTCGAAGGAGGAAGAGGCAAGTTTGGACAAGGCGTCCGCTTGGGCGTTCTGCTCTCTGGGGACCCTAACAACTGTGGAGCTGCAGAAGGATGCTAGGAGTCGTCGGACCACGGCCAAGTATCGCACCATCCGGTCGTCGCGAGCCTCGTACTCTCCGGTGATCTGGTTGACCACGAGCTGAGAATCGCTGAAGGCTCGGATCTGCGTGGCTCTGACTCGGTGTGCCAGGGTCAGCCTAGCAATCATGGCCTCGTATTCTGCCTCGTTGTTAGAGGTCGGGAAGTTGAGGCGGAGGGAGTATTGAAGGAGGAATTGGTCAGGACCCCGAAGGATGATTCCGGCACCACTCCCGGTTTCACAGGAGGACCCGTCGACATAGACTTCCCAGATCGGGTCTGACTCTTCAACACTTGGCTGCTCAGAAGCCATGCACTCGGTGATGAACTCGGCGAGGGCCTGACCTTTGATCGCCGTCCTCGGTTGATAGCCGATGTCGTATTGGCTCAGCTCTATTGACCACTTGACCAAGCGGCCGGAGTTCTCCGGCTTGTGGAGGATGGCTTTCAAGGGCTAGTCAGTTAGAACTTGGATGGAGTGAGCTTGGAAGTAAGGGCGGAGCTTCCGGGCTGCCATGACCAGAGCATAGGCCATCTTTTCGATCTTTGCGTACCTTGTCTCGGTGGGGAGTAGGACCTTACTCACATAATAGAGTGGCTTTTGAACCCCGTCCTCTTCTCGGACGAGGACGGCGCCGAGGGCACTATCCGAGGCGGAGAGGTAGAGCCACAGGGGTTCGCCCGGCTCGGGTTTGCTGAGGAGAGGAGGGTTGGCGAGGTACTGCTTCAGCTGCTCGAAGGCTTCTTGTTGAGGGGCACCCCACTCGAAGCCCCCTTTGCCGCGCAGAGCCTTGAAGAAGGGGAGAGATTTCTCCCCTGATTTGGAGAGGAAGCGATCGATGGCCGCCAACCGGCCCGTGAGCCTCTGTACTTCCTTGACGTTCCGGGGTGGGGCCATGTCTATTATGGCCTGAATCTTCTCTGGGTTCGCCTCGATGCCGCGCTGGCTGACGACGAACCCCAGAAACTTTTCGGAGGAGACTCCGAATGCGCACTTGGCTGGGTTGAGCCTCATGTTATGACATCGGAGGATTCTGAAGGCTTCCTCGAGGTCAGCGACGTGGTCCGGCCCGGCCCGGCTTTTGACGAGCATGTCGTCGACATAGACCTCCATGTTGCGGCCGATTAGGTCTTTGAAGATACGGTTCACGAGCCGTTGATAGGTGGCTCTGGCGTTTTTCAATCCGAAGGGCATAACGCGATAGCAAAAAAGACCCTGGTCGGTGACGAACGACGTCGTCGCAATGTCGGGTAGGAACATCCGGATTTGATTATACCCTGCGAATGCGTCCATGAAGGACAGCAGCTCGTGTCCCGAGGTCGCGTCGATCAGGGCGTCGATGCTGGGGAGGGAGAAAGGATCTTTGGGGCATGCTTTGTTTAGATCCGTGAAATCTATATAGATCTGCCATCCCCCGGTCGCCTTTTTAACCATGACGACATTGGCCAACCACTCGGGGTAGCTGACTTCCTGAATGAACCGTGCGGACAAGAGTTTGTCCACCTCTGCTTTCACAGCGTGCTGCCTCTCCGGGGCGAACTTGCACCTCTTCTGATCGACCGGCTTGGATCCCGAGGTGACGCTCAGCCTGTGCATGATCAGGTCTTCAGAAATCTCGGGCATGTCGGAGGGCTTCCAGGCGAAGAGATCGACGTTGCGGCGGATGCAGTCAACTATGTCCGCCCTCAGACCTTCGGAGAGCGAGCGGCTCACTCGGAACCACTTCGATTCATCTGCGGCCCCGAACGGGACCTCTTCCAGCTCGTCGGCTGGCTCTGGAGTGGAACCGTTGCCCTCGGACCCGAGCTCGACGGCGTCGAGGGGGAAGACACCACCTCCGACGGCGGTCATGTAGCAGGACTGCGCCGCCTCTTGGTTGCCTCGGACGACACCGACTCCTTGTTGGGTGGGGAATTTTAGCTTCAAGTGGTAGGCTGACGGTACCGCCTGAAGGGAGCACAGCCCCGATCGGCCAAGTATTGCATTGTATGCCGCCTTGACGTTCACCACCATGAAGTCCATAGACTCGGTCCGCTGAATAGGAACCGAGCTTGTGGTGACGTCGAGGGTCACGATCCCTCCTATGACAACAGGGACGCCAGAGAACCCGTGCAAGGTGTATCCGGCCGGTTTAAGCTTGCTTCTGGGCAGTTTGAGATTCTCGAAGGCTTCGAGAAAGAGGATGTTTACTGAGCTGCCGTTGTCGATGAGGATCCGGCGTACTTCACAATTATCCATGTGGAGGCTAATGATGAGGGCATCGCAATGGGGGAGGCGGACGCCTTCGAGGTCCTCTCCGGAGAAAGAGACGGGTACCATTTGTAGTCGAGGTGAGGGGAGATCTTGAACAGCGTTCACCTCACGGACGAAGGCCTTCCGCGAAGTATTCGACTCTCCCCCCATCGGTCCCCCGTGGACGCAATGTAGTATTGCCGGGGTTCCGGTTTCCTCGGGGTCGGGGTCCCGACCCTGGATGAGGTTAGGAGTAGGGTTCGGAGGCGAAGGTCTCCGGTTCCTGGCATCTCGCCGGTCCCGTGGGTTCTCTCTCGTGAACTCCCGGAGGTACCCTCGTGAGATGAGGGCCTTGATTTCGTCTTTTAGGGCCCGACACTGGTCGGTTTCGTGCCCATGATCCCTGTGGAAGCAGCAGTAAAAGCGTTGGTCTCGCTTCCTGTTGTTGCTAGGTTGAGGAGGAAGTCGGACGAGGCCCTTGTCCTCGATCTCTAAGAGGATGGCAGACACATTCTGTGTCAGCGGGGTGTACCTTTCGAAGCGAGGGACCGGAGGCACCCTCTTCGCGCTGACCCCTTCCTTTGCTTCCTTCCTGGCGGGTTCGATCTCATCGACCCTGCGCTTGCCTTTTCCTACGACTTCTTTGCTGCCCTCTGGGTTTAGACTTCTTCAGCTTGTATGTATTTCTCGACTCGATTGAGAAGGTCGGGAAAGTCCAGAGGTGGTTTCTTCGCCAGGGACACCTTCAGCTGGTTGTGGCGGACATTGTGTCGGAAGGCGGCCGAGGCGACGCCGGCGTCAAGGGCAGAGATGGATCTTGCCTCGGTTGTGAACCTCTTGACAAAGTCGCGGAGTGACTCCCCCTCCCTCTGGCGGAGGTCAAGCAGAGAGGCGCTCGTCTTCTCGGCTTTCCTGCTGGTGACAAAGTGGCCCAAGAAGTTGGCCTCCAGCTGATCGAACGAAACGATTGAGCCGGGGGAGAGTTTGGAGAACCATTCCCTGGCTGTGCCCCGGAAGGTAGCCGGGAAGGCTCGGCACAACAGGGGATCCGAAGCGCTGTGAATCATCATGAGGGTTTTGAAGCCCTCCATGTGATCAGCTGGATCACCCTCGCCGTTGTATGTCTCGAATTGCGGAGGTCGAAAGTTCCGGGGGATCTCTGCTTCTAAAATGTTGACGGAGAATGGCGGCCGGGAGGGCGCTCGGCCTAGGACGGGGTTCGGATTCCCGTCGCCGATGCGCTCGAGGCGATTCTCCATCTCAGCGAGGCGACGGAGTACCTGGTCCGCGCGTTCCGGTGGAGGAGGCGGTGCATGGGTGTAGCTCCTCCCTTCGCTCATTTGACGGGGTCGGTCGAGCATCGCGAACCTTGGCGTTCCGTGAAGCGCCTCCATGATTTCCTCTCGAAAGCTCCGGAACTCGGCCCTGGTGACCGCGCCATGGTCGGAAGGGTCGGGTCGGGGTGTAGGAATTCGGCCGATGCGGCTGAGTACCGATGGCCTGGAATGGTTCGGGGCCGAGTTGGAAGCGGTCCCTCCCCTCGCTTGACTAGCCCTTCGGTTCATAATGACCCGACGAAGGTCGGGTTGCTCGACGTGAGGTTCGCCTTGCTGGGGTCTGAGGTTCGCCCCCGGGTTATTTGATCCTTGCCCTCCCGCGGGGGCGCCCTGATTAGGAGGCCCGTTCCGGTGGAAGGAAGAGGCCGATCTCCGGGCCCTGTGAGGCATTGGAGGGTGAGTGTCAGCGGCGAGGCTCGGACTGTCGTCCCTACCGAATAAGTAGAGGTTCCCACAGACGGCGCCAACCTGATGCGGTTTGTTTTTGGCTAGAGTATGGATGCACCAGGTGTGAGTTCAGACTCAATTTGTAAGAGCGGAAGGATTCGGTAGTGGACGGTGAGCTGTGGGCTCGCCTCAGCACTGGAGGAGCGGCTTGGGTTGCCTCGCCTCGCGTACCTGCAGACGGTCTAGAAACACCGGGGTTTATCCCGGCGGCAGACCCTCCGACGATCTAGTTAGTCTCTGTGAGAGAGTAGCAGTAACTAGGGTTTTGTGGAAGAAAGATTGATTACCTTTGAAGGTGGGTGAGGGCCTGGTATTTATAGATAATCCAACCGGGTTTGGATCCGCTTGGGGACCAAGTCTGGACCCGAAAGACCATGGGCCTGACGTGGCAAGAGGCCCAGGTGGTTTAGGGCACACGTGGCAGAGCCCAGAGCGGTTTAGGGCTGACATGGCAAGAGCCCCAAGTGGCTTTAGAGCTGACATGGCAGATCGTAGGGGCCCTGTGTCTCTGGGGGATCAGAGGGCCTAGGTTGCGCCAGGTCATCCCCCTCCCTTACCCGGCTGAGTGGACGGCCCGTGAGACCGCCGAGGATCGGAGACCGAGGGTCGTGGCGGGTCGTCGGAACGGGGGGGGGGGGGGAGGGGGGGGGGCTGGTTTCGTGGTGGTGAATTTACGGCTCGGCACCGAGCCTGTGGTGGTCCGGGGCCGAGCCGTCTTGACTTGGAGCGAGAGCCATCCTGGGCCCCGGTTCATTTTTATCCTATCTCAATTGACACTACTCAAATTTGAAGCCTTTACAATGTATACTTTTACTAAATCATAAAATTAATCAGTACATGATGGATATGCATCATAAGCATAATGAACCATGTTACCTTGACAAAATAAGCGCAAAGAAGCTTTTTATCTTCTTAACTATTATCACCCTATCGAAACTAATCAAATTTTACTAAATCTCACAACTGATATCAAAAACATCAAATTGCTGCAGTGAACCACTACATAAAACACTAAACTTATCCTATTACATGAAACAAACAGGATCAAATGAAGTAAAATCTCACATGCATAGAAGATGCACGGTTCACATAAAGCGTTGCAGTAAGGCTTTCATCCTTCTCATCATTGGTCATGGGTACATAACGCAACGCCTGTTCAAATAATACATAACAAAAATTTAGGGGGTTTTCTTCAAGTTCGAACATGGCCGACTAAATCAGAGAGTTGGGAGAGAACGAGAAGGAGGCGGTCGAGGGGGGCGGCGGCGTGAACCGCGGTCGGGATCTTCTTCTTGAAGGGCCTCGAGGGTTTTCCACCGTTGGATATGTCGACAAGGGGCTTCCTCGCCGTCGACAAGGGACTTCCTCGCCCTGCGAGTGAGAGAGGGAGAGAGAGGACGACGGACGACGACGGACGGCGGGGACGTCGACGGAGGGCACAGCGATGGCGGCCAAGGCAGAGGCAGGAGAGCGAGGGAAAGAGGGGAAAAATTGGGATTTTTTTTTTGGATCGAAGGAGGTCCAAACCATATACCAGCGTTTTAACTAAAAAACGCCGGTGAATGGGAGAAGATTTTTTGGTACATTTTATCTGTATATTCGCCGGCGTGTTTTATTAAAACGCCGGTGAATATGGCCTTCACCGGTGTTTTAATAAAAAACACCGGTGAATATCATAATTCCCCAGCGTTTTATAGAGGCCGCCGACGTATAACCATCCAATTTGACGCCCCATTCCTGGTCTCTTCCTACCCCGGCGTGACTGGAAAAACGCCGGGGAATATACGCCGGTAAATCCATCGTGTGTTGTAGTGGTCTAATTTGAATAGGGGAGTTAATAGTAGAGAAAAGGATCTACAGCCTATGAGATTGACCTTGTCAGATGATGAGCCTACTTTATCTCAAGCTGTCAAGATGGCAAATCTAGAGGATTTATTGACGTCTCAGTCTAGAAAGAAGAGCTATGAGAGTGAAGAGGAAAGAGACAGTGTTGAAGCTGATCGAGACTATGTTAGCGAGTCGGGGAAAACAAGTTTTGATTCCCCCAATGATGAAGACTTGATTGATGCGCTTAAAAATATTGAAGAGGAGTCTCCATTTACTATTGCTGCAAGAGCGTGGGACATCGACAGAGAGGATAAATTGGAGGCTTCCCCTCCTTTCAGGCGAGAAATCTCTGGTAAAGGAAAAGGGAAAGAAAAGGTGGTAGAGGATCTCAGACGCAGCTCGCGTCAAAGGGAAAAGTATGGGGACCGCCCGATCTCCAAAGATGATCTGATTGCCTCAGCAGTCAAGCTTAAAGCTCCCAGTTCAGCCGTGGCAGGTGAGTCAAGTTATAATTGTGCAATTATTGATTTCATTCCTGATTCCATGCTAATTAGTTTAGCCAAGGTTTGTAGAGTTAATTTAGGCAGTGACTTGTCGTCCCAACTAGATTGCGCTAAGAGAATTAGCGACTGGGTTAAATACCCTAGTAGTTAGTGATGGTCATACCATCCGAGAGACCCTTGTCATGTTGACCAATGGTATACGTCTTCTGGAACGTTAGATGGTTAAATAGTTGTAACCCCTGTTTCCGTTAATTTATATTTTCAAATATTTTCCCGTATTTTAAATTAAACTATTCTATTTTTAATTTAATATATTATTCAAACTATTTTGTGAAGTCCAATATTTGGTTATTCAACTATTTTAATATTTGAAATGTTTTGGAGCCGAATTTTTATTATAAGCCCAGTAACTTAAATTATTTTGCATGAGCCTAAGCCAATTGTTTAAATTAAACCCAATGGTCTAATTATTTATTTTGAGCCCAATTCTATATTTAAATAATTAATTTGTTTTGAGCCCATGGACCAAGCCCATCTCCTATTGGGTCTTGAACTACTAGCCCAAACCCAAAAACTCCCCATTGTTGACCAGATCAACAATTTCCCCTAATCTCTCCTACCTCCTTTAATCTCCAAATTAAATCCCTCCCCATTAACATAGCAGTTATAACAATCCTAATCACCTTCAATTCTTCGCCCTCTTCGCAGCTCCGTCCTCTTCGTCCCGCCGCTCTCCGTTCGCCAACGACGCAACCACCTAGTCGCGGCCCTTCCACCTTCGTCGGGCGACTCTTCCCGAGCACCCACAATCACCGTTCACTCCGCATCACCCTCCCGCTCGAGCCCAGTCCACAGTCGCTCGCTGTTCGCCACCCGTCGACTTCGCCAGCGTCGCCATCGTCAACCTCCACTACATCTCCTCCATTATCGTTGCCTTCCCCAGTCGCACCACCGTTCCTCTTCCTCCAGTCGTCGCTCTCAACCCCGTCGCTACTCTCCCCTGTTCTCTGAGCGAGAACAGAGCTTCGCTCGCCCTCGCCGCGGTGCAGCTCCCCTGCGCCGTCAATCGCCACCCGAGCGTCGCCAGTCGCCGCGAATGCCCAGTCGTCGTGAGCGCGCCCCGCCGCTCTCACTCTCCCGATCGCTCCCTCCCTCTGTCGAATTCGAGAAGACGAAGAACGATTGGTGGGAGGTGGCTGTTCTGTGTTTGTTGGAAGGGATTTGGGATTTGCTGTTCACTGTTGTGCAGATCCAGTGTGGGGAACTCATCTATTGGCCAGATCGGGTGTTCCTTGTTTAGGCACATTGGATCTTTATTGCTGTCCCGTGTTTGGATCTGATCCGCTGTGGAGTTTTTGCTCTAGTTGCTGTGTTGTTTGCTTGGAGCGTGATTTTCGGATCTCGCCGGTTATTCTCTCTTGAATCGTCAAAAAAAAGCCAAGTATCTCTTGTACAATTTTATTTGTTCTAGTACAAGCCCTTTGTAAAAATACCGCAAGTATATTATTTTTGACTCCAATTTGCATTCATAAGTCGAATTGATACCCGTTTCCATTTCTAATCCGTCGATCCTGTATTCACATGTGATCGTGAATACTTTGTTATCCTATGCATGACACGAACACAAATAAATACAAACATATGTACTTTTAGAGTTATACATGTTGGTGTGAATGACTATTTTACCTTTGATAATAATTTAAATGTTGTATATTATCCCTAAATTTTTGATTTAGTTTTATACATGTAATCAGTCACCTTGTAGTTGCAATATTATTTTAGATGACCCTAAAATATTATGGATGTAATACCCCGCAAAATAGCATATGGCTATTTTGCACTGTAACCCGTGCATTAACTAAGTATTGCACACGATTACATTTTTCCCTAGAAATTATCAGTTAAATTGAGGAATTTCAGACATACGGGCTGTTCTGAACCCGATGAGATAAACTCGGGATATCTTCTCAATTAAACTATAGTTTCGTCCCGATTATTTCGACCAGACAATTGTCGGGAGGAAGCTATAATTTCTACAAAACCCATATTTTATAGATTTTAATATATGGGTTGCTTTCAATTAAAGCTAGTGCTTGGATTAAATATAAATTGTATTTGTGCACTAGGGTATGAATAGGGATATGGTGACCTAGGGTACCTTGACCTAACCTAAGGTTAGGAACCCTAGCATCACATCATGGCTTGGATCTTAATGAGATCCAATGGTGGGATTAATTCACCATGTGTAGGTTGACTATGTGAATGGGAAGCTTCCATGAAGTTTCCAAGGAAGCTTCCATGAAGCTTCCACATGATGTGTTGGCACTCAATCCACCCTTCATTCCTCCACTCATCTTACTCTCCATCTCAACCCTACACCTCACCACTATCCACCCCACACCCATCCCTCCAAGGCCGGCCCTTATAACCCCTCCCATTCTCACTTCACTCCATTTTCAAACTCCATTTTCATTCTCCTCCTAAGCTTTCTCCACTCCTCCTTGTTCAAAAAAAAAAAAAATATATATATATATATATATATAGGAAAAAGGAAGAAGTCGATAAGAAAAGAAGGAGTAGTAGAGAAGGAGAAGAAGAAGTGTAGGAGAAGGTGTTGGCCAAGTTATATAAGTGCAAGGTGCAAGGCAAGCAAGCAAGCAAGCTAGGAGTAAAGCTACAAGGAGATTCTTTTGCAAAACTTCAAGTGGGTGATCTTTGAACTCTTTGGTATTTATTTTGTTTTGGTATGAATGAATGTGTAGTAGTGATAGTTATGATTTGGTTACCATGTTTGAGTATGAGTAGTGCTAGGAAAAGATAAATTGTATGGTAGAGAATTATTCTTTTGAGTTTGATTAAGTAGCATGATTGTGAGGGTATATTGGGGAATTTCTTACGCCCAAACGGTTTGGAATCTTGGGCTAAAATTCTGGGGTATTGTTCGTCTATGTATGTAGAGTATCCATGATTTTTTTCATAATATTTGGATGCATTTTAGTAGCCCGAACAGTGGGTCCAAGTCTGGACAGTAAGCAGCCAGAATGGCTGCTGGCTGTGATGATTTTTGTGCGTCTTTCCGATTTTATATCTCGGAAATGACAGAGAATTTTGAGCTGGAAATTTTTGTGGAAGCTGTTGTATGTGTCTACAACCATATTCTTAAATTTCGTAATTTTCCGAGGTCGTTTGGTGCCTCAAAAAAAATAGTAGAATGCGACTGGTCCGTAGGTGTCGGCTGAAGCTGACTGCGCTTTGTGCTGAAGTTCAAAAAGCCATAACTTCGTGTACGTTTATCATTTTGCTACGAAATTTTGGGAGTAGCTTGGGGTATGAGTCTATTTATGAATCTCAAATTTTATAATTTTTAGAGGTCATTTGATGAGGTTTCAAAGGTAATTAGTGAGGGGCGGTAAACACCCTGCTGGAAATAAACAGCTGAAATGTAGCTATGTTTGAGGAGTCGTAGATCGTTGTGTGAAATGAATTTGAATGTGAATTTTGGACACGATGAAATGGTATATGTGTGGATAGATAATCTCAAATTTCATGATCATTGGGCTTAGGGATGATTTACTATTGAATTTTAAAGTAGGGTACGTTCATCCTAGTACGAGTTGTCTAGTTCGTGGAGATAGATATTCCTAGACTTATCTGTTAAGAATTTGGGCGACTGGCCAACTAGAGATTGGAAGTAGGAAATCATAGCCTTCTGACCCAACTAGGATTTTGAAATTCCAGGTTGAAGGTTGGAAGTTATGATTTTCCAAAGTGGGACAAATTTGGCCTTGTCGAGAAAACGATTACTAGAGATATAAACTTTTCCCTTGTTATGCACCCAATGGAAATTGGTATCTTTGAGAACCTTAAGAATTGAATCTGAGGACGTGTCCAATTAGGAAGTTAAAGTAGACAATCCCACCTTCCCCTAGGATCCGGAATCGAGTAATTCCGATAACTAAGTGAACTCTTATATTATTGGACAAACGCAGCAAGTGTGAAAAGGAACGTACTACTCAGAGTATATGAGGGATATTGGATGTCAAGATGATTGAACTTGAGGAAGTAGTCAACTGAAGAATTATAAACTAGGGTCTTACCTTTCCAGAATGGGAGATACCAAGCAATTCTGACTTGTGTGTTGGAAATTATGGACATTGTGAGTTTAACAACCTATTGTCTAGACTGACTTCAAGGTTTGAGTTAACTCGGGGACTTGAGTCCTATAAAAGGAAATTGAGGGAATCATCGACTAGGGGATGGCAACGGATCTCCTCACCCTTCTAGGAAATTCTGAGCGTATTGGTTTCCGATGAGTGTAGCTGGGATCACAGCTACTGGTATTTCTTGATTGTTCCATCGGACAATTGATGAGGAACCCTCTGCCTACCGCAATATGGTGATCGTGAGCTATCAGATTTAAAGGATGGGTTTTTAGCATTTTATTCGGAACTTAGGCAAGTTCCTGTGCATGTACTCATGGTGGACATGAGTGAGTTGGGATATAGCTCTGTTAGATTGTATTGGGTGTCTCGATGCCTGACTCTGTCAAAAGTCCAGAAAGGATAACATGTACGTGCTTACCTTCACTAAATTGTATTACACCATCAAGGCGCCGTTGGACCACTCACTGAGGGTCACGGGCCGGGATTATTTTGGGTCGCTGACCTATGAAGGTATTGGGAATCAGTGGATGTGATTCCGGGATGGTTGTTACCTTGACAGACCAGTCAGGCTCGACTTTGTTGATCGACACCGAGTGTGATTTGAATAACAACATATTTTCAGTGAACTGCATTGATTAGTTTTTCTTTTATTGTTTCGCTTGAAGACCGAATTGGTGTTAGGGGTGATTCCCTATAATCCAACTTGTTCTGAGAGTTAGCACTAAGTGGTGATACTGGTTGTCTCTTCCTGTCATTAGGGATACGCACTGCGGTGCGTATCTTGCACTGTTAATTCCTGAAGTACCATGGTAAGAACGGGATGCTGATATCCTGGCAGATCGGGGGTATTTTAGGACCTCCGAGGTCGTCATGTTCTATGTTGGTGGACACGAACGGATCATAAAGGATCTTGCGCAATGGATATACCGCGGTATATCTGTAAGTTCGTCGCAGTTTTCAAGGATGGTTCGACGCAGTAATTATTGGTGACTTCGGGGTAGCGCCCCGCATTATATTCTTTTATTTTATTTTCACCTCTTCAACCATGTCATACTATCAGGAACAGGAAGTAGACCAAATTAGAATGCATTGCATAGCGAGGGTTCTAATCCCTAAACATGGAGACAACGACTTGATTTGGAAAGTATGTAGTATGGGATGCATACATTTTCAAAGTCTCGCTTGCATTATACTAAGTACGTTGGCTTGACCTGGGTCACATGTAGTATGGGATGCATGTGCATCCAGAATCTTGCTGACATTAGATTAAGTGCATCTGTTCTATACTCTGTATTGTTGCATTAGACTCAGGTCATGACATACACGAACACTAGGAAATCAGGACGCACGTTGAATTTTCCATTCAAGATGAATTTGTGAGTGTGATAGTTTGAGGATCGTTGTTTCCTTATCAGCATTGCGTCAGTAGAATTACTGACGTACCCCACCTTTTAGGTACATGGATATCAGGTCACGAGTATAGGAGAGCCCAAGATCAGCAGGGCATCCAAGTAGTGGCAGTATGCACGTCTACCCTTCGAGCGGGTGCAGAATTATCAGGGTCTCGTAGCAGAAAGCTCAAGCCGAGGGGCAGGTCCCAGAGGGGGCAGATAGACCACTCAACGGAGTTTCGGCAGTTACCAAGGGATTGCCGATCTGAAAGACAGCCAATGGCTTCACAAGAAATGTTTAAGTATTCTTGTAGTCAGTTGTAATAAAGTTATGTAATTTGTATTCCTGGTCCAAGGACAATTTGATATTTGTAATTATTAATGTAACAACTCTGATGGCAATAAAAATGTTTAAATTTCCACATTATTTACTGTGTTGAGATGCATTTGAAGGCAATGATCTTGGTGATGTCACGGATGTCCGATAACGGGGATCCGGATCGTTACAATGCACCCATATACGTAATAATAAATTAGACCCAAATACGACAATAAAACTACATGTTTCACATCTCACGACCTAAGAACATATTTCATGCACAATTCCTAGATGTTCCCTGTCCATGTCTTGACATCGTTCTCATTGCATTATGATTGTGTTAATAAAATTAATAAAAGTAATAAGCTGGGGTTTAAGGGAAAGATTTAAGTTGTGGGCAATATAGAAGAGTGTACTCGGACGGGAGCTCGTGGTTTCTCGACGCAAGTTGCAAGTTACAAACTGCAAGATTGCAAATTACAAGTTTACATGTTTCACGTTACAAGTTTACACTCTACATATTTTATATTGTACGTATCTCGATACAATATTGAATGTACATATTTTTCCTGAGTACGTGACCTATAAAACCCACCACTAAATCTAAACGAAACTGATTGCAAGTAGCAACCATGTAGTAAAAAGATGGATGAATGAAGTGCTACCTAGATAGAATCAAACATTAGACATAAGATTAACACATACACTTGCATGATCCAATTATATGATACATGTTCATGTTGACTTGAAACTTGTTTACTTGTTTACTTGTTTTACATGCCACTTGTTTCATAATGCCTTGTTCATACCATGTTTACATATTGGATTTCCCTTACTCTTGATTCCTTTCTCTTTTCCTGTTTTTCTTTTGTTTTATTTTTGTTCTTGTTTCCCTTA
The DNA here is from genome assembly GCA_017893485.1 of Hemerocallis citrina. Taxonomy (NCBI): domain Eukaryota; kingdom Viridiplantae; phylum Streptophyta; class Magnoliopsida; order Asparagales; family Asphodelaceae; genus Hemerocallis; species Hemerocallis citrina. The sequence goes on along the minus strand of CM030360.1, from coordinate 236,755,622 downwards.
GCTTGTACCCCCTTGCGGCCCGTAACTTGTATTAACGGGTTTTCTTGTTTCCCTTTCCTTTTCTTTTTGTTGTAATATACTTGCAGGCCCAAATGGAGAGTTACCAGAAGGTGTTGCGGACCAAGTGTTCTAGTTTATTTTTATCATGTTATCCTAGTTTGTGTTTTACTTCATTAAACTCTTTAATGTAATCCGCGCTTGTTTAACCCGTAATTATTTGTATTTCCCAGTTGTTGGTTATATTATGGAACATGTCATGAACTTTCATTATCGAATTGTGATTTACATGCCTGCATGGATTGTTTTATTATCTTGTTGTTGAGTTTACTTGTACAGCTCATGAATGGTGCATTCGCACCATTCGCTGGGCCTTAGTCTCGCGCCCATATTCCCGTATTTTGGGAAGCGGGGCGTGACAATAGTAGTAAGAAACGTAGGATTGTGAGAGAGACACTGTCTTACCATCATCCTTCAGTGATAGGACTGTGTGAGACGAAGTTGGCTTACCCACAATCAGATTTGTTTGACAGGCTTATTCCATATGGGAACTGGGAATGGTGCTTTAAACCATCTCGGGGCCAGTCGGGAGGGATTTTGGTGGGGTTCAACACTGATTTCTTTTAGTGCCTTGATTTCTTCATCGGAGAATTCTCTGTTTCCTTGAGACTTAGAGATAAGAGAGATGATTTTGTGCAAATTTTCTCGATGGTCTATGGTCCGAACGGTGCTATTGAGTGTTCATCATTTGGGACTGAATTGGATGATATTCACAATCAGTAGGGAAATGCGTGGATTATCGGGGGGGACTTCAATATCACTTGCTTCGTGGATGAACACTTAGGAAGAGGGTGTAGCCAGGCTGAGAGAGCTATCTTCAATGGGGTCATTGACTTGCTAGATTTACGTGAGAACCATTTCTTCGACAGCAAATTTACTTGGTCGAATACGCATGACTGTTCCATTCTGGCCAAATTAGATTTGATATTTGTGTCGCATGATTGGGAAGCTCAGTTCCCCCTTGCTGCGGTTAGGACGGCCTTTAGACGGACCTCTGATCACGTTCCTTTGATTCTCTCCTCTGGTGGGGAGAACCGACCCAAAATCAAAATGTTCCGATTCGAGAAAGCTTGGCTTAGAAACGATAACCTACGTTCCATTGTTGAGAACTCTTGGAATGAGCCCATTGAGAGTAGAGAGGGGGTTCGTAGGGGTGCGATATCTACATGGAATGTTAAAATCAGTAGACTTAGAGGTAGGCTTAGACGATGGGCGGGTGAAGAGAGAAAGAAAGATAAGAGGGATAAAGAAAGGATTGCATGGCAGATTCATGCTCTAGAGCTTATAGAAGAGGGCAGAGGATTATCCACTACGGAGCTAGAGGATATTCATAGGTCCAGACTAGACCTTCACGCGCTTTTTCCAAAAAGAGGATGATTATTTGAGGCAAAGATCTCGAGACCATTGGCTACAATATGGGGATGCCAACACGGCATACTTCCATAGGATAGCTAACGGACGGAGAAGATCAAACTTTATTTCCGAGCTTAACATTAACAATAGGTGGGTGTCAGATCAAAGCTCGGTATGCTCTCATATAGAGGATCACTTTAGAGGCCTTCTAGGGCATTCTAGAGGGGGCTTGTGCCATCTTCATGAGTCCTTCTGTTCCCGACCTAATATCGGCGGCCCGGAGGATCTAGAGAAACCTTTTGAGATGAGTGAGATTCTCAGTGCGATCAAAGACTTAGGTCACGATAAATCTCCTGGGCCTGATGGTTTTCCCGTATTCTTTTACTCTACTTTTTGGGATATTATTAAAATGGACCTCTTCTGCATTTTTGTCGAACTAACGCTCAGATTGATCGGCTCAATTATGCGTCCATTTTCTTAATTCCCAAAAATGACGAGGTCAAAGAGGTTGGGAACCTAAGACCCATTAGCCTTCTGAATTGTTCCTTTAAGATCATCACGAAGGTTTTGGCTGCAAGGCTGAATCCGTGGCTTAGTGCCATCATCCACCCGGCCCAGAGTGGATTCATTCAAGGGCGTGACATCTTAGATAGTATAGCTATTGCCCATGAGACCATCTTTCAGTGCGATAGAGACAGAGTAGAGGGCTTTCTGCTTAAACTTGACTTTGAAAATGCCTATGATACAGTGGAATGGGATTGTGTTATAGAGGTACTCGAGTCTAGAGGTTTTGGTCCCAAATGGATGAGTTGGATTAACAAGTGCATTAGGGACGGTAAATCGTCAGTAGTGGTGAATGGTACTGTTAGCAACCTAATCGCTTGCAAAAGAGGTCTTCGACAGGGTGGCCCATTGTCCCCTCTTCTTTTCTCTTTGGTTGCCGATGTGCTCTCTGAAATGACACAGGATTGCTCCAACTAAAATCTCCTTCGAGGCATTGGAAGTCTGGACGGTACTCACGGCATCCCCATTCTTCAGTACGCCGACGATACACTTCTTTTCGGGAGAAATGATATTAACGAGGTTCTCATTTACAAAGGGATTGTGGTCTTCTTTGAGTTATGGTGCGGGCTCAAAGTTAACTATGATAAGAACAACTTCATCGGCCTAGGCAGATGTGAAGAGGTGGCTTCGACTTTCCTGGCCAGCGTTCTGGATTGTAAAGTTGGGAAGTTTCCTATTAAGTACTTAGGAGTCCCATTGCGCCCAGGTAGACTCAAGCGGAATGATTGGATGATCCTTATAGAGAGAATCCATAAGCGACTTCCCGGTTGTAAGAGGAAACATCTTTCGCTGAGAGGCAGAATCACACTTATTAACGTTGTACTCTCCAATCTCCCGATATATTGGATGTCCATCTATGAATTCCCCACTTGGGTTACCAATAAGATTGACTAAATTCGTAGAGACTTCTTATGGAACAAGAGTCGAGAGGATGGTAAGGGCCTGCCATTAGTCAGATGAAGCGTAGTTTGCAGGAAAAAAGAGTTTGGAGGTTTGGGAATCTTAAATCTCCGAGAAATGAACAAAGCTCTTTTTTGCAAATGGTGGTGGAAAATTCATTCCCGCCGCACCCCTACCCAAGACACCGTTTGGCTTCGGTATAAAAGGCAAAGACGATTCAAATTGGGGGGGGGGGGGCACCGTAGAGGCATTTCCCCGATTTGGAGAGGTATGAACAGAGTGGGTGACCTGTTCCACTGTCACTCCCCAAGTCGGGTGGGGAATGGGAAAAATACCAAATTCTGGCTCGACGCTTGGGCTGGTCCCAATACACTGGCTTCCTTATTTCCCGAGTTTTTTGCGAGGTCCTGCAATAAATCTGCGTTGGTTTCAGACTACTGGTGTCACGCCCCGCTTTCCAAAACACGGAATGCAAGCACGTGACACGGCCCAGCGAATGACTTACGTCACCCATAGGCTGTTAATGATCCAACTCAACAATATAACAAATAATGAAACAACCACGCATGCAATGTAAGTGCAATCACATAAATAATAATATTGGAAATTAATGCATAAAATTAACCAACATCAAATAACTCAACATCTGGAAATTTAATAAACAATCTTCGGGTCGAAGCCCACATTACAAGGAAATAACATTTATCCAAATTTATTTAAAGTCATCAATTGAAACATTATTTATTTTAGCAGCGCAGTAATCATTTTCTTCACCAATGCTGATCTCCTATTCCATCAGGTAAATCTCCTTGGATACCTGTAAGTTGCTCATCTAAAAAAAGGAAAAGGAAGGTCCTTAGAGCAAGTCATGGACATGCAAGTGGAGAAACAGTGAAACAATGGAAATAGTGGTATAGCAATGAATTCAAACAAACAATGAAGTCGATAGAATTGAACAGTGTAAAAGAGATATACATTAAATATGATTCACCACAATAACGATAAACAATACCAATAATGACAATAATAATGAGAACACTGTTCATTAAGATAACAATATGCAATGATGATGTGAGGAGAGCCTTAAGTCTATTATTCATTCTTTTATCCTAGCTAATGCACGTACTACTGCATCCCATACTACAGGTTCCATGCATACAATCAATTTCGTTTAGACCAAGGTAGTAGATTCTATAGATCATGTACCCGGGAACATTATTCAATAATGACCGATAATCGAATCAATCGAGATACTGAAGTCAGTAATCTGCAATTAACCGATGACCGATATAACCAATAACCAATAACCAATATCCGATATACCGATAGTTAGGGAAACACGGGCCCCTCTTCCGAGTACAGTCACTATGTCATCAACTACCCTAATCAACCCTTAACCCCGGCTTGCTTTACTTTCTTTACTCAATTATCATACAATAATGCAATTAATAAGGGACGCTAGAGAAGGTGTCAAAACAATCCTAAGATCATGCAATACACTATATACAATTAAATACACTAAATATAACATTATAAACACAATTGTACATTATAAAATATAGAATCCCAATTCTGGACAGCAGTAGGTTGCTGTACCAAAATCAGTATTCCCGTTGCTACAGGGCAGAAAATGTGGATCCGTCAAGTGATCTAGAAACTAGACTCCCGCCCGGTTCCAACGCATACTTAAAGTCTATATTCCGACGATGGTAGCTAAGTGAAATTCGGTGTTCTTTATAGGTTTTAGTTTCTGGCTGGGTGTAGATGTCGTCTAATTTTAATTATAAAGGCAGTAAATAAATATTATAAAAATCAGTGAAAATACTTTTTAACACCCTAAACATGTTATTTACAAACCTGGAATTTATCTTGGCCATATATGATTAATAGTTCACTTAATTCATTAGCCTAACTTGTTATGTACGTGAATCTGTAATTTCAGCGCAGCTGTGGTAAAAGGTTCATAACTGGAGCAGTATAACTCCGAATTTGAAAGTTTTAGTGTCTATCGACATCTAGACAGATAGGTATACGATTTACTTTCAGGGAGTTTCTGATTTTAATGAAGTGTTCTAGGTCTAAACAGCACGTTAAGGTTCAGATTAGCGTAATTTTCTGAATAATCTATATGTTCATTTTAAGTAAAATGGTAAAAATAAGATTTAATAATAGTAAATTGGAGTTTAATTAATCTTAATCGCAGCGAATCAACCTTAGGTGAACATGGTATTAATATAGGTGATGTCTAACATTTTAATAATTCCAATTCAACAAATTAGCAATAACAATCACATTAACGATCAACAAATTTCTACAATCTACTATAGCTATTTGTCATTTAATTTCATGATATGAAATGTGTCTACAATTTCCTATTTTTATAATCAATAACTATAACTATATGGTGTATGAACATCTCTATACTTTAGAGGCAAAAAGATGGCACGATGTCGAGACTACCACTTGGATTCGCTCGTGTAAATCCGTGGCATCTCGACGATTGATACAACAATATTTTACGATTTTTAAATAAGATCCACTTGCGGAATTTCAACAATAATTATCGAATATGATACAAAAAAAAATATTCGATAGAAGTGACTTGCCTTTTTGTAGTAGTCGATTCAAAATAGTTAAGAATAACGGGATCAGTATCCCGGGGAACAATCCCAAGAGGCACGCGCGAAGACCGTGCGAAGAAAGCTAGCAAATAGCAATAATTTCCCTCACACCGGATCGGCCAGAACACGAAAGAGCGGAAGGGATCCGCTACGCGCCGAACAGCGAACAGCAGCGGCGGCGAATCAGAACGCTTCAGTGCAGTGGATCTGCACCGAACAGGGAACAGGCGAACAGGGATCTGCTGCGGGTGAACACGGGACAGCAATCAACGGCATGAATCTTGGCGCGATCAAACGGTCCAAATTCGACCCCGCCTTTCCCTCCTTTTTCGTTCGTTCTCTGCTTCGAAACAGGGAGAGAGAGATGGGGACGAGCGGCGACGGCGGCAATGTCTTCGACGGGGAAGAGGCGGGGCTCGCGACGCTGACGGAGGCACGACTGCGGCGAGAGGCGATTGGCAGGACTGCTCTGTTCGTGGGTTCGAACAGAGGGTGAGAGCGGGAGTGGGCGTTGGGGTTCAGCGGCGTCTGGCAACGCAGCGGAGAGGTAGAGGCGGTCGAGGGGGGTGTGCTAGAGGGTTCGGGGTGAGGTGAGGCGAGGTTGATGGGTTCGAAGTTGGGTAATGGTGGAGAAGACGGTGGATGGTGGTTGGGTTCGATGGCTTGCGGACGACGGCGGGCGGCTGTGGTGGAGTTGACGATGGTGTTGGAGAGATGGGGATGTCGACGAGGCGAAGGTGATGGTCGATGGCTGGAGTTTGGGGAGTTCGACAATGGGGAAGATGAGAGAGCGGAAGGATGAGGGAGACGATGAATGTGGTTTGTTTGGTCCTGTATGTCTTGTTTTGTTTGTTTTGGATTCGTTTTGTTCTGTTTTAATCAGAGGAGAGGGAGAGAGAGAGAGTACGGGAGGGAGAGAGATATTAGGGGAGGTTACAAGATAGTGGGAGAGATTAGAGGGCTAAATATTAGGGATTTATTTTCCTAATTATTGGAAGTTACTGATTGTGGAGAGTGATCAGGGGAATTGATAGATTAGTCCGTTAGGGAGAGATTGGGGGTAGTATGGGTTAGTGGGTTTGGGTGAGAGATCCATTAAGAGATGGCTGTTGGGCTATGGGTACAAAGTGAGTCAAATGAGGTCAATTCACAACCCAAGGGGAGACAAGTACTCTAAAATTAATCCGAATCAAGACATACAAGGAGTGGATTTTTAATGAGCAATTGAGATGAGGAAGAATTGATAAATAACATTCGACTAAATATTATTTAATACAAAATGGGACAAATGAAATGAAATTAAATTACAATCGAGATTACAATTGGAAATCAAAAATAGAAATAGGAAAAATGAAAACGGGAGTTACAACTGGGTTCGATCCTTATGGCAGATTAGATTATTACCATCAAGTAATGCCAACACCCATAACAGTCTTTTCCCAATCTATTCCTGACTTGGGAATTACACTACTATTTTTGGTGGCCAACAGGATGAGAGGGGATGGCGCACAGAGTCAAACGACAAATTTTCGGTCAGAGCCATGTACTCGGCTCTCTCTGACGGGGGGGGGGGGGGGGGGGGGTAGATGTGTTGCGAATAAAGTTATCTGGAATACGTGTGCCTCATTCAAAGTCCGGGCGTTCCTGTGGTTGGTATCCAAGGAAGCAATCTTAACTAGAGCAAATCTTGCTAAGAAATGGTTAATCACCTTGGTCTTTTGTCCGAGATGCGGGAGCGGGATTGAGACTATCAGTCACCTTTTTCTCGAATGTGTGTATAGTAAAAGTATTTGGGATTTTCTTCTCTTAGGCTTTGGCTAGTCCGCTTTTCCCGTATGTGTGTCTTAATCTGTGGGATGAGTTTAGAGATTTCGAGTTAGTTAATTTGGGGACGTCGCAGGGAGTGGGATAGCTTAGTGGCTGCTTGTTTATAGGTCATGTGGATTGATAGGAACGATATCTGCTTTAGAAATCATTCTAGGAATTTTGTTCAAATGATGTATAAAATTCTCTCTCTCACGTCTTCTTGGTTATCCATCCCAGGGGCGAGGAAGAAAGTACGCACAAGTCCTCTTTTCACTTCCACTGATGCGGGCAATGCATTCGGCAACAATGGATGAGATCAGCTGTGTAACCCCTATTTCCGTTAATTTGTATTTTCAAGTATTTTCCCGTATTTTAAATTAAACTATTCTCTTTTTAATTTAATATGTTATTCAAACTATTTTGTATAGCCCAATATTTGATTACTCAACTATTTTAATATGTGAAATATTTTGAAACCCAATTTTTATCATAAGCCCAGTAATCTAAATTGTATGAGCCCAAGCTAATTGTTTAAATCAAACTCAATGGCCTAATTATTTATTTTGAGCCCAATTCCATATTTTAATAATTAAAAATGTTTTGAGCTCGTAGACCAAGCCCATCCTCTATTGGGTCTTGAACCACTAGCCCAAACCCAAACCTTCTTGTTGACCAGATCAACAATTTCTCCTAAAACTCCCCTAATCTCTCCTACCTCCTGTAATCCCCAAATTTACTCTCCCCATTAACCTAGCAGTTATAACAATCTTGGTTGCCTCTAATTCTTCTCCACACAATTTGACCCTGTAACCCTCTTTCTAAAATCTCTCCCCTCCTTATTATTATATTCCTTTTATTATATTTTAATATAATCTCTCTCTCCCTCTCCCGTACCCTTTCTCCTTCTCAGATTAAAACCAAACAAACAAAACCCAAAATCAGAGCCAACTCCCCTTCATCTCCATCCCCTGCGTCTTCTTCCGCTCCACCCAATCGAGCACCCCTCAAACCCATCGACTCTCCCACCCCCGTCGCCAACTTCGACCGTCACCATCGTCATCTCCAAAACCTCCATTATCGTCAACCCCTATCCCTACTGTTCTACCCTAACAACCAGCCGCTCTCTCCTTCCCTTATGTTTCCTTCATCTTCTCCATTCATTCGAACCCAATCTCCCCTCACCCTCGACCTTGGCTCTCACCGCCAACATCCCCATCGACTCCGCACCTCGCTCGTCACTCCCCTGTTTTCCCACCCGAACAGAGTCGCGCCGTCACGTCACCTCCTCAACGCGCGTCGTCCCTGTTAGTGTAAGTGCCCTAGAGACAATGTGATTGTGGTTCTAGGAAATACTTTTGTTAATTAATGATTGTGTTCTATTGATTATTATATGTTAATTTATTATGTCTTAATTTACTGCGATAAAAATGTTAGAGTAATAAATGTCCTTGGAATATATAATACGTATTCTATATCTTTAAGTATGTGACTTAAAAATGAGATTATATGAATAGTGTTTATATTCCTAAATATCCCTAATCAAGCATTGTCATTATCGGACAATAATAATGCATAAAGATTAGTATGTTTGTTGACTGATGACCACATCTCATTGGTCATAGGTATAGTGATACTAAAGTCAAGAACATAGGTGCATGTAAGATTCTACATGGCACTGGATAGACCCACAGTGAGATTCTTCATGTTTAAATAAAGTCATAAGAAAGACTCACAGTGATAATGGTGTAATGATCCTCTGACTTGAGATCATTATATTTCTATACGAGGATTAATATACTTTGACTACATTAAAAGTTACCTTTGACCGGGTGATGATAAAAGTGGACATCGGGTATATTATGAGTCGTATGAGAAATATGAATGATAGATAAAGGATTTAACCCTCCTATAATTAGGAGAGATATTATTGGCCTCTTGATTGAGTGAGACTATGAAATGCATGGCCATGCTCAAATAATGATTTGTTTTAATAGTCTACTCATTGATCAAGGAAACCCGGATTAAATGTTGAAGAGGATGACTGAGAACATGCCTCGAGTTTAATCTATAATATTTGGTTAAAGGGATTATATTACACGGAAACATTAATCACGAAAGGTTTTATTGGATCACCAATTATTATTATTACTTGGGTAGCAATGATGTATTACTAGATGCCGCTCATTGTTTATAATTTTATTATTGGATATTAAAATTATTTCCAACGTAATAATAACCTAAAGGGTCACACACAAGAACGCTAGAAGGAGATTTGATTTAAATTATGAATTTAAATTAAATAGTAATTCGAATTTATTTATGATATTAATTAAGTGGGACTTAATTAATTAAATATAATTTCAAATTTACTAATGATTAGAATTAGAATTATATTAGAATATTAATTAAGTTTGACTTAATTATTTATTTAATTAAGAATTCTAATTTTAATAAAAGCCCAATAGGATTGGGCTTTAGAAAAACAGATTTGTCTCTCTATATAAAGATCTTAAAACTCTCAAATTAGGGTTCATGGCTAAGAGAAAAACCCTAGCCGTTTGAGAGAAGAAGATGGAGATAGAGTGAATTTGGTTTTCGGATGCTAGTACATCGCTCCTTCAAAAACCAAGTGTTCGTGTGGATACCGATAGAGCGTAGATCGCGTGAGCGGGATGCGTGGTGATTCAAGAAGCTTGGACCTCCATTAGTCATCCTTTTCTCAACTGTTAAAGCTTCGTTTTAAGGTAAACGTTCATAACTACGAATTAAACATCTTGTTTTGTATGGATCCTGCGATTGGGTTTCGATTTTATTGTTTTATCCGCTGCATTTATGCCCCGAAAACCCAACAATGGTATCAGAGCCAGGTTGCGAAAACGTTTTAATTCGTTTATTTGTTACAGTTTTGATATATATGCATAAACTGTAAGTTAATGATGATTGGGATGATCATATGATGATCTTATAATCTGTATGTATACTGATATGTATATGATTTATGTTTGTTCTAATTACGAGAATCGTATTCGATATGGATTCTGAAACGGCTGCTGCAGATTTGTTGAAATCTATTTCTAGTGTCCGATTTTTGCAAATGAATACCTTTTCGGAAAGGGAAACGAGCGTCTGAACAAAACTGATAGCTTAAGCTATCACCGACTCGTCTGTAAGGCGTTTGATGCCGTTTAGGGCCTGAAATATGCAATTTTATGTTTTCAAATTTAATTTCAATTTTCTGAATTATGCCTTATATGATTTTTATGATTGGATCATGATGAAATATGATATGGTATAACATGATAAGATAATATATAATATTATTTGAATATTATATATTTGTTCTTATCGCGTAGATTGTATACGATACGGTTTCTGAAAAATTGCGCAGATTTAGTGAAATTTGCGTACTATATCCGATTTTCACAAACCATATATGGTTTTTGACTGAAATCAGGCCACTGAGCAAGACTGACAAAGTCAGGTTCGCATCTGTAAGCCGTTTAACGCCGCTTACTGCCGGTAAACAGCGATTTATGGTTTTTTGATTTAATTTCGAATTTTCTGAAAATTGTTTTCTGAGATGTATCTTATATGATCATATTGGATATGATATGTACTGTTATGTATTGATGTATGGTGACATATGATGATGTCTATTAATTGTTTACTTGAGCATGGTGCTGGTTATGACCTTAAGACCCTTAGATTAATGGTTTATGGTTTTGGTTTTGTAAATTCGACTTACATGTCGTTTTCTTCATTCTTGTAATTGTATAATCTCGAATGTAACTCGAGTTTTATTATGTAAGTACATAAGTACATTAGTATAGGTTGTTTTCAATTATTCAATGTAATGTACTTGAAGATTGAAGGACGATCCAAGAAGTGGAGCAACCAAGGAGAATGAAGACATGTAATTGTATTTATATTTTCCACCATAGATTGACCTCGATCCTTTCATTAGCTTGAAAGGATCATGTAGGATAAAGGCCATAACCAAGCACGTTTACATACTGCACTTTACATATTGATGTGTGAATGTCTGTGTAGAATACATTATGATGCATGCTTCAATTAGATTAATAATGTATTAATGTATGTATTAGATACATCACCCATGCCATGCCTGCTTAAACAAGATAAAATCTATAACGATTTAAGAGATGCATGCTTAATTAGATTAAGATGAATGTATTAGATACGACACCCCATTCATGCTTAAACAAGATAAAATCTATAACGATTTAAGATGAACATTAAATAAACGATCATGAGATTCTTGTGTTTATGAAACACGGTAATTAAATATGAATTTTCATTATTCAACGATTGAATGATTTTGTCAACAACCGATTACGAATCTGTAAGAAAAGGGGTGCCAATAATGCCGTTTGTGCGTTAACCTCTGATCTGGAAATCATTCATTCAACGAATTTTGATTTGAAATATTTGATTCAAGGAAAAATTGAGAATCTCTTTATGATGGGATCATGATCGTTTATAAGTAAATCCCTTAATAAATATTAAGTTAAACAAGATGCTTTCCAATGAATAACACTCATCAAGGCCTAGATCATAAGGGGTGGGTTTGCCAAAGCAGAGTGCTCCTTTTAATCGTGGTGAGGTGCGAAAGAGTAAATGTGATACTCGTTATGTTGATTCATTGGGCCTAACTTAACTAAGTCGTCACAATAAGATTATGAACTTAGAAGCATAGAGTTTGGCGAAAAATTTATTAGATAAATTAGAACAATGGTTGTTCACCAAACTATCCAAGAGTTATATACGTGATATAATTGACAAATGTTGTCTACCTAAATAGTTGTGTTTTGGGAGTTTCGGCCAACGCTGACTCAAGACATGATGAAATATGGATCTTGGCTCACTAGAAAGATATATAATAAATGCTTTCCGAATTAATAGTAAGGGCTATTGATTTGATCAAAATAGTGGGAGATATATATTATGAATATATATGAATAATCATTTGAACATAAACTAATAATTCCGTAGACTAATTCTTTTATGCATTTTTACATTATAGATATTCTAATGGCAAACAACTCAAATAACTTCTCTGTACGATCTGTCCTTGAGAAGGACAAGTTGACAGGAACAAACTTCCTCGATTGGCAAAGGAATTTGAGGATAGTCCTCAGGTAAGAGTGAAAGCTCTATGTCATTTCCTCGCCCTGGACCTCTCCCTGTAGGTGCATCAGTTGATCAACGTAATGTTTATCAGAAACATATCGATGATGACACGGATGTCACTTGTCTTATGCTTGCGACTATGAGTCTTGAGCTTCAGAAACAGCATGAGCATATGGATGCTCATATAATGATAGAGCACCTTAAACGTATGTTTGAAGGACAGGCTCGTCAAGAGAGGTTTGATACAAGTAAAGCCTTGTATGCGTGTAAATAGGGTGATCGTGATCCAGTTGCACCGCATGTTCTAAAGATGATTTGATATATGGAGTACCTTGCTACTCTGGGTTCCGCCATCAGTCCGTAAGCTCAGACAGATCTAATCTTGCAATCTTTGAACAGCGACTATGCTCAAATTTGTAATGAATTACAATATGAATGAGATAGACAAGACACCTACCGAATTGTTGGCTATGTTGAACTGCTGAGACCAACATTCAGAAGGCGTCCCCTGCTCCCATAATGATGGTCAACAAAGGGAATGCCAAAGGAAAGGGTAAATGGAAAGGCAAGAACAAGATTGGATATAAGCCTGCTAATCCAGAACCCGCTGTTAAGGCTTTGAAGCCTACTGGAGGTGTTGCAAAGGCAAAGGCAAAGGGTGATTGTCACTATTGCAAGAAGCCGGGTCATTGGAAGAGAAACTGTCAAACTTATTTGGAGGATCTGAAGAAACTGAAGGCTGTTCAGATTTCTGATTCAGGTATTTATATTATAGAAGTCAAATTTGTCTACTTCTACATCATGGGTATTAGATACTGGATGTGGTTCTCACATTTGTATAAATGTGCATAAACGGCGAAGGAGTAGAACTTTGGCGTTAGGAGAAGTCGACCTACATGTTAGCAATGGAGCAAAGGTTGCTGCTTTAGCTGTAGGGACTTATTATTTATCGATGCCCATGGGGCTTATTTCAGAACTTGAGAACTATTTTACGTGCCTGCAATTTGCAGAAACATTATTTTGGTTTCTTGTTTGGACAAGATTGCCTTTTTGATTCAGAACAATTGTTGTTCCTTTTCATTAAATAATGTTACCTATGAGGTTGCACGTTTGTTTAATGGTTTATATGTTCTTGATTTTGATACTCCTATCTATAATGTAAATAATTAACGTCTAAAGATAAATGACTCAAATCAAACATACCTCTGGCACTGTCATTTAGGCCATATAAATAAGAATCGCATTTCCAAGTTACATTAGGATGGATACTTGGATAAGTTTGATTTTGAATCATACGAAGAATGTGAACTATGTCTCATTGGCAAAATGACTAAAACTCCTTTTACCGGATAAGGTGAGAGGGCCACCAAACAATTGGAATTGATACATAGTGATGTATGTGGTCCAATGCGTATGTTGGCAAGAGGTGGCTTTTACTAATTTTAACCTTTACTGATGATTTTAGTAGATACGGATATGTGTATCTTTTGAAGAACAAATCCGAATCGTTTGAAAAATTCAAAGAGTAAGAGATTGAAGAAGAAAAACAAATAGGCGAAAGTATAAACTCTACGATCTGATCGTAGAGGAGAATACCTAAGCTTAAAATTTCTTAAAAGCGTGTGGTATAGTATCACAACTCACTCCTCCTGGAACACCACAAAGACATGGTGTGTCTGAGAGGAGAAATCGCATTTTGTTGGACATGGTGCGATTGATGATGAGTCTAAGGGATCTTCCAAGTAGTTTCTGGGGTTATGCCCCTAGAGACGGCTACAGAAACACTAAACCGAGTTCCTTCTAAATCAGTTCAAAAGACACCATATATGAGATATGAACTGAGAAACGTCACAGCGTGTCATTTATGAAAATTTAGGGATATGAAGCGTTTGTGAAACGTATGATCTCTGACAAGCTACGACCAAAATCAGATTTTGTGGGATACCCAATGGAAACAAAAAGGGTATTATTTCTATAAACCTTCCGAGAACAAAGTGTTTGTTGCTTGAATGGCTATGTTTCTAAAGAGAGATTTACCTTCTAAGAAAAATAGTGGGAGGACAATAGATCGCGATGAGGATCGAGAACCACAGAATAATGTTGAATCAGAGTTGGAACATGAGCAGAATGTGACTCAAGATGTTGATAACAACACTGCTCAAGAAACACAGGTTATTCGTAGATCTAGTAGGATTCGCTATGAGCCAGAGAGATATCGTGGATTTCTTCTGACTCAAATTGGCGATGTGAAGATCATAGATGATAATGAGCCTCTCACCTACAAAGATGCTATGAATAGTCCAGATTTTGAGAGATGGCTGGAGGCCATGAAATTTAAGATGGATTCCATGTATGAAAATCAAAGTATGGACTTTGGTTGGACCACCCGAAGGGGTAAAACCCATAGGGTGCAAGTGGGTTTCTTGAAGAAAACTGACGTGGATTGTAATGTACAGACCTACAAAGCAAGACTAGTGGCGAAAGGTTTCGAAGCAGATTCATAGTAGTGACTATGATGAAACTTTCTCACCGGTGGCTATGGTCAAATCCATCAGGATTTTGCTTGCGACAGCAACTTACTATGACTATGAAATCTGGCAAATGGATGTCAAGTCGATCCAAAGTTTGCTAGAATGGTCTGTGAGAAGCGATGGTCCATTTATGGATTATAGCCGGCCTCGAGGAGATGTAACATTCGTTTTGATGAAACAGTCAAAGAGTTTGGTTTCATGCAAAATGAAAATGTGTCGTGTGTTTACGAAGGGTTAGTGGGAGCCATGTGTCATTCCTAGTATTATATGTAGATGACATATTATTAATAGGGAATGACATTCCTAATCTACAGGTTGTGAAGATTTGGTTGGGAAATAGTTTCTCGATAAAAGACTTTGGCGATGATACATATGTCTTAGGGATCAGGATCTATAGAGATAGATCTAAAAGATTAATCGGCTTAAGTCAGAATATATACATATGTAAAGTGCATACTTAAGATAACGTTGCGGACCCACAAGACTAAGGCTCTGTCGCAGCAGAAGCACGAAGGTCACACTAGTTCCATGGGTATTAGATACATGAGTGATTGGCTCTAGTGCAAGTGGGAGATTGTTAGTGTAAGTGCCCTAGAGACAATGTGATTGTGGTTCTAGGAAATACTTTTGTTAATTAATGATTGTGTTCTATTGATTATTATATGTTAATTTATTATGTCTTAATTTACTGCGATAAAAATGTTAGAGTAATAAATGTCCTTGGAATATATAATACGTATTCTATATCTTTAAGTATGTGACTTAAAAATGAGATTATATGAATAGTGTTTATATTCCTAAATATCCCTAATCAAGCATTGTCATTATCGGACAATAATAATGCATAAAGATTAGTATGTTTGTTGACTGATGACCACATCTCATTGGTCATAGGTATAGTGATACTAAAGTCAAGAACATAGGTGCATGTAAGATTCTACATGGCACTGGATAGACCCACAGTGAGATTCTTCATGTTTAAATAAAGTCATAAGAAAGACTCACAGTGATAATGGTGTAATGATCCTCTGACTTGAGATCATTATATTTCTATACGAGGATTAATATACTTTGACTACATTAAAAGTTACCTTTGACCGGGTGATGATAAAAGTGGACATCGGGTATATTATGAGTCGTATGAGAAATATGAATGATAGATAAAGGATTTAACCCTCCTATAATTAGGAGAGATATTATTGGCCTCTTGATTGAGTGAGACTATGAAATGCATGGCCATGCTCAAATAATGATTTGTTTTAATAGTCTACTCATTGATCAAGGAAACCCGGATTAAATGTTGAAGAGGATGACTGAGAACATGCCTCGAGTTTAATCTATAATATTTGGTTAAAGGGATTATATTACACGGAAACATTAATCACGAAAGGTTTTATTGGATCACCAATTATTATTATTACTTGGGTAGCAATGATGTATTACTAGATGCCGCTCATTGTTTATAATTTTATTATTGGATATTAAAATTATTTCCAACGTAATAATAACCTAAAGGGTCACACACAAGAACGCTAGAAGGAGATTTGATTTAAATTATGAATTTAAATTAAATAGTAATTCGAATTTATTTATGATATTAATTAAGTGGGACTTAATTAATTAAATATAATTTCAAATTTACTAATGATTAGAATTAGAATTATATTAGAATATTAATTAAGTTTGACTTAATTATTTATTTAATTAAGAATTCTAATTTTAATAAAAGCCCAATAGGATTGGGCTTTGGAAAAACAGATTTGTCTCTCTATATAAAGATCTTAAAACTCTCAAATTAGGGTTCATGGCTAAGAGAAAAACCCTAGCCGTTTGAGAGAAGAAGATGGAGATAGAGTGAATTTGGTTTTCGGATGCTAGTACATCGCTCCTTCAAAAACCAAGTGTTCGTGTGGATACCGATAGAGCGTAGATCGCGTGAGCGGGATGCGTGGTGATTCAAGAAGCTTGGACCTCCATTAGTCATCCTTTTCTCAACTGTTAAAGCTTCGTTTTAAGGTAAACGTTCATAACTACGAATTAAACATCTTGTTTTGCATGGATCCTGCGATTGGGTTTCGATTTTATTGTTTTATCCGCTGCATTTATGCCCCGAAAACCCAACAGTCCCGTCATCGCCGGCGACCTCGCGCTGTGTCGCTTCCCGACCAGTCCCCGCCGTCACCTTCCCTCTCTCTCGCTCTCTGTTTCGCCGAAGAAGAGAACGAAGAAGAAGAAGAAAGGAGGCATTGGGCGGGATCAAATCTCGACCGTAGGATCGCGCCAAGATTCGGGCAAATGAGCCAGATCTGATCGTCGTACCCTGTTCACCCACAACAAATCCAGAACCGCTGTTCCGTGTTCTGGCCGGATCCGCTGCATTGGAGCGATCCGATTGGTGGGTTTCGGTGTTCTGCTGTTTTGGCGCAGCGAATCCAGAAGCGCTGTTCGCTGTTTTGGAGCGATCTGGTGCGGGGAAAACTCGATCTACGGTTGATTTTCGCACGTGCTTCACACGTGCTTTTGGGAGACTTCTTCCGGGATTTTTTTGTCCAATTTGCTTCAACAATCGGATCTATTCATCTTCAATAAAGGCAAGTATCTCTTGTATAATTTTGTTCTTCTAGTACAAGCCCTCGTAAAAATACTGCAAGTATATTATTTTTGACTCCAATTTGCATTCATAAGTCGAATTGATATCCGTTTCCATTTCTAATCCGTCAATCCTGTATTCACATGCGATCGTGAATACTTTGCTATCCCATGCATGACACGAACACCAAAAATAAATACAAACATATGTAATTTTAGGGGGTTATACATATTGGTGTGAATAACTAGTTTACCCTTGTTAATAATTTTAAGTGTTGTATATGATCCCTTAATTTTTGACGTAGTTTTATACATGTAATCAGTCACTTTGTAGTTACAATATTATATTATATGACCCTAAAATATTATGGACCCATATATGTAATAATAAATTAGACTCACATATGTAATAATGAGTTAGACCCAAATATGACATTAGAACTACATGTTTTGCATCTCATGACTTAAGAACATATTTCATGCACAATTCCTAGATGTTCCATGTCCATATATTGACTTCGTCTCATTGCATTATGTTTGTGTTAACAAATTAATAAAAGTAACAAGTCGGGGTATAAGGGAAAGATTTAAGTAGTGGTCAATATAGAAGAGCATACTCGGACGGGAGCTCGTGGTTTCCCGATACAAATTGCAAATTACAAGTTGCAAGTTTGCGAATTATATGTTTATATGTTTCATGCTATATGTTTACACTATGTTTGACTCGATATGTTTCACGTTATATGTTTGCACGTATCTCGATACAAGATACCATTGATATGTTTTTCCTGAGTACGTGACCTATAAAACCCACCACTAAATCTAAACGAAATTGTATTGACTGTAGCGACCATGTAGTAAAAGGATGGATGCATGAAGTGCTACCTAGATAGAATCAAACATTAGACATAAAATTAACACGTGCATTGCATGATCCAACTATATGTTACATGTTCTTGTTAACTCGATATATGTTTACTTGATTACTTGTTTTATATGTCACCTGTTCCATAATGCCTTGTTCATACCATGTTTACATATTGCATTTTCCTTACTCTTGATTCCTTGTTCTTTTCCTGTTTTTCTTTTGTTTTAATTTTGTTCCTGTTTCCCTCAGCTTGTACCCCCTTGCGGCCCGTAACTTGTATTAACGGGTCTTTTTGTTTTCCTTTTCTTTTATGTTATTATAATATTCTTGCAGGCCCAAATGGAGAGTTACCAGAAGGTGTCGCTGACCAAGTGTTCTAGTTTATCATTATTATGTTATCTTTAGTTGTATTTTATTTCTTGCAACTATTTATTGTAATCCGAACTTGTTTGACCCGTAACTATTGTATTTCCCAGTTGTTGGTTATTTTTATGGACTATGTCATGAATTTTCATTATCAAATTGTGATTTACATGCCTGCGTGGATTATTTTATTATCTTGTTGTTGGGTTTACTTGTACAGCTTATGAATGGTGTGTTCGCACCATTCGCTGGGCCTTAGTCTCGCGCCCGTATTTCCATGTTTTGGGAAGCGGGGCGTGACAAGCGGTCCACACCTTCTTCTAGGCTGGAGGTCGGGTGGTGGTGGATTGTGGTGCAGGATCTGGGTAGGATTTGCTGGCTTTTGGAGTTATTATGCTGCTTGTATGATTTAGTAGGTATATGCGAGACTTTTATGTATGTTTACCTCATACATATACCTTTTGATGTAATGAGATTTTTCGTTGTAATGACTGGATTTATTTATGAGTATCTGGGACAATTTCTCTTGCCTTCAAAAAAAAAAAAAAAAAAATAACACTCTGCACTTGTGAAACTATGTATTCAGGGATAAGACAATATTTTTGGGAGGAATTTTAAGTATACATAACTGAGAAACTGCATACATACATTATAAGTGGAAAGCATTGTCTTTTACTATGTATTCAGGGATAAAACAATATTTTTAGGAGGAATTCTAAGTATACATAACTTGAGAAACTGCATACATACATTGTAAGTCGAAAGCATTGTCTTACACATGAACCTACCACGTAAAATAATAATAGAATGTGCAATTACAGAAAATGAATTGAGGGCTATCTAAGTAATATTTATGACCCGAACTTGAGCTCAAAACCCAAAGCTCAAACCATCTGTATGAGATGCTATTACGTACACACAAGTTTCTGAGAGAGCTCCTATCTGTTTCTTGAATTTTCCTCTTTGGTGTCTCCTGCTTCACTCCATCTTCCCTTGGTAATTAGGTTTTTTTTTTCAAGGCAAGATGGCAAACCGGTTCTCGTTTGTTGGCCTGTTTCTCACCTCCTCCCCAACGGTGGGCAATTGCAGCTCTTGGTGCTGCTCAAGAAGGCACCAGTCTGAGCCTTGTTGCGCTGGCCTGCCAATCGAAAAGACTGAGATACAAGGACCCCAACCTTAAGAAATGCTTCACTTGGTAAGTTGGCTCCTTAGACCGCCTTGAACCTAAAATGAAATAAGAGACGACGGTTCAATTTGAATAAATAAGAATATTATTACATAGGAAATAATAAACTTTCTACTATCCCTCAGTACTTCTTCCAATTAATATGGTACTTACATGAACCACGTTGGTGAGCTAGGATTTTGAATGCTACTTCGAACTGCTCTTCCATTTTCCTAGCTCACCTATCTCGTCTCCTTCAGCCACCTTCATTTGGAGGTCATTTTTAGAGGATACCCATGAACAAACGGTGAACAGTTAGAATTGCATCAATTATCTGGTCTACTAGGCCTGAATTGTATTCGGATACAATTTTCACATTATATAGTGCAGTTTACGAACAATGTAGAGTGTACAGTACATGAGACATAAGATAGAGATCATTATAGGTCTTACGGAATTAATCTCTTTGATGCTCCTCCTCTCCTGCTATGCCAATACTCGAATGTAGCCATAAACTGGAGACTACCTGTATCTCATGATAACCTTAATTAATTCATTGATAAGATGCAAAGAAAAGGGTAGGGAAATAGTTTTTAGATAGATGGACAATCTAAGCATTCTTTTGAAATTACTTATTGAGTTTGGGCCAATTCCCATCAAGAAATCGAGCTGAGGTCTTCAGATTCAGGAAAGAGTAATGCTACACCCACTACCAAATCCACTAAATTTCTCTTCACTACCTTAGCTGGCTGGCACACTATTAGTAAAGGTTTCTACCACCTACTCTATAATAACCTCTACTAATAATGTGCCACCTAAGATAGTGAAGAGAAATGTAGTGAATTTGGTAGTGGGTGTAGCATTACTCTTCAGGATATAGTAGCAACCAAAACTCCGAAAATAATGTTTAAAGCTTAAAGCGACTTAACATATTTAAGTAAAATATCCACGGAAACTTAGTTTTAGGCTACTTTTAGCCTTAGTCTTAAAATTATGAAATTCCAGGGGGTTCTCACCTTTTTCATATCTCACAAAACGTGGCCCCTTGAGTAGCTTTTCAGGGGTTTTGTTCAATACATGCATCCTTCTCTCTACATCTTCGTTCCTCGTATTTATTAGTTCTGTACCATTGATGTTGTCCTCAAATGCTGTTGAATTCTTCGGAAGATATAGAATCTGCAATCAAATTCCATGCAGAGAATGATATATGGTACGTATACAACGGAGATAGAATGCAAGGAACTGCAATTATTGAATGAATCGACTGAAAAAGCGGAAAGAAAAACATACTTCCAACTTCCTCCACCCCATCCGTTCTGTCGCCTGAATGAAGCCGAACAAAAATACAAATGCAGCCATTAATCCAAGACAGTAAGAACAAAATGATGCTATTCTCCAAAACAAACATATGAGAGAACTAACTAGTAATAACTAATAACACTATACTATCAATTAGCTCACAAAATGCTATACTGGGTATATATAGAAATATAGAATTAACTTTACAGATGTGAAGTTTTATACTAACTTGAGCAAATTTGAGTACAAATTTGTTATCATACAAAGGAAAGATTGAGATGTAAACTTGTATGGTATATTGATTTCAGTGTAAGACTTCTGTAAATCACTTACCAAATTACGATTCATTAACCAGCAGTCAGAGCCACTTCTCAATGCAAGTATTAGGATGATTTCAATACAAGCAAGTTAGATGTACCAAACATATGTTAATCCGGCACTATTTATAGGCATTGGTTATCCCAATACAAGAGTAGAAGTGTTTTTAAAATGTGTTAAGAGGTGCTTTTTCAAAACGGCAACCATTAATGTAAGAAGTGATTTTAGCGTGTTAGAAGTGTTGCTTTAAAACGGCAACCATCAATGTAAGAAGCGTTTTTTTAGCGTGTTCAGAGGTGTTGCTTCAAAACGGAAACAATTAAAGTAAAAACCGTTTTTTTGCGTGTTCAGAGGTGCTGCTTTCAAATGGATACCATTAAAAAGTTTTTTTAGCTTGTATAGAGGTGTTGCTTCAAAACGGAAACAATTAAAATAACAATTGTTTTTAGTGTTTTTAGCGTGTTTAGAGGTGCTGGTTTAAAACGGAAATCATTAAAGTAAGAACAATGTGTACAATGCTGCTTCAAAACAGAAACAATTAAAGTAAGAGTTGTTTTTTACCATGTTCAAAAATGTTGCTTTAATACAGAAACCATTAAAGTAAGAACTTGTTTTTAGCGTGTACAGGTTCTACTCCAAAACTGCAACCATTAATGTAAGGGACATTTTTAGCGTGTTAGAGGTGATGCTTCAAAACGGCAACCATTAATGTAAAAAATATTTTTAGCATATTTCAGAGGTGTGGAAACAATTAAAGTAAGAAATAATTTTTAGTGTGTTGAGAGGTACTACTTCAAAACGACAACTGTTAAAATAAGAAATGTTATTTTAGCATGCTAGAGGTGCTTCTTCAAAATGGCAATCATTAAGGTAAAATGTGTTTCTTAGCTTGTAAGAAGTACTGCTTCAAAATGACAACAAATTAAAGTAAGAAGTGTATGAACTAAGGAAGCTCCAAAGTATTGCTTCATCAAAGACAACCAATAAAGTATTATAAAGTGCTCATAAGTGGACCGGGTAAAATTAATGAATCTTTGAATCGTTGTTTCATCCAAGAAATTAGTTGAAAAATAATATGGTATAAACAGATGCAAGTTGTTCTCCATAAAGCAATATAGTGTATTCATAGCCAAGTATCTATTTTTAACTAGAAGATTAAGATTGTATATGATTGACACTACGCAAATTTGAAGCCTTTACTATGTATACTTTTACTAAATCATAAAATTAATCAGTACATGATGGATATGCATCATAAGCATAATGAACCATGTTACCTTGACAAAATAAGCGCAAAGAAGCTTTTTATCTTATTAACTATTATCACCCTATCGAAACTAATCAAATTTTACTAAATCTCACAACTGATATCAAAAACATCAAATTGGTGCAGTGAACCACTACATAAAACACTAAACTTATCCTATTACATGAAACAAACAGGATCAAATGAAGTAAAATCTCACATGCATAGAAGATGCACGGTTCACATAAAGCGTTGCAGCAAGGCTTTCATCCTTCTCATCATTGGTCATGGGTACATAACGCAACGCCTGTTCAAATAATACATAACAAAAATTTAGGGGGTTTTCTTCAAGTTCGAACATGGCCAACTAAATCAGAGAGTTGGGAGCGAACGAGAAGGAGGCGGTCGAGGGGGGCGGCGGCGTGAACCGTGGTCGGGATCTTCTTCTTGAAGGGCCTCGAGGGTTTTCCGCCGTTGGATATGTCGACAAGGGGCTTCCTCGCCGTCGACAAGGGACTTCCTCGCCATGCGAGTGAGAGAGGGAGAGAGAGGACGACGGACGACGACGGACGGCGGGGACGTCGACAGAGGGCACAGCGATGGCGGCCAACGCAGAGGCGGGAGAGCGCGGGAAAGAGGGGAAAAATTGGGATTTTTTTTTTTGGATCGAAGGAGGTCCAAACCATATGCCGGCGTTTTAACTAAAAAACACCGGTGATTGGGAGAAGATTTTTTGGTATATTTTATCTGTATATTCGCCGACGTGTTTTATTAAAACGCCGGTGAATATGGCCTTCACCGGTGTTTTAATAAAAAATACCGGTGAATATCATAATTCCCCAGCGTTTTATAGAGGCCGCCGGCGTATAACCATCCAATTTGACGCCTCATTCCTGGTCTCTTCTTACCCCGGCGTGACTGGAAAAACGTCGGGGAATATACGCCGGTAAATCCATCGTGTGTTGTAGTGGTCTAATTTGAATAGGGGAGTTAATAGTAGAGAAAAGGATCTACAGCCTATGAGATTGACCTTGTCGGATGATGAGCCTACTTTATCTCAAGCTGTCAAGATGGCAAATCTAGAGGATTTATTGACGTCTCAGTCTAGAAAGAAGAGCTATGAGAGTGAAGAGGAAAGAGACAGTGTTGAAGCTGATCGAGACTATGTTAGCGAGTCGGGGAAAACAAGTTTTGATTCCCCCAATGATGAAGACTTGATTGATGCACTTAAAAATATTGAAGAGGAGTCTCCATTTACTATTGCCGCAAGAGCGTGGGACATCGACAGAGAGGATAAATTGGAGGCTTCCCCTCCTTTCAGGCGAGAAATCTCCGGTAAAGGAAAAGGGAAAGAAAAGGTGGTAGAGGATCTCAGACGCAGCTCGCGTTAAAGGAAAAAGTATGGGGACCGCCCGATCTCCAAAGATGATCTGATTGCCTCAGCAGTCAAGCTTAAAGCTCCCAATTCAGCAGTGGCAGGTGAGTCAAGTTATAATTGTGCAATTATTAATTTCATTCCTGATTCCATGCTAATTAGTTTAGCCAAGGTTTGTAGAGTTAATTTAGGCAGTGACTTGTCGTCCCAACTAGATTGCGCTAAGAGAATTAGCCACTGGGTTAAATACCCTAGTAGTTAGTGATGGTCATACCATCCGAGAGACCCTTGTCATGTTGACCAATGGTATACGTCTTCTGGAATGTTAGATGGTTAAATAGTTGTAACCCCTGTTTCCATTAATTTATATTTTCAAATATTTTCCCGTATTTTAAATTAAACAATTCTCTTTTTAATTTAATATATTATTCAAACTATTTTGTGAAGTCCAATATTTGGTTATTCAACTATTTTAATATTTGAAATGTTTTGGAGCCCAATTTTTATTATAAGCCCAGTAACTTAAATTATTTTATATGAGCCTAAGCCAATTGTTTAAGTTAAACCCAATGGTCTAATTATTTATTTTGAGCCCAATTTTATATTTAAATAATTAATTTGTTTTGAGCCCATGGACCAAGCCCATCTCCTATTGGGTCTTGAACTACTAGCCCAAACCCAAAAACTCCCCATTGTTGACCAGATCAACAATTTCCCCTAATCTCTCCTACCTCCTTTGATCTCCAAATTAAATCCCTCCCCATTAACATAGCAGTTATAACAATCCTAATCACCTTCAATTCTCCGTCCTCTTCGCAGCTCCGTCCTCTTCGTCCCGCCGCTCTCCGTTCGCCAACGACGCAACCACCTAGTCGCGACCCTTCCACCTTCGTCGGGCGACTCTTCCCGAGCACCCACAATCACCGTTCACTCCGCATCACCCTCCCGCTCGAGCCCAGTCCACAGTCGCTCGCTGTTCGCCACCCGTCGACTTCGCCAGCGTCGCCATCGTCAACCTCCACTACATCTCCACCATTATCGTTGCCTTCCCCAGTCGCACCACCGTTCCTCTTCCTCCAGTCGTCGCTCTCAACCCCGTCGCTACTCTCCCCTGTTCTCTGAGCGAGAATAGAGCTTCGCTCACCCTCGCCGCAGTGCAGCTCCCCTGTGCCGTCAATCGCCACCCAAGCGCCGCCAGTCGCCGCGAATGCCCAGTCGTCGTGAGCGCGCCCCGCCGCTCTCACTCTCCCGATCGCTCCCTCCCTCTGTCGAATTTGAGAAGACGAAGAACGATTGGTGGGAGGTGGCTGTTCTGTGTTTGTTGGAAGGGATTTGGGATTTGCTGTTCGCTGTTGTGCAGATCCAGTGTGGGGAACTCATCTATTGGCCAGATCGGGTGTTCCTTGTTTAGGCACATTGGATCTTTATTGCTGTTCCGTGTTTGGATCTGATCCGCTGTGGAGTTTTTGCTCTAGTTGCTGTGTTGTTTGCTTGGAGCGTGATTTTCGGAATCTCGCCGGTTATTCTCTCTTGAATCGTCAAAAAAAAAGCCAAGTATCTCTTGTACAATTTTATTTGTTCTAGTACAAGTCCTTTGTAAAAATACCGCAAGTATATTATTTTTTACTCCAATTCGCATTCATAAGTCGAATTGATACCCGTTTCCATTCCTAATCCGTCGATCCTGTATTCACATGTGATCGTGAATACTTTGTTATCCTATGCATGACACGAACACAAATAAATACAAACATATGTACTTTTAGAGCTATACATATTGGTGTGAATGACTATTTTACCTTTGATAATAATTTAAATGTTGTATATTATCCCTAAATTTTTGATTTAGTTTTATACATGTAATCAGTCACCTTGTAGTTGCAATATTATTTTAGATGACCCTAAAATATTATGGACTCATATACGTAATAATAAATTAGACCCAAATACGACATTAAAACTACATGTTTCACATCTCACGACCTAAGAACATATTTCATGCACAATTCCTAGATGTTCCCTGTCCATGTCTTGACATCGTTCTCATTGCATTATGATTGTGTTAATAAAATTAATAAAAGTAATAGGCCGGGGTTTAAGGGAAAGATTTAAGTTGTGGGCAATATAGAAGAGCGTACTCGGACGGGAGCTCGTGGTTTCCCGACGCAAGTTGCAAGTTACAAACTGCAAGATTGCAAATTACAAGTTTACATGTTTCACGTTACAAGTTTACACTCTACATATTTTACATTGTACGTATCTCGATACAATATTGAATGTACATATTTTTCCTGAGTACGTGACCTATAAAACCCACCACTAAATCTAAACGAAACTGATTGCAAGTAGCAACCATGTAGTAAAAAGATGGATGAATGAAGTGCTACCTAGATAGAATCAAACATTAGACATAAGATTAACACATGCACTTGCATGATCCAATTATATGATACATGTTCATGTTGACTTGAAACTTGTTTACTTGTTTACTTGTTTTACATGCCACTTGTTTCATAATGCCTTATTCATACCATGTTTACATATTGCTTTTCCCTTACTCTTGATTCCTTTCTCTTTTCCTGTTTTTCTTTTGTTTTATTTTTATTCTTGTTTCCCTTAGCTTGTACCCCCTTGCGGCCCGTAACTTGTATTAACAGGTTTTCTTGTTTCCCTTTCCTTTTCTTTTTGTTGTAATATACTTGCAGGCCCAAATGGAGAGTTACCAGAAGGTGTCGCGGACCAAGTGTTCTAGTTTATTTTTATCATGTTATCCTAGTTTGTGTTTTACTTCATTAAACTCTTTAATGTAATCCGCGCTTGTTTGACCCGTAATTATTTGTATTTCCCAGTTGTTGGTTATATTATGGAACATGTCATGAACTTTCATTATCAAATTGTGATTTACATGCCTGCGTGGATTGTTTTATTATCTTGTTGTTGAGTTTACTTGTACAGCTCATGAATGGTGCATTCGCACCATTCGCTGGGCCTTAGTCTCGCGCTCATATTCCCGTGTTTTGGGAAGCGGGGCGTGACAATAGTAGTAAGAAACGTAGGATTGTGAGAGAGACGCTGTCTTACCATCATCCTTCAGTGATAGGACTGTGTGAGACGAAGTTGGCTTGCCCACAATCAGATTTGCTTGACAGGCTTATTCCATATGGGAACTGGGAATGGTGCTCTAAACCATCTCGGGGCCAGTCGGGAGGGATTTTGGTGGGGTTCAACGCTGATTTCTTTCAGTGCCTTGATTTCTTCATGGGAGAATTCTCTGTTTCCTTGAGACTTAGAGATAAGAGAGATGATTTTGTGCAAATTTTCTCGATGGTCTATGGTCCGAACGGTGCTATTGAGCGTTCATCATTTGGGACTGAATTGGATGATATTCACAATCAGTAGGGAAATGCGTGGATTATCGGGGGGGGGGGGGGGGGACTTCAATATCACTTGCTTCGCGGATGAACACTTAGGAAGAGGGTGTAGCCAGGCAGAGAGAGCTATCTTCAATGGGATCATTGACTTGCTAGATTTACGTGAGAACCATTTCTCCGACAGCAAATTTACTTGGTCGAATACGCATGACTGTTCCATTCTGGCCAAATTAGATTTGATATTTGTGTCGCATGATTGGGAAGCTCAGTTCCCCCTTGCTGCGGCTAGGATGGCCTTTAGACGGACCTCTGATCACGTTCCTTTGATTCTCTCCTCTGGTGGGGAGAACCGACCCAAAATCAAAATGTTCCGATTCGAGAAAGCTTGGCTTAGAAACGACAACCTACGTTCCATTGTTGAGAACTCTTGGAATGAGCCCATTAAGAGTAGAGAGGCGGTTCGTAGGGGTGCGATATCTACATAGAACGTTAAAATCAGTAGACTTAGAGGTAGGCTTAGACGATGGGCGGGTGAAGAGAGAAAGAAAGATAAGAGGGATAAAGAAAGGATTGCATGGAAGATTCATGCTCTAGAGCTTATAGAAGAGGGCAGAGGATTATCCACTACGGAGCTAGAGGATATTCATAGGTCCAGACTAGACCTTGACGCGCTTTTTCCAAAAAGAGGATGATTATTGGAGGCAAAGATCTCGAGACCATTGGCTACAGTATGGGGATGCCAACACGGCATACTTCCATAGGATAGCTAACGGACGGAGAAGATCGAACTTTATTTCCGAGCTTAACATTAACAATAGGTGGGTGTCAGATCAAAGCTCGGTATGCTCCCATATAGAGGATCACTTTAGAGGCCTTCTAGGGCATTCTAGAGGGGGCTTGTGCCATCTTCATGAGTCCTTCTGGTCCCGACCTAATGTCGGCGGCCCGGAGGATCTAGAGAAACCTTTTGAGATGAGTGAGATTCTCAGTGCGATCAAAGACTTAGGTCACGATAAATCTACTGGGCCTGATGGTTTTCCCGTATTCTTTTACTCTACTTTTTGGGATATTATTAAAATGGACCTCTTCTGCATTTTTGTCGAACAACTCAGAGCAACACTCAGATTCATCGGCTCAATTATGCGTCCATTTTCTTAATTCCCAAAAATGACGAGGTCAAAAAGGTTGGGAACCTAAGACCCATTAGCCTTCTGAATTGTTCCTTTAAGATCATCACGAAGGTTTTGGCTGCAAGGCTGAATCCGTGGCTTAGTGCCATCATCCACCCGGCCCAGAGTGGATTCATTCAAGGGCGTGACATCTTAGATTGTATAGCTATTGCCCATGAGACCATCTTTCAGTGCGATAAAGACAGAGTAGAGGGCTTTCTGCTTAAACTTGACTTTGAAAATGCCGATGATACGGTGGAATGGGATAGTGTTATATAGGTACTCGAGTCTAGAGGTTTTGGTCCCAAATGGATGAGTTGGATTAACAAGTGCATTAGGGACGGTAAATCGTCAGTAGTGGTGAATGGTACTGTTAGCAACCTAATCGCATGCAAAAGAGGTCTTCGACAGGGTGGCCCATTGTCCCCTCTTCTTTTCTCTTTGGTTGCCGATGTGCTCTCTGAAATGACACAGGATTGCTCCAACTAAAATCTCCTTCGAGGCATTGGAAGTCTGGACGGTACTCACGGCATCCCCATTCTTCAGTACGCCGACGATACACTTCTTTTCGGGAGAAATGATATTAACGAGGTTCTCATTTACAAAGGGATTTTGGTCTTCTTTGAGTTATGGTGCGGGCTCAAAGTTAACTATGATAAGAACAACATCATCGGCCTAGGCAGATGTGAAGAGGTGGCTCCGACTTTCCTGGCTAGTGTTCTGGATTGTAAAGTTGGGAAGTTTCCTATTAAGTACTTAGGAGTCCCATTGCGCCCAGGTAGACTCAAGCGGAATGATTGGATGATCCTTATAGAGAGAATCCATAAGCGACTTCCCGGTTGTAAGAGGAAACATCTTTCGCTGAGAGGCAGAATCACACTTATTAACGTTGTACTCTCCAATCTCCCGATATATTGGATGTCCATCTATGAATTTCCCACTTGGGTTACCAATAAGATTGACTAAATTCGTAGAGGCTTCTTATGGAACGAGAGTCGAGAGGATGGTAAGGGCCTGCCATTAGTCAGATGAAGCGTAGTTTGCAGGAAAAAAGAGTTTGGAGGTTTGGGAATCTTAAATCTCCGAGAAATGAACAAAGCTCTTTTTTGCAAATGGTGGTGGAAAATTCATTCCCGCCGCACCCCTACCCAAGACACCGTTTGGCTTTGGTATAAAAGGCAAAGACGATTCAAATTGGGGGGGGGGCACCGTAGAGGCATTTCCCCGATTTGGAGAGGTATGAACAGAGTGGGTGACCTGTTCCACTGTCACTCCCCAAGTCGGGTGGGGAATAGGGAGGAATAGGGAAAATACCAAATTCTGGCTCGACGCTTGGGCTGGTCCCAATACACTGGCTTCCTTATTTCCCGAGTTTTTTGCGAGGTCCTGCAATAAATCTGCATTGGTTTCAGACTACTGGGTTCGATCCTGATTAGATTATTACCATCAAGTAATGCCAACACCCATAACAGTCTTTTCCCAATCTATTCCTGACTTGGGAATTACACTACTATTTTTGGTGGCCAACAGGATGAGAGGGGATGGCGCACAGAGTCAAACGACAAATTTTCAGTCAAAGCCATGTACTCGGCTCTCTCTGACCCGGGGGGGGGGGGGGGGGGGGGGGGGAAGATGTGTTGCGAATAAAGTTATCTGGAATACGTGTGCCCCATACAAAGTTCGGGCATTCCTGTGGTTGGTATCCAAGGAAGCAATCTTAACTAGAGCAAATCTTGCTAAGATATGGTTAATCACCTTGGTCTTTTGTCCGAGATGCGGGAGCGGGATTGAGACTATCAGTCACCTTTTTCTCGAATGTGTGTATAGTAAAAGTATTTGGGATTTTCTTCTCTTAGGCTTTAGCTAGTCCGCTTTTCCCGTATGTGTGTCTTATCTGTGGGATGAGTTTAGAGATTTCGAGTTAGTTAATTTGGGGACGTCGCAGGGAGTGGGATAGATTAGTGGCTGCTTGTTTATAGGTCATTTGGATTGATAGGAACGATATCTGCTTTAGAAATCATTCTAGGAATTTTGTTCAAATGATGTATAAAATTCTCTCTCTCACGTCTTCTTGGTTATCCATCCCAGGGGCGAGGAAGAAAGTACGCACAAGTCCTCTTTTCACTTTCACTGATGCGGGCAATGCATTCGGCAACAACTGATGAGATCAGCTGTGTAACCCATGTTTCCGTTAATTTGTATTTTCAAGTATTTTCCCGTATTTTAAATTAAACTATTCTCTTTTTAATTTAATATGTTATTCAAACTATTTTGTATAGCCCAATATTTGATTACTCAACTATTTTAATATGTGAAATATTTTGGAACCCAATTTTTATCATAAGCCCAGTAATCTAAATTGTATGAGCCCAAGCTAATTGTTTAAATCAAACTCAATGGTCTAATTATTTATTTTGAGCCCAATTCCATATTTTAATAATTAAAAATGTTTTGAGCTCGTAGACCAAGCCCATCCTCTATTGGGTCTTGAACCACTAGCCCAAACCCAAACCTTCTTGTTGACCAGATCAACAATTTCTCCTAAAACTCCCCTAATCTCTCCTACCTCCTGTAATTCCCAAATTTACTCTCCCCATTAACCTAGCAGTTATAACAATCTTGATTGCCTCTAATTCTTCTCCACACAATTTGACCCCGTAACCCTCTTCCTAAAATCTCTCCCATCCTTATTATTATATTCCTTTTATTATATTTTAATATAATCTCCCTCTCCCTCTCCCGTACCCTCTCTCCTTCTCAGATTAAAACCAAACAAACAAAACCCAAAATCAGAGCCAACTCCCCTTCATCTCCATCCCCTACGTCTTCTTCCGCTCCACCCAATCAAGCACCCCTCAAACCCATCGACTCTTCCACCCCTGTCGCCAACTTCGACCGTCACCATCGTCATCTCCAACCACCACCTCCATTATCGTCAACCCCTATCCCTACTGTTCTACCCTAACAACCAGCCGCTCTCTCCTTCCCTTCTGTTTCCTTCATCTTCTCCATTCATTCGAACCCAATCTCCCCTCACCCTCGACCTCGGCTCTCACCGCCAACATCCCCATCGACTCCGCACCTCGCTCGTCACTCCCCTGTTTTTCCACCCGAACAGAGCCGCGCCGTCGCGTCACCTCCTCAACATGCGTCGTCCCGTCATCGCCGGCGACCTCGCGCTGCGTCGCTTCCCGACCAGTCCCCGCCGTCACCTTCCTTCTCTCTCGCTCTCTGTTTCGTCGAAGAAGAGAACGAAGAAGAAGAAAGGAGGCATTGGGCAGGATCAAATCTTGACCGTAGGATCGCACCAAGATTCGCGCAAGTGAGCCAGATCTGATCGCTGTACCCTGTTCACCCACAGCAAATCCAGAACCGCTGTTCCGTGTTCTGGCCGGATCCGCTGCATTGGAGCGATCCGATTGGTGGGTTTCGGTGTTCTGCTGTTTTGGCGCAGCGAATCCAGAAGCGCTGTTCGCTGTTTTGGAGCGATCTGGTGCGGGAAAAACTCGATCTACGGTTGATTTTCGCACGTGCTTCACACGTGCTTTTGGGAGACTTCTTCCGAGATTTTTTGTGTCCAATTTGCTTCAACAATCGGATCTATTCGTCTTCAATAAAGGCAAGTATCTCTTGTACAATTTTGTTCTTCTAGTACAAGCCCTCGTAAAAATACCGCAAGTATATTATTTTTGACTCCAATTCGCATTCATAAGTCGAATTGATATCCGTTTCCATTTCTAATCCGTCAATCCTGTATTCACATGCGATCGTGAATACTTTGCTATCCTATGCATGACACGAACACCAAAAATAAATACAAACATATGTAATTTTAGGGGGTTATACATACTGGTGTGAATAACTAGTTTACCCTTGTTAATAATTTTAAGTGTTGTATATTTTCCCTTAATTTTTGATGTAGTTTTATACATGTAATCAGTCACTTTGTAGTTACAATATTATATTATATGACCCTAAAATATTAAGGACCCATATATGTAATAATAAATTAGACTCACATATGTAATAATGAGTTAGACCCAAATATGACATTAGAACTACATGTTTTGCATCTCATGACTTAAGAACATATTTCATGCACAATTCCTAGATGTTCCATGTCCATATCTTGACTTCGTCTTATTGCATTATATTTGTGTTAACAAATTAATAAAAGTAACAAGCCGGGGTATAAGGGATAGATTTAAGTAGTGGTCAATATAGAAGAGCGTACTCGGACGGGAGCTCGTGGTTTCCCGATGCAAATTGCAAATTACAAGTTACAAGTTTGCGAATTATATGTTTATATGTTTCACGCTATATGTTTACACTATGTTTGACTCGATATGTTTCACGTTATATGTTTGCACGTATCTCGATACAAGATACCATTGATATGTTTTTTCTAAGTACGTGACCTATAAAACCCACCACTAAATCTAAACGAAATTGTATTGACTGTAGCAACCATGTAGTAAAAGGATGGATGTATGAAGTGCTACCTAGATAGAATCAAACATTAGACATAAGATTAACACGTGCATTGCATGATCCAACTATATGTTACATGTTCATGTTAACTCGATATATGTTTACTTGATTACTTGTTTTATATGTCACCTGTTCCATAATGCCTTATTCATACCATGTTTACATATTGCATTTTTCTTACTCTTGATTCCTTGCTCTTTTCCTGTTTTTCTTTTGTTTTAATTTTGTTCCTGTTTCCCTTAGCTTGTACCCCCTTGCGGCCCGTAACTTGTATTAACGGGTATTCTTGTTTTCCTTTTCTTTTCTGTTATTATAATATACTTGCAGGCCCAAATGGAGAGTTACCAGAAGGTGTCGCTGACCAAGTATTCTAGTTTATCATTATTATGTTATTTTTAGTTGTATTTTATTTCTTGCAACTATTTATTGTAATCCGGGTTTGTTTGACTCGTAACTATTGTATTTCCCAGTTGTTGGTTATTTTTATGGACTATGTCATGAATTTTCATTATCAAATTGTGATTTACATGCCTGCGTGGATTGTTTTATTATCATGTTGTTGAGTTTACTTGTACAGCTTATGAATGGTGTGTTCGCACCATTCGCTGGGCCTTAGTCTCGCGCCCGTATTTCCATGTTTTGGGAAGCGGGGCGTGACAAGCTGTCCACACCTTCTTCTAGGCTGGAGGTCGGGTGGTGGTGGATTGTGGTGCAGGATCTGGGTAGGATTTGCTGGCTTTTGGAGTTATTATGCTGCTTGTATGATTTAGTAGGCATATGCGAGACTTTTATGTATGTTTACCTCACGCATATACCTTTTGATGTAATCAGACTTTTCGTTGTAATGACTGGATTTATTTATGAGTATCTGAGACAATTCTCTTGCCTTCTATTTCAACCAAAAAAAATAAAAATAAAAAATAAAAAATAAAAAAATCTCTGCACTTGTGAAACTATGTATTCAGAGATAAAACAATATTTTTGCGAGGAATTTTAAGTATACATAACTTGAGAAACTGCATACATACATTATAAGTGGAAAGCATTGTCTTTTACTATGTATTCAGGGATAAAACAATATTTTTAGGAGGAATTCTAAGTATACATAACTTGAGAAACTGCATACATACATTGTAAGTCGAAAGCATTGTCTTACACATGAACCTACCACGTAAAATAATAATAGAATGTGCAATTACAGAAAATGAATTGAGGGCTATCTAAGTAATATTTATGACCCGAACTTGAGCTCAAAACCTAAAGCTCAAACCATCTGTATGAGATGCTATTACGTACACGTAAGTTTCTGAGAGAGCTCCTATCTGTTTCTTGAATTTTCCTCTTTGGTGATCTCCTGCTTCACTCCATCTTCCCTTGGTAATTAGTTTTTATTTTCAAGGCTAGATGGCAAACCGGTTCTCGTTTGTTGGCCTGTTTCTCACCTCCTCCCCAACGGTGGGCAATTGCAGCTCTTGGTGCTGCTCAAGAAGGCACCAGTCCGAGCCTTGTTGCGCTGGCCTGCCAATCGAAAAGATTGAGATACAAGGACCCCAACCTTAAGAAATGCTTCACTTGGTAAGTTGGCTCCTTAGACCGCTTTGAACCTAAAATGAAATAAGAGACGACGGTTCAATTTTGAATAAATAAGAATATTATTACATAGGAAATAATAAACTTTCTACTATCCCTCAGTACTTCTTTCAATTAATATGGTACTTACATGAACCACGTTGGTGAGCTAGGATTTTGAATGCTACTTCGAACTGCTCTTCCATTTTCCTAGCTCACCTATCTCGTCTCCTTCAGCCACCTTCATTTGGAGGTCATTTTTAGAGGATACCCTTGAACAAACGGTGAACAGTTAGAATTGCATCAATTATCTCGTCTACTAGGCCTGAATTGTATTCGGATACAATTTTCACATTATAGAGTGCAGTTTACCAACAATGTAGAGTGTACAAGAAATGAGACAAAGATAGAGATCATTATAGGTCTTACGGAATTAATCTCTTTGATGCTCCTCCTCTCCTGCTATGCCAAGACTCGAATGTAGCCATAAACTGGAGACTACCTGTATTTCATGATAACCTTAATTAATTCATTGATAAGATGCAAAGAAAAGGGTAGGGAAATAGTTTTTAGAGAGATGGACAATCTAAGCATGCTTTTGAAATTACTTATTGAGTTTGGGCCAATTCTCATCAAGAAATCGAGCTGAGGTCTTCAGATTCAGGAAAGAGTAATGCTACACCCACTACCAAATCCACTACGTACATTTCTCTTCACTATCTTAGCTGGCACACTATTAGTGAAGGTTTCTACCACCTACTCTACACTACTAATAGTGTGCCACCAAAGATAGTGAAGAGAAATGTAGTGAATTTGGTAGTGGGTGTAGCATTACTCTTTATGAAAGAGTAGCAACCAAAACTCGGAAAATAATGTTTAAAGCGACTTAACATATTTAAGTAAAATATCCATGGAAACTTACTAGTTTTAGGCTACTTTTAGCCTTAGCCTTAAAATTATGAAATTCCAAGGGGTTCTCACCTTTTTCGTATCTCACAAAACGTGGCCCCTTGAGTAGCTTTTCAGGGGTTTTGTTCAATACATGCATCCTTCTCTCTACATCTTCGTTCCTCGTATTTATTAGTTCTGTTCCATTGATGTTGTCCTCAAATGCAGTTGAATTCTTCGGAAGATATAGAATCTGCAATCAAATTCCATGCAGAGAATGATATATGGTACGTATACAAGGAACGGAGATAGAATGCAAGGAACTGCAATTATTGAATGAATTGACCGAAAAAGCGGAAAGAAAAACATACTTCCAACTTCCTCCACCCCATCCGTTCTGTCGCCTGAATCAGGACGACCAAAAGTACAAATGCAGCCATTAATCCAAGACAGTAAGAACAAAATAATGCTATTCTCCAAAACAAATATATGAGAGAACTAACTAGTAATAACTAATAATAACACTATACTATCAATTAGCTCACAAAATGCTATACTGGGTATATATAGAATTAACTTTACAGATGTGAAGTTTTATACTAACTTGAGCAAATTTGAGTACAAATTTGTTATCATACAAAGGAAAGATGTTTTTTTTTTCCTTTAAACGGTGGGTTGAATACCCCGCGTTTCATTAAAAAGAATTTAACAAAACATATAAACAAAGGAAAGATTGAGATGTAAACTTGTATGGTATATTGATTTCAGTGTAAGACTTCTGTAAATCACTTACCAAATTACGATTCATTAACCAGCAGTCAGAGCCACTTCTCAATGCAAGTATTAGGATGATTTCAATACAAGCACAAGTTAGATGTACCAAACATATGTTAATCCGGCACTATTTATAGGCATTGGTTATCCCAGTACAACAGTAGAAGTGTTTTTTTAAACGTGTTAAGAGGTGCTTCTTCAAAATGGCAACCATTAATGTAAGAAGTGATTTTAGCGTGTTAGAGGTGTTGCTTTAAAACGGCAACCATTAATGTAAGATGTATTTTTTTAGCGTGTTCAGAGGGGTTGCTTCAAAATGGAAACAATTAAAGTAAAAACCATTTCTTTTGCGTGTTCAGAGGTGTTGCTTTAAAATGGATACCATTAAAAAAAAAAATTAGCTTGTATAGAGGTGTTGCTTCAAAACGGAAACGATGAAAGTCAAAACTACGTGTACAATGCTGCTTCAGAACAGAAACAACTAAAATAAGAGTTGTTTTTTAGTATGTTCAAAGATGTTGCTTTAATACAGAAACCATTAAAGTAAGAACTTGTTTTTAGCGTGTAGAGGTTCTGCTCCAAAACTGCAACCATTAATGTAAGAGGCTTTTTTAACGTGTTAGAGGTGATGCTTCAAAACGGCAACCATTAATGTAAGAAATGTTTTTAGCGTGATAGAGGCGTTGCTTTAAAACAGCAACCATTAATGTAAGAAGCGTTTTTTAGCGTGTTCAGAGGTGTTGCTTCAAAACGGAAACAATTAAAGTAAAAATCGTTTTTTTTTTTTTTTTGCGTGTTCAGAGGTGCTGCTTTAAAATGGATACCATTAAAAAGTTTTTTTTAGCTTGTATAGAGGTGTTGTTTCAAAACAGAAACAATTAAAATAACAATTGTTTTTAGCGTGTTTAGAGGTGCTGCTTTAAAACGAAACCATTAAAGTCAAAACTACATGTACAATGCTGCTTCAAAACAGAAACAATTAAAGTAAGAGTTGCTTTTTAGCATATTCAAATATGTTGCTTTAATATAGAAACCATTAAAGTAAGAACTTATTTTTAGCGTATACAGGTTCTGCTCCTAAACTGTAACCATTAATGTAAGGGCATTTTTAACGTGTTAGAGGTGATGCTTCAAAACGGCAACCATTAATATAAGAAATGTTTTTAGCATGTTTCAGAGGTGTGGAAACAATTAAAGTAAGAAATATTTTTTTTGTGTTCAGAGGTGCTACTTCAAACCGACAACCGTTTAAAATAAGAAATGTTATTTTTGTTGTGCGCGGAATACAAAACTAATTAACCAATGCGGAATCAAAGAAAGAAACAGCGAAGAAAAACACAGAAAAACAAACCAACACAAGGACACAAGATTTAATGTGGTTCGGCAAAACTCATGCCTACATCCACTGGGCGGTTGGGGTTTCTCCTTACTTCAAATAATCACCAATGGGCGAAAACAAACCCTTACAAATGATGACGGCTACAAAACCGAATAGGGGTCCTCTAACTTTCGTCACAGATTACAAAACCCTAACAAGTGTATTTATAAGAAAACTATTGGGCCATTTCGAATTGGGCCTTTTCTAGTTCAAAATCCCGTACACAGTCGACTGGTCATCTAAACAGTCGACTGGTCTTGTTCAGGGCAGTCGACTGGGCAGTCGACTGCTGCTGCTGTATCCCAAGCCTTTGAAACTTCTCTGGACAGTCGCCTGATCCTCCAATTCAGTCGACTGATATACTGTAACTTTCATTTGCTGCAGATACTCCAAAAC
Source organism: Hemerocallis citrina (assembly GCA_017893485.1). Classification (NCBI taxonomy): domain Eukaryota; kingdom Viridiplantae; phylum Streptophyta; class Magnoliopsida; order Asparagales; family Asphodelaceae; genus Hemerocallis; species Hemerocallis citrina. Next base: position 236,717,380 of record CM030360.1, on the reverse strand, counting down.
AATCTGAACCAGAATCGAGCCATTATCCTACAATCTCCACCTTGGCGAGATCTTCCAAGTATCCAACAATCTCCACCTTGGTGAGATCTTCCAAGTAGCCCAAGCAATCTCCAATAAATACTCCAAACAACTGCTCATCACCAAATGCAACAAAAACAAACTCCACCTTAGTATGATATCACATACTAAACAAACCAATAGCAAAGCACTATCCCAACCGCCCATGCCAAATTATCAAACATGCAAAATATTAGCCAGGTTCATGCAATGCTTGAACTTGGCTGCCCCCAACAACTTTGGTCAACATATCAGCAGGATTATCAGCTGTTCCAATCTTCACCAAATGAATATCACCATCCTTTATCAAATCACGCACAAAATGATAACGGACATCAATATGTTTGGTCCTCGAATGATGAACTTGGTTCTTCGCTAAATGAATAGCACTCTGACTGTCACAGTGTACCTCCACCTTCTCCCGATGAATTCCCAAGCTCTTCAAAAGTCCATGTATCCAAATGGCTTCCTTCATGGCCTCAGCAACCGCCATGTATTCAGCCTCAGTAGTAGACAACGCTACAGTGGACTGCAAATTGGACCTCCAACTTATAGGTGCTCTAGCCATAGTAAACAAATAGCCTGTAGTAGACCGCCTCTTATCTAGATCACCTGCATAGTCCGAATCAACATAACCCACCAATAACCTGCTAATATTGTCATCCTTTTCAAACTTCAAACCCACATCTGTGGTGCCACTTATGTACCTCAAAATCCATTTAGCTGCTTGCCAATGCTCTTTGCCTGGATCATGCATATATCGACTAACCATACTCACCGCCTGAGAGATGTCTGGTCGAGTACACACCATGGCATACATCAAACTGCCAACCACACTAGTGTAAGGTACATTAGCCATATACTGTCTCTCTTCATCTGTACTTGGAGACTGAGAAGCACTAATTCTGAAATGAGGGGCTAAGGGTGTACTGACCGGTTTAGTTTTCTCATCTATACCGAACCGTTTCAGCACCTTCAAAAGATATTGCTTCTGTGTCAAACTCACTATGCCCTTTGCTCTGTCTCTAGCTATCTCCATCCCAAGTATCTTCTTGGCTTCACCAAGATCCTTCATCTCGAACTCAGAACTCAACTGATTCTTCAAATTTTGAATCTCCTTAGCATTTTTAGAGGCAATCAACATATCATCCACATATAATAACAGATATATGAAAGAACCATTCTGCAACTTTCTGAAGTAGACACAATGATCATACTCACTTCTGGAATATCCCTGCACTTTCATAAACTGATCAAACCTCAAATACCACTGCCTTGGAGATTGCTTCAACCTATAGAGAGACTTCTTCAACCTACAAACACAACTTTCCTTCCCAGCTGTCTTAAACCCATCTAGCTGCAACATATAAATTTCTTCATCTAGATCCCCATGTAAGAACGCAGTCTTCACATCCATCTGTGTCAATTCAAGATCAAACTGTGCTACCAAAGCTAACAAAATCCGAATAGAAGGATGCTTCACAACTGGAGAGAACACTTCATTATAGTCAATACCTTCCTGTTGAGCATACCCCTTTGCAACTAGTCTAGCCTTGAACCGAACACTGCCTTCTGGACCCTCTTTCTTCGTATACACCCACTTGCAACCAATTGCTTTCTTCCCCTTTGGTAGTTGCACTAGATCCCAAGTCTTATTCTTATGAAGAGAGTTCATCTCTTCATCCATAGCAACTTTCCAATCTGCATTTTCAGAACTTCTAGTAGCTTCTTTGAAGTTGGAGGGAACTTCATCATCCACAATGGGAAGAGCAAATGCAACTGTATCTGTAAAACGAGACGGTCGTTTGATATCACTTCTTTGCCTTCTTACTGCAATTGATTCTACCTGCTGGATAGGAACTTCTTCATCATTCTCAGTATCAACCACATCATCTTCATCTTGGACAGGAACAGGATTTTCAACTGACAATTTTTCTAACTCCACCTGTTGGAGAACTCTCCTACCAGTCGACTGGTAATTGCCAACAGTCGACTGTCCCGAGCTCCCACTCTTTTGCTGTTCTGGACCACCAGTCGACTGCTCTTGTACACCAGTCGACTGTCCCGAGCTTCTGCTACTCACCTGTTGGAGAACTGTCCTACTCTTCTGCTGCTCACCAGTCGACTGTCCTATACCACCAGTCGACTGTCCCGAGCTAATCATGCTGGTCTCATCAAAAGTCACATCTCTGCTGATTACTAACTTCTTCTGTTCTGGACACCACAACCTGTAACCTTTGACACCAGTACTAAAACCAACAAATATAGCCTTTTTGGCTCTTGCATCAAGTTTAGTTTCAGTTACATGAAAATAAGCAGGACAACCAAATATATGCAAAAAACTATAATCAGATGCAGGTTTACCACTCCATACCTCAATAGGCGTTTTGCCTTCAAGTGCTGCTGATGGTAAACGGTTGACAATGTGGCTTGCATATATAACAGCTTCTGCCCAAAATGTCTTCTTCAATCCAGACTGTGCTAACATACATCTCACCTTCTCAAGTAAGGTTCTGTTCATCCTTTCTGCAACCCCATTTTGCTGTGGAGTCTTTCTAACTGTGAAGTGCCTCTGGATCCCTTCATCTTCACACAATTTCAGAAACGGATCATTCTTATATTCCCCTCCATTATCTGACCTCAGAACCTTAATCTTCCTACCAGTCTGATTTTCAACTTTCTTCTTCCAACTTGTGAACAATGTCAAAACTTCATCTTTGTGCTTCATGGTATATACCCAAACTCGTCTGGAGTAATCATCAACAAAAGTAACAAACCAGTGTCTACCACTCATAGAAGGTGTCTGAGTAGGGCCCCAAACATCTGTGTGCACATAATCGAGGATACCCTTTGTCTGATGTACAGCTGTACTAAATTTTACCCTAGTTTGCTTACCCAAAACACAATGTTCATAAAATTCCAACTTGCACCCTTTAGCATCTTTACGCAACCCTTGCTTCACAAGCCCCTGCAAAGCCTTTTCTCCTGCATGTCCGAGTCGCATATGCCACAACCTAGTAGAGTCGGGAACAACCTGTTTAGGCCTTTCAGTTACACTGGCAGCCTGACCCAAATATGTTTTTCCCTGCAAGAAAAACAAGTTCCTTTTTCTTTGCCCTTTCATCACCACGAGTGATCCGCTAGTCACCTTCAGAATGCCACCTTCACTAGCAAATTTCAATCCACTGGCCTCCAAAGCACCAAGTGAAATCAAATTCTTTTTCAAATCTGGAACATACCATACATCTGAAAGCTCCCTAATAAGACCATCGTGCATTAGCAATTCAATCTTTCCGATTCCTACCTTCTTACAAGGTGCATCATTTTCCATCAAAACTACACCACCATCCATATACTCCAAAGAAGTAAACCACTCCTTTTTTCAAGACATATGATAGGAGGCTGCTGTATCAAGAAACCATACTTCTTGATAAAGTGAGGGACTAGAAGCAAGTGCAAAAGAAAAATCCTCGCCACTATCTAAATTATCAACAGTCACATTTGCAGTCGAATTTCCCTTATTTCGTAGCTTTGGACAATCCTTTTTCCAATGCCCCCTTTCATGACAAAAAGCACATTCATCTTTGGCCGGTATTTTCCTGTCCTTCGAAACTCCTCTCGATTTGGAACGAGATTTGTTTCCCTTTTTTCCAGATTTGGACTCAGATCTGGTCTCAGTCCTGCCCCTTACAATCAATGCCTCAGAAGTTTCCCTATCAACCATTTTATCCCTTCTCCTAGTTTCATTATTCAACAGGGCATTTGCAACATCTTCATATTTAACAGTATCCTTTCCATATAGTAAAGTAGTTGCTAAATGATCATAACTTTCAGGTAATGAATTCAACAGAATTAGGGCTTTATCTTCATCTTTAATTTGCTCATCCAAATTTAACAAATCAGCCAATAATTTATTAAATGATTCAACATGAGCATTCATAGACATACCTTCCGTATAGGTGAAGCGAAAAAGTCTCTTCTTCAAATACAGCCGATTCTCCAAACTTTTTCTCATGTATTTGTCTTCGAGCTTCTTCCACAACACCGCAGCAATGGTATCCCTCATCAAATCATACTTCTGAGCCTTCGCAATAAAGAGCCGAATAGTCCCACACGCAACTCGATTCAACTTCTTCCAATCTGCTTCGGACATATCCTTATGTTTTTCTTTCTCCAAAGCAACATCTTGTTCTTGTTGAACAAGAACATCCAACACCTCACATTGCCACATCCCGAAATTGTTTGTCCCATCAAATTTTTCAACTTCAAATTTTGCGTTGTGAATCGTTGTTCTAGAAGAACTTGATCCCACAACATCCTTGGTTGCATTTGCATCACCCGCCATCTCCCTCTAGGTCGAACCTTGGTTGCTCTGATACCACTTGTTGTGCGCGGAATACAAAACTAATTAACCAATGCGGAATCAAAGAGAGAAACAGCGAAGAAAAACACAGAAAAATAAACCAACACAAGGACACAAGATTTAATGTGGTTCGGCAAAACTCATGCCTACATCCACGGGGCGGTTGGGGTTTCTCCTTACTTCAAATAATCACCAATGGGCGAAAACAAACCCTTACAAATGATGACGGCTACAAAACCGAATAGGGGTCCTCTAACTTTCGTCACAGATTACAAAACCCTAACAAGTGTATTTATAAGAAAACTACTGGGCCATTTCGAATTGGGCCTTTTCTAGTTCAAAATCCCGTACACAGTCGACTGGTCATCTAAACAGTCGACTGGTCTTGTTCAGGGCAGTCGACTGGGCAGTCGACTGCTGCTGCTGTATCCCAAGCCTTTGAAACTTCTCTGGACAGTCGCCTGATCCTCCAATTCAGTCGACTGATATACTGTAACTTTCATTTGCTGCAGATACTCCAAAACAATCTGAACCAGAATCGAGCCATTATCCTACAATTTTAGCATGCTAGAAGTGCTTAATGGCAATCATTAAGGTAAGATGTGTTTTTTTAGCTTGTAAGAATTACTGCTTCAAAATGACAACAAATTAAAGTAGGAAGTGTCTTTTAACATATCATAGCGTTGAATTAAGGAAGCTCGAAAGTATTGCTTCATCAAAGACAACCAATAAAGTATTATAAAGTGCTCATAAGAGCATCTACTATGGTTCATGCTATATTTTAGCTATTTGGATATTTGCTTTTAGAAGATAATCGCTTTCACCACTATGGTAAAAGCTATAATTTGCACAAAAAAAATATTAAAATATATAGACGGAAGAAGATCCTCCGTCTACTCTCCATTTTATTTTTTTGCTTTTAAAAAAAACCCAGCCGGAAGAAGATCTTCCGTCTGGGTTTTTTATTTTTTTTTAAAATGTTTTAAAACACCACAGCCGGATCATCCTCCTCTCGTTTGGCATTTTTTGATTTTTTTTTTTTTTTTTTTTGTCTTTTAGGAAAAGGATAAAAAAGAATAGGACGAAAAATAAAAAAAGGAAAAAAAAAATTGAAAGGGACGGATGTTCATCCTCCGTCTCTTTCAATTTTTTTTAAAAATAATTAAATAAATATAAAGACGAAAGATCTTCTTCCATCTATACAATTTTGACCGGTCAAATTGTATAGACGGAAGATCTTCTACCGTCTATTAGATTTTTTAATTCCAAAGAAATTACACTTTTTGGCAGACGGAAGATCGTTTACCGTCTTCTATAATTTTCAAATGCTAGTCTACTCTGCTATATATGGCCGACTACTGTTCACTGGTCTGCTATAAAGTAGGTTTATAGCAGACCGTAGTGGGGTAAAAATTGCCAAATTTTGCATTTTTTAGGTAAATAGCCAACCATAGTGGATGCTCTAAGTGGACCGGGTAAAATTAATGAATCTTTGAAGCATTGTTTCGTCCAAGAAATTAGCTGAAGTAAGAAAGTGCTTCTCAGCCTATTAGGGCATTGAACTGGGGATGCTTCGAGGTTTTTCTTTTCCGAAACATCCATTTCAGTAACAAAGTCATTTTTCCCGCTATAAGTCGTTAAACTAAAGAGACTCCAATGCGTTGCTTTACTCCGATGACCATAAAGTAAGAGTTTATTCAAGATATTAAATTAAGTTTCAAGGTATATATTGCGTCACCTGAGACAATCGTTACCTTGTAGCATGTTCTGGCACTAAGGAAGCTTCACCAATGTTAGTGTAACACCCTGAGCACGCGTTAACAACTAACTTGACATGCATGGACACATTATTACTTCTTCTCAACTCACGTTTCAAAGTTATTAGGATTTCTTCGGAAAACATGACTGAAAATCTTGTTGAGTTATTCGATGTAATCAACACAAAACGCCAAGTACATACTAAATTATACCAAACACATCAAAGCATACATAAGTCTGTTCCAGTTGGAGCTTTCGCCTTAATCCGGGAGAGAAGAAACCCGAGATGTTATTTCAACTAGAAAAATACAAGAATATTACAATTCTCACCATAAGCCCTTTTTCAAAGCTCACCAGCAAGTAATAGTTGTTTACAATTGGAGAAACTCTCAAACTCCGCCTTTAATGAAGTACTCTTGTCACGCCCCGCTTCCCAAAAGAGAATACGGAATACGGATACGTGACAAAAACCCAGCAAATAATTTTCATCATCCATAAGCTGTTCAAGAATCCTTACAACATTCACAAGAATCATCAGAGTCGGAAACAAAAGTATCAACCAACAAGCACATATGAACCAAAATACCAACAAGAATACTTGAAACCAAATATATAAATCTCAAAT